>OX101752.1:89486848-90086848 GCA_944452675.1 Tachina lurida
CGTTGAGTGTCGTTGGTGTAGGTTCGTCGCTGGTATATTCGGCTTGATGACTTCGTTCGTTGATTGTCGTTGATGCAGATTCGTCGTTAGTAGATTCGGCTCGATGACTATGTTCGTTGATTGTCGTTGATGCAGTTTCGTCGCTAGTAGATTCGGCTCGAATGACTTCGTTCGTTGATTGTCGTCCGATGCAGTTTCGTTGCTGGTTGACTCGGCTCGATGACTTCGTTCGTGATGTCGTTGATGCAGGTTCGTTGCTGGTAGACTCGGTTCGATATCTTCGTAGATGTAGGTTTCAGCTTATGTTGATGCAGGTTCGGGTGCGTGGTTCGGTACGGTCGGTGTCGGGTTAGTAAGTTACCTACTTTCTACAACACATGCAATACTTGCTTAGCCTACGAGAACAGTCAACCGAAGTTGCTGTGAGAACAGTCAGCCGAAGCTGCGGT
Source organism: Tachina lurida (assembly GCA_944452675.1). NCBI lineage: Eukaryota > Metazoa > Arthropoda > Insecta > Diptera > Tachinidae > Tachina > Tachina lurida. Next base: position 89,487,298 of record OX101752.1, read on the forward strand.
GAGAACATTCAGCCGAAGCCGCTGTGAGAACAATCAGTCGAAACCGCTGTGAGAACAGTCAACATAAGTTGCTGTGAGAACAGTCAACCGAAGTTGCTGTGAGAACAGTCAGCCGAAGCTGCGGTGAGAACAGTCAGTCGAAACTGCTGTGAGAACAGTCAACCGAAGTTGCTGTGAGAACAGTCAACCAAAGTTGCTGTGAGAACAGTCAGCCGAAGCAGCGGTGAGAACAGTCAGCCGAAGCCGCTAGTAAATTAATTATAAATAAGAGGTTCTTTTTTTTTAATATATGAATATTTATTTTTATAAATGTATATGTATATTTAAACAAATAAAATGATCTTTTTAATATGAAATATATTTATACAATGAAAATTTTTGAAAGTTTTTAATGAAGTTTTTGTTATATGTATATTTGATTTTTTATAAAGTTATGATGTTCATTAAAGTGTAAAACAATTGGAATCATAATAATAGTAATAGTAATAAAATCAGTAACATTAATAAGATTATGATTATGTATTAATAACAGTAGTAATAAATATATTGGTAAAAATATTAATACATAATAACAAACAAAAATTACAGTGATTATGTATATAATATGTAACTGCCCCACCCTTTGTTCATACATTACTCCTGGAATGTAGAGTTATATAAGTTATACATACATATGTAGATAAATATTTGTAATAGTGAACAGAATTATTTATTTTAAATATAATTTTTTTTATGTAATATTTAACTATTACACATATAAATATATACTCGTACATGAACATAAAAATAAATGAATAGTGTTCAATGGTTTATTCAAATTTATTTTATTATTTATTTTCATTTAGTATAATTTCTTCCAGTGATTTGTCTTCCAAATTTTATATCAGGCAATTCATTTTGATATTTATATTTTCTTTTTATTATTTGTCTATCACGTTTACAATTATGTTCATCTATAAAATGAGAGTTATTTTTTTCTTTTACTCTTTTTGAAATATATTTAGGTTTTTGCTTAAGGTTATAAAACCCAAGATTTTTTACTAATTCTCTTTCCCTAAAGTCATGACAATTTTCCCTATTTTGATTAGTTTTATCAATTCGTTTAATTTTGGTGTTACGAACCATATCATGTAAATTTTTCCAAACAGATTTATCTACCTTATTATGTAATAAATCATTTGGTTTGTATCCGGTTGTGCTATGTATAGTATCATTATAAATTTGGACTGATTTGAAAACTATAATTTTATCATCTGTATCCTCATTTCTTTTTTCAAGTTTAAATAGTCGTATATGTTCATTCAATGTGAGATGAAACCGTTCTATATCCGCATTTCCTGTGTGAGTATTTGGGGAAGTGAAATGGAATTCTACATTCTCAGAATTCAAAAAGTCTTTTATATATGCCGTATTAAACTCGTTGTCAGCTATAATCTTATGTGGTTTACCCAGAATAGCAAATCTCTCCGTTAGCATTTCTACTATAGTTAATGAGTTTTTATCTCTTAAATAGTGAATTGAGACATGTTTTGTAAGTTTATCAATGCATGTTAAAAATTTTGTTTTTTTATTAAAGAACCAAATATCAATATGAATTATTTCATTTGATTTAATCGGAGTTTCTGTTAAACATAATTTGGCCTTTATTGGTTGTCTGTCGTATTTACACATATTACAAATTATGCAATTGTTTATAAATTTATGAATTTCTGTTTTCAAGTTTGGGTAATAAATTATTTTCTTTAATTCTGTGAAAGTTTCTTCAATACCTCTGTGGTTCTTATCAGTATGATATTTTTCTATTTGTTCCAAAAGTATTTCTTTACTAAAAATATCCTTTAGAAATATTGAACAACTCAAAAATTTAATATTTTGAGAGTTTGAAAAATATTGTATTAAAGTCTTTTGAATTTTTTTAAAAAAATCTAAATTTTCGCAAAAAATTGCTACAGTTCCTCTCAGAGGAAAAATTTGTTCTAAAAATTTTAAAATCTGTTGTTCAAAATATTCATTTATTGTTATAGTATGTCTAATTTTGTTTTTATATAAAACTTGCTTCTTGTATTTGTAACCATTTCCTTGAATTATCACAATTTGATTTTTATAAATGTTTATAGGCGTTTCAGATATAGATATGTGGTCATTTATATATTTTTTTGTATTGTGAATCGTGGATAAATTCGATTGAATATCTTCCTTTTCTCCTGTTAATACGTTAACATTAAGACGACTCAGATAATCTGCTACTTTGTTAGTCTTTCCTTTAATATATTCTATTTCGAAATCATATTCATTCAGTTGTATCTTCCACCTCTGTAATTTCATGTTCGGTTCTTTAATTGAGTTCAGCCATACTAGTGGTCTATGGTCCGTTTGTATTTTGAATTTTCTCCCGAATAAGTACGGTCTAAAATATTTTACTGACCACACTATTGCTAGTAATTCTTTTTCTATAGCACTATAATTCAATTCATGCTTGTTTAATGTTCGTGATGAAAAGGCTATTGGGTGACCATTTTGGGATAATACTGCACCTAAGGCCTCATTGCTGGCATCTGTTGTTAATACAAACAATTTATCGAATTGGGGATAAGCTAAAACTGGTGGGTTACATAAGACCGTTTTTAATTTATTGAAAGAATCAATATATTCTTGATTTTTAATATTGATCGTTGAACCCTTTTTAAGTTTTAATATCATCGGCAAGGCTATTTGACTATAGTCCCTAATAAATTTTCTATAAAATCCAGTTAATCCTAAAAATGATCTTATTTCTTTGATAGTTCTTGGAATTGAAATTTTTTTAATGATATTTATTTTTTCTGGATTTGGTTGTATTCCGCGAGGAGTTATAATATGTCCAAGATACTCAGATTCATGTCTGAAAAAATTGCATTTATCTATTTGAACTTTGAGATTATATTCAGATAATCTTTTCAAGATTTGTCTTAGAGATAAAACATGTTCTTCAAGGGATGTCGAAAATATTAGAATGTCATCTAAATATACTACACATTTATTGTTTATATAACCCTGAAGTATCTCATTCATCATACGTTGAAATGATGCTGGAGAATTTTTTAAACCAAATGGCATTCTATTAAATTCATAATGTCCGGTCGGTGTTGAAAATGCAGTCTTATGTCTATCTTCCGGTGAAATTAAAATTTGATGGAATCCTTTTGCCAAATCAATTGTGCTAAAATATTGTGAATTTCCTAATTTTGAAAATAAATCTTCCATACTAGGTATTGGAAATTTGTCTTCAATCGTAACATTGTTTTATTTTCTATAATCAATAACCACCCTCCATTTCTGTTGTCCAGAATTATCAATTTTTTTAGGAACAACCCATACTGGAGCATTATACGGACTATTAGATTTGGTTATTATTCCTGACTCCAACATTTCTTTAATTTGTTTATCTACTTCTAATTTATGAACTTCTGGATAGCGATATGCTTTTGAATAAACAGGTATGTCGTTTGTAGTTGGAATTTTGTGTCTATACTTGCAAGCTGCAGATAAATTATCTCCATCAATGTAAAAAATATTTTTGAAATCCTTAATTATTTTAATGAGAAGATTAATTTCTTCTTCGTTCAAATTTTCGTTTGTTAATTTTTGCATTAAAAAATCTATTCTTGGTTCACTAAAGTTTATTTCAATTATAGAATCTAGTATGGAATCATGTTTTAAAGTCTCTTCAGAGAAATTTTCAAATATGATAGGAATTTTCGCATCATTTGTTGTTAATATATTATTTTTGAAATCAATCTTAGCTCCTAATGGTTGCAATAAGTTGCAACCTATAATTCCATAAAATTCACTATATATTTCTGTTTCTAACATTTCTATTTTAGAATTTGGACGATTAAATTCTTTAAAAAGTGGTATTGTAATTTTTGAAACAGTAATAGTCTTTGAGCAGATTGTATTTAATGTAATGGGATGCTCAAGTTCACTTCTAAAAGAATTATGGAATAAACCCCTTCTGATTAAAGTTGTCCCTGATCCTGTATCAATCAATAATTTTATTGGAATAGATTTTGTTTTAACAATTATGAAGGGAAGAGCTCTTCGGCCACTAACTGAAAATTCGAAGTTTCAATTTTATCTACTTCCATTGGTATTGGATTATTAAAATTATCTTGTTGGGAATTACTCGTAAAGTTTTTGTTTATAAAATGTCTAGAGTGGTTTTGTGCATTTAATCCAGTATTCGAAGAAACGTTTTGTGGGTAAGAAAAGTCTCTTGATCTGTATTGTCCATATTGACCTACATCTGTTAAACCATTCTGATTATTTTGAAAATTTTTTGAATTATAATTATTAAAATAATGATTGTTGTTACTTTTTTTATGTTGATGGTTATCTTGAGTATGTGAATTATAATTATATCTATTTGAATTAGTAAAAGATTGGGAATATGGCAAATTATTTCCATTATTGTAATTTGAAAAATTTAGTTTTTGTATATTATGATTAAACTTTTTTGATGAATAAGATTGTAGTTGATGACATTTTTGATAAAAATATTCGGTTTCAATTAAAATTTCTTTTGCCTTCAATAAAGTGTGTGGATTTCTAGAATTAAGTACTAGTTTTGGTTCACTGGGTAATTTACTAATGAAAATTTTTAAAACCATTGTCTCATTATTTTTACTATTGAACCATTGAACATCTATATCAACACTTGATTTCAAATTTAGTTTTGTAAGGAGTTTTAACATGTATTCATACAAATCATTAATGCTAGTTCTTATCTCTGCGGTTTTTATTCTATTAACAATACTTTCTATGCTTTCAGCTACATTAAAATTAATTCTTAAAATTATTTTTATTTCGTTCCAATTTATAGGGTTATTATTATTAATGAGTGTTATGTTAGCGTGTAATATAATTTTATTTCTTACTCTCAAATCGAACAATGGTAATAGTTTAGCATCAACGTATTTTCGAATTTCCTCGATGTGTAAAATAAACATTTGGAGTTCTTCGGTTTTCCCATCAAAATTTGGCACACTTTCCAGTAATTGAAATGCATTTAATTCCATGTTTACCTTTTTTATTTCGATTCTTGAAATTCCTGTTTGTTTCCTATCCTTTTTGCTTTGAATGCTGTTAAATATTTTTAATGTAATAATCTCTCTTTGCTTAGCTTTGTTCCAGTTTCTCTTTTCAGTTTCCGATTAAGTTTGTAATTGCGTTCTCGAACCCAAAAGTTTTTTTTTTAATTTTTACAAAATTTTACTTGCGTTTTATTTGCACACATTCACAAGGTCACAGAAAACTTCTTTTTGAGTTTAAAGTTATTGGTTTGCTTCAGAAAACGATTTAAAGTTTTCTTTTTCTCGATTATTTCTTTATTTGGTTCGAGAATACCGACTGCGCCAGTAAATTAATTATAAATAAGAGGTTCTTTTTTTTATATATGAATATTTATTTTTATAAATGTATATGTATATTTAAACAAATAAAATGATCTTTTTAATATGAAATATATTTATACAATGAAAATTTTTGAAAGTTTTTAATGAAGTTTTTGTTATATGAATATTTGATTTTTTATAAAGTTATGATGTTCATTAAAGTGTAAAACAATTGGAATCATAATAATAGTAATAGTAATAAAATCAGTAACATTAATAAGATTATGATTATGTATTAATAACAGTAGTAATAAATATATTGGTAAAAATATTAATACATAATAACAAACAAAAATTACAGTGATTATGTATATAATATGTAACTCGCTGTGAGAACAGTCAGTCGAAACCGCTGTGAGAACAGTCAACCGAAGTTGCTGTGAGAACAGTCAGCCGAAGCTGCGGTTGAGAACAGTCAGCCGAAGCTGCGGTTGAGAACAGTCAGCCGAAGCTGCTGTGAGAACAGTCAACCGAAGTTGCTGTGAGAACAGTCAGCCGAAGCTGCGGTGAGAACAGTCAGCCGAAGCTGCGGTGAGAACAGTCAGCCGAAGCTGCGGTGAGAACAGTCAGCCGAAGCCGCTATGAGAACAGTCAGTCGAAACCGCTGTGAGAACAGTCAACCGAAGTTGCTGTGAGAACAGTCAACCGAAGTTGCTGTGAGAACAGTCAGCCGAAGCCGCTGTGAGAACAGTCAGTCGAAACCGCTGTGAGAACAGTCAACCGAAGTTGCTGTGAGAACAGTCAGCCGAAGCTGCGGTGAGAACAGTCAGCCGAAGCCGCTGTAAAAATGTATCTACAAAGGCACTTTCGTACCTTTGTACTCCAAAAAATATGACTTACTCCTCCTGGAGGTCAGTCGGCTCAACAAAATAAATTGTACGAAACCTTACAGCGGAATTGCTGTGCCTGCCGGAACATCACTTTGATTACCAAAACTGCAACACTTATACATTTCACCAAACAGACTAAACAAGAATTATTTGTATGAGGATGATACTAACAAAATATACACGCAAGTATTAAACGAAAACCCCATGCAATTGCATGCTGGTATCCCAGCGAATATTCACGTAGTCGGTACCTATTACTTTGTTTGAGTGGTTTCGTTAATTATGTGAAAACGTTTGTATACATGATTGTACATACTTTGTTTGGCCATAGTTATGGATAGATATGTAGAATGTATATATGTATGCATTGCTGTACGTATATAGTTGGTTTTATTTCTATACTTAATGTACGGGTGTAGATGATTATGCATCGTATGGGTTTTGTATTGTTTGCTTGGCTATGGCTGTTGGTATGTATGTATGTAACGGGTGTGTGTATATATTTGCGTGTGTTGTTTATAAAAACAAGAATGTATTATTGTTGTTGTATGATTTCTGTTTTTGTTTTGTTCTACAGGAATATAATAATATGTAGCGGTTGGTCACTGGTTAAATGCAACTTATTTAGACGGTGATCAACGTTACATCTCCCCCCTTCTTTAGAGAGCGATGCCTGGCAGGGTGAGGCCTACGGGTTTTCTTTCGTGTGGGCGAGTTTTGGTACGAAGACCCGCACTACCTGATAGGTATATTTATCTTCTGAAAAGAAGGCTCGGCCCAAACTTACTGGCTGTCCTACAGCTTTAGTTTTTTTTTTCTTCATTCTTATTATATATACATAAACTTTTCTTAACTAATTTAACAGCTGTCCTGCAGCTTTTTCTTACTCTATTCTATTACTAAAGAAAAAAACTCCGTAAACTTATATTATTCAGTCATCTTCACTACCTTCACGTACCCCTGATTCTTCAACCTAGCGAGTTCTTTGTTTAGAATTGTCACTTTAACTGGGGGCAGTGTCGGTCGCCGAATTACGTATTGCTGGTGCCTGGTGTATTTCTTCGGCTTTGGCACCTGCACATCACGAAATATGGTCTCTTCGCTAAACCGTCGTCTTTTAAGGACGACGTTAGGCTTTGGGTGGTGATCTGCGGCCATTGTCCCAGTAGTGGCGTTTGAAGTAGAGGTTCCATTATTCGCCCCGGATTGGGTGGTTTGTGGGATTCGTACTATTCTTGTGTCCAGGTTCTTCGGGCGGTGCCCTTTTACCATTGTCCCAGGAGTAGCAGTTGAGGAGGAGGCCTCATTGTTTGTCTCGAACTGGGGTTTTGCTGGGAGTCGTACGCTCCTTGGTTCCGGCGCTAGGGATGTAGGTGCTGGTCGTATTACTTTGTTGGACACTACTCGAGGTCTGGCTTCTGGAGGTGTCACATAGCGTCTCAGTTTTTCTGGCTTAGGGCAGACAATGCGTGGCTTAGTGGGCTTGCGATCAATTCTCCCTGATTGTTTACGTTGACTGTCCTTATCCTTATATAAATGCACTTATAAACTAGAAGATCAAAATTAAATGGGAAGTATTACGAGCAATTCTATTATAATTACACAAATAAATGAAAGGTTTGTATATATTTATTATATATATATAAAGTAAGTTTAAGTAAATTTCTGCTGGTGTTCGTCTTGATTTTCGTGAATGTTCACAGTGCAAAACTCATCAGACTAACGATATGTATTCCGAAAACTTGCGTTTGGCACTAGTTGATTCTCGGGTTGAAAGGTTTTAGATCCTGTATATTCGTTCGGATTTTCCGTTGGTTCTCGTCCTGTACTTCGTAAATGTTGGAGGCGAGTTTGTTGACGATGGTAAAAGGGCCGCCATATCTTTCGGCTAATTTCTGAGCGAAGTTATCGAGGGCGGAAAAAAGATGATGCTCTCGTTTCCATACTAGATCGCCTACCTTCGGCATCCACAGCCTCCTGCGTAAGTTGTAGTAATTGGCTTGGCGTGCACTATCTTCCTGTCTGCGGTGGGCTACGGCCTCCAAAAACTTATCGGCATCAGCTCCTCGGTGATCTTCGCCCGGGCATAGGTGTTCCATGTACCATGCGATCATACCATGCGATCATACCAATCGATTTGAGCGACGGCCAATATTATATCGGGACTCTCGGCGGGTAGAGAGGCACGTGACAATGCATCGGCTACGACGTTCAGGCTCCCTTTTCGATATTCTATACTAACATCGTATTGTTGTAACTCTAAGGCCCAACGGGCTAGACGGCCTGAGGGGTTGTTTAATGAGTGTAACCATTTTAGCGAATGGTGGTCGGTTATGACCGTAAATGGTATCCTTCCAGGTACGATCTCATTTTACGAATGCCATATAAAATCGCCAAGCATTCCTGTTCGGTTGTTGAATATTTCTTTTCCAAGTCAGTTAGGTTGCGACTAGCATACGCGATGACTGACTCTGTTTCTCCATGACGTTGACTACTCCTAGGCCTTCGCGACTGGCATCAGTTTGGAGGAAAAATGGGTGTTCGAAGCATGGACACCCGAGGACAGGAGCGGTCGTCAAAATTTTCTTCATTTTGTTGAAAGATTCACTATGGTCTCACCCCCATTTCCATTTTTGTTGCTTCTTAAGTAGTTGATTTAATGGGGCGACTAGTCGTGAGTAGTTTGGGACAAACCGACGGTATCAAGACGCAATCCCTAACACTCGTCTTAATTCTTTGACATTCGTGGGGGCTAATAGCTCTTGAATTGCTTTGATTTTGTCGGGGTCAGTTTGGATACCTTTGGACGTTACTACGTGTCCTAGGTACCGAATACTCTGGCGCACGAATTCACATTTATCAAAATTAATCAACATTTCGTCCTGATATAGTCGTTGAAATACGGTTTCGAGGGTGTGTAAGTGTTCGTTGAAGGTTCGGCCTAGTACGATTATATCATCTGGATAAACGAATACCAAGGGGTAGAGGTCAGACCCGATGATTAAATCAAGAGTACGATGGAAGGTTGCGGGAGCCGAATGAAGACCGAAGGGCATGACCTTCCATTGGAATAACCCTCGGCCGGGTACGGTAAAGGCTGTGTACGGCTTTGATTTCGGTGTGAGGGGTATTTGCCAATACCCGTTTTTCAAGTCCAGTGAGGATATAAATTTTGTGTCGCGTAGCTGATCCAGAATTGCATTGATTTGTGGTAGTGGATATGCATCCGGTTCGGTGGCAGCATTGAGCTGTCGGTAGTCGATGCACATCCTCCAGCCCCCTTGGTTCTTCCTGACCAGGACTATTGGCGAGCTGTATGCACTCCTAGATGGCTCAATGCGATCTTCTGCAAGAAGTTTGTTTACCTCTTCGTTTATTATTTCCATCATGGCTTGTTTTATAGGATTCAGATTCTTTAGGTGGATGCATGGCTAGCGATGGTACATAGCCCCTTCACTCGGCTGAATTTTTCTCTGGATTTGCGTAAGAGTGTATTTAATTGAGCATTTTCTGCTTCGCAAAGAAAGTCACGACTAGTAATCATGTGAAGTTGACTCACGTTGTCAATGTGGTGTTTCCATGTAAGCCTTCGATTAAGGTGTATACCAAGGAATTTCACATGTGAATCTTGAGGAACAATTTGATTTTTGATTCTAATGGGGGAGCAAGTATCTTTCCGTAGGGTAAATGTTACCTGAGCAAACGTCTGTTCATTTACCTTTATTCTCAATAAGTTTAACCATAGTTATAGCTGGGTAATATGTTCCTGAAGATATCGGTATGCCTCTTGAGGGTTTTCGTGCACACTACGGCAGGCTGTATCATCGGCAAATGTATTACTGCTTACAGGCATATCACAAAACTGGCCCCAGTATATTCCCCTGTGGCACACCGGATGAGATTGTTTCAGGCATACTCTACAACAGTGAACTTCCGGGGAATAATGTAACTTTCCAAAAGATTTAGAACGTTTACTGGTAGGTGTCTTTCATTCTCAAATGCCTGAGAAATGTCAATAAACAGCGCAGAGCAATACTTCTTTTCTTCAAATTTTTTCTTATAAATTGAACCAATCTATGAGTTTGTTCAATAATGCTATGCTGACTTCTAAAGCCAAATTGATGGTCCGGTATGCACCCAATATCAGTTAGGATTGGTGACAACTTTATCATTAGTAACTTTTCAAAGAGCTTTGACATTGTTGACAGTACACTTATTGGCCTATATGACTCAACCTTGGTAAGATCTTTGCCCGGCTTTGGAATCATTTTCACCTTGGCAAGCTTCCAGCTATGTGGATAATACTCCAGTCGTAAAATGACATGAAAAATTAATAACAGGATTGTAATTGCAATATGAGGCAACTTCATAAGCATCTGGTTACTAATTCCATCAATTCCCGGAGCTTTCTTCGGGTTGAGTTCAGCAATTAGTTTTTGGAAATCACGCGTTTTAGACCGACTATACTCGGCAAATCAACTACGCTAGTACATGTGTTTGGGGTAAGTACGTATTTTAAATGCTCAGCAAATATGTAACCTTTTTCAGTATCGCTTCTTGCCCAACCTCCGGTAGATGTGCGCAGAGGTGGTTAAAACTCAACTGTTTTAAGCTTTCTAGCAGCGCACCACAAAGAATAATTAGATGGTGGTGTGATATCAAGACCTTCCAGATAATTTTTAAAAGATGCAAGCAACCCTTGGAGTCGTTTCGTGTACTCCTTAAATCTGATTTTCTGTTGGGGTGATCTGTGCTGTTGCCATTCCCTTCTAACTCTTCTTTTTTCACACACGAGACGTTCAATATGCGTAGAGTAAATTCTATTAAACCCAGTCTGCGGATCGGAGGTAGTAGCATGTTCAGCAGGCCGATTAATATTTTCATTAAGGTTGGCAATGTTAGATTCAATATCATCGGGTGTTCTTAGCGTAATATTTTCCATGCAATGACTAATAAGATATTTTTTGAATCCCAGAATCCCAGCCAATTAACACGATTTATCATCTGCACATATGCCTTAGGTAAGTCACTTCTTAATGGGCTACAAATCGTTACGATCGGGGGAGAGTGATAGGACGAAAGATTTAGAGAAGCTTCACCTTTTTTTTTTTTTTTTTTTCATATACATATTTATTTATTGTATCTTCAAAAATGAACTAACAATAAGTAATCAAATCTTAAATCTAAATATAATTATTAGGCCCGACCAATATCGGACATAAGCTTAGTGATAGTTATAAATAATACATAAGTAGTGATAATCAAAAAGAAGTATTTTTAAGCAGTCCCATCTGGAGTGTTGGGTATAAGAGCCCTTGTGTCCCTCTTTTTTAAGCGGATGTGTCCAGTAAAGCTCAAAATATTACGGGCAAGCGGATTAGGATGTGACTCGACTTTAGTTAAATATTTGCCTGCGTATTTTGCAGGCAAATATTTAAAAATAAGTCCATAGGGACTTAATTCACGTAGAGGGCTCTGTAGATCTGTCCTCCGATCACTCTCCCACAATAGTTACAATTTTCAACCCACTAAGGAGTGATTTAACTAACTCATATGCGAAAACGATTAATAGGGTCAACTGGCTATGATTCAAAAAATATATTAGTAGTCACTGCGTAGAAAACATTCAGCTAAGATCACCTGATGATATTGAATTTAATATTGCCAATCTTAACGAATATATTAAACAGGCTGCTGAACATGCCACTACTTCCTATCCGCAGACTGGCTTTAATAGAATTTATTCTACGGAAATTGAACGTCTTGTATGTGAAAAAAGGAGAGCTAGAAGAGAATGGCGACAACACCGATCACCCCTAAATAAAATCAGACTTAAAGAATGTACTAAACGACTCAAAGAGCTGCTATCGTCGGAAAAGACTGCATTACTGGAAAAGTATTTAGAAGGTCTTGATGTAACGTCAACATCTAATTACTCTTTATGGCGCGCTACTAGAAATCTTAAAAGACCCGTTGATCTCAAATCACCATTGCCTACTTCGACCGGAGGCTGCGCAAGAAGCGATAGTGAGAAAGGTAACTTATTTTCTGAGCATTTAAAATCTGTATTCACTCCCAATTCATGTACGGGTGCTGCCGATTTACCGAGTGTACTCTCTCTACCCCCTCGTCCCTTAAGGTTTAAGATGCGTGAACTACAAAAAATAGTTGCTGAACTCGACCCTAAGAAAGCTCCAGGTATTGATGGCATTAGTAACAAGATGCTGATGAACTTGCCTCATATTGCAATAAGAATTTTGCTATTTATTTTTAATGCCATTTTACGAATGCAGTATTTTCCACATAACTGGAAGCTTGCCAAGATTAAAATGATTCCAAAGCCAGGCAAAGATCTTACCAAGGCTGAGTCATATAGGCCTATAAGCTTACTTTCAACAATTTCAAAGCTTTTCGAAAAGCTGCTCATGACTAAATTGTCCACAATTTTAGCTGATAGTGGGTGCATCCCGGACCATCAATTTGGCTTTAGAAGTCAGCATAGCACTATTGAGCAAACGCATAGATTGGTTCAAATTATAAGGAGGACTTTTGAAGAAAAGAAGTATTGTTCTGCCCTTTTATTGATGTTTCTCAGGCATTTGACAAAGTATGGCACAAAGGCCTAGTTTTAAAATTGAAGACATACCTACCAATAAATATACAAAAGCTTTTGGAAAGTTATATTCTTGATAGAAAGTTTACTGTTGTGGAAGGAGACTTCATGAGTGTACCCGAATCTATATCTTCTGGTGTGCCACAGGGTAGTATTCTGGGGGCCAGTCTTGTATCTAATATATACTTGTGGTATGCCTGTGAGCAATAACATCCACACTTCTACATTTGCCGATGATACAGCCTGTTTGAGTATTCACAAAAATTCTGATGAGGCATCCCGCAATCTCCAAGGATACATTACCCAGCTTGAAATATGGTTGAACTTATGGAGAATTAAAGTCAATGAACAAAAGTGTGTTCATATAACGTTTACCCTAAGAAAAGATACCTGTTCCCCCATTCGAATCAACAATCAAAATATTCCTCAACATTCTCAAGTCAAATACCTTGGCATACACCTTGATCGAAGGCTTACATGGAAATATCATATTGACTCTAAGTTAACCCAAATGAAACTTAAATTGACTCAAATATATTGGCTAATTGGCAGAAATTCAACACTCAGCCTAGACTACAAACTTTTGATATACAAGTCGCTTTTGAAGCCAATATGGTGCTATGGAATTCAGCTGTGGGGCACTGCTTCAGCTTCAAATGTCGAGAGAATCCAACGAAGGCAAAACAAAATTTTACGTTTGATAACATCTGCTCCATGGTACGTTAAAAGTTCAAATATTCATCGTGATTTAAATATGCCACTAGTGAGTGAAGAAATTGCAAAATACGCAGGCAAATATAAGCTTCAACTTGAATTACATTTTTAAATTAAATTGAGGTACATTTCAATAAGTTTTTGTGTGGCCATATTATTGACAATTAGGCACATTACGGGTCCAGAACGCTTGTGTGGTTCTTCAACTGTTATTTTTCGGTATAAGAGATATTATAAATTATAAATTGGATGGGTCTCCTTTTTTCCCACTGTATATCATTTGGCTCAAGTTCAAGGCGAAATAGTGGTTAGGAGATCTTCTCCCTATTTATTACGTTAGATACATTTTTTACCTTAAAACCCTGGTGGACGAGTGCATCTTTTATTTCCTCGGGAACAACATAAAAATCTATTCCCTTCAATATGATCTGCAGGCCTTTATCACTCTTAAGCTGGTCGGTGTAGAAACTTGTTTGTCTTTTTTCTAATTGAGTTATCATTTTGAGAAAATCTTTTCCCCCATAAATTTTAATTTTCGTTTCATCAATGTTACCACTTTTTATTGGAACAATGTGAAATTTATTCTCACCAATGACCGCTATTAATTTTTTAATAAGAGCGTTTGAGTTTTTTTTTCTCTGGTTTTGGTTTTGGGCTGCTGTTATCTATAGTGATAAATTGGTTGATTGATGACCACGATCCCGAAGCAGATGGTATCGCTGACTTAAATGTAGAAGTACTAGGCAACGTTAATGTTAACGAATCACTAGTTGGCATTGGACAAAGCGAAGTTGATCGCTGACGAAAAAGTGGCTTTGCCGTTAGAAAAAGTCTATCATCAGATTTTTTAATTTTTATTGTTTTTATTAAGAGCTTCAGAACTCACAGTAAGTCTATCATCAGATTTTTTATTTTTATTGTTATCATTGAGAGCATCAGAACTCAAAGTAAAATAGGCATTTCTGCCGTTATAACTCACTTTACAATTATTTGTTTTCGAGGTAGTCATATGGAGTATTCCTCAAGGGTACTTTGTTTGTTATTTCTATATATAAAAATATTAGCAAAGCAATAAAGAAGCTTATTTGTCAAAGTTAATATGAACTACGAATATTTTTTTTTTGATTTTTTTATTGTTTAGTATGTAAGTAAGAAAAATTCCGCTATTACGTCTGTTCACTATGAAGGTACAACGAGAACTCAATATTGGCTTATGGTAACTAAAATAGGATATATAAATTTTTGACTCTACTGTATGGAAAACTGCATGTATAGTAGTGGAATTATTAGTTGTAGGGGTTTGTGGAGAATTGCTCATATGCAAGTGGAAAACGTCAAATAAAAATTTTGATAAAGCTTACGACTATGGGTTTGCAAAATTTGTATTAAAATCTCCATCCATAATAATTGGCATGAGATGGAGATTGTGCAGCAGCTTCAGTGTAAGGCAACAGTACGTAATGAAGATATGTTATAATCACAGGGTGTCACAGAAACCAATGTTGTCAGAATTGGTTTCAAAAACGACAAGAAAAAATGCTTTGGTGTCATGAAAACCAATGTTGTCAGTTTTATGTTCCAATGTAATTGATGTCGATTTTAGGTGTAATAGAAACCAATGTTATTGGAAATAAACCAAGCACCTAACAGCTGTCAGTTTTCATTTTGGCGTATTTTTATTCCCATTTTTTTTTGTAAAAATTTAAGCAAATTTACTTATTTTTTAAATGTTTGGTTAATAAATATTTTCACATTTGTTGTATACTTACAATCGTGGTATACTATAATACTCCTTGCAACTCCAATGCAACTAATTGTAGAAGAAATCATATATATGTATATGTATGTATTTATGTATTGTAAAAACAGTCCCTTGATTTGCATTTATAATTGATGTCCGTTTCCAACCGGACAAACTGTTGATAAATGAACCGATCCATAACATTGATCACATTACCTAAAATTATCACGACTTAAGATAAGATCCTTTCGATAAAAGCCGCGACAAGTCCATTTGTTTGAAAACATGAATATTTTAGATTGCGATAAATTCTCTTTAATACTATCAGGTACCATACCAAATGCTTCCTTGTTTAAACGATAATTAGGTTCAAATCTGCAAACCAGCTTTTAACATACATACATAAGCGCACAATCAAAAAAAAGTAATGTGAGTCCGATCACATTACATCCAATAACGAAACTTTTTTTTGAAGTAATGAATATATCGCTCATTTCGTGCAAGACCGTCACAACTCAAAATTTGAAACTTTACAGGAGAGCCTTTTTAAGATTTCAACATATGTTATAATATAATATTATAAATTCATTATAAAGACTGCTATATATCTTTTAAACAAATTTTTAACATTTAAAACGTTTTTGTATTTACAACTTTATATTCACAGGCAAATCACGGTATAACAAGCGATATATGTCAGGCCCATTCGTTATACCGAAAAATTCGTTATATCACAAAGTTTTATTCAAGAGTTATTTTAACTTTTATTACTGTATACATGATGCAATACAATCAATAGAAAGGGGGGGGGCGTTATTTTTTAATAAGCTACCAAATACAAACTAAGGGTATCACAATTATTTTTTGTAAAAATGCTGCTGTAGATTTTGTTTAATATTTTTTTGCCGTTCGTTATACAGAGCAGATCTTTATTAAAGCATTCGATGCATAAAGTAAAACTAAATGTCAGAAATATGATGCTGGCAAGTTTTTGTTTTTTTTTTTGCAATTTTTTCTTTATCATTCGTTATATCCAGTATAATATTCGGATATTATTCGCTATATAAGGTCGTTATACCGAGATTTGCCTGTATTTTATTTATTTTATATTTTTCAACTTTTTAACCAAATTATCCCCACTGGCAACACTATTACACTTCACAAGCAATTTCCAATAAAATTAATTAATAATTGCTCCTGAAGGTATGCTTTAAAATTCGCTCACACAGATTTGATAACATCTTACTAAAAATTTGTGATTGTATTGTGAAAAAGATTTTTACCCCCTAGCGTATAGATGTTTACACATCAAAAAGTATTTAACATTGTATTGGATGTTGTCATGGGGCATGCTATGTCGGATAGTAGAGGTATTGGCTGGGGACTTCTAAATTGTTTGAATGATCTCGAATATGCGGATGATATTTGTCTTCTCTCTCACCGATACATCGATATGAATATGCGATTGCGTCGTCTTACGGAGCTGGCTTAGAACGCTGGTCTTAAGATTAAAATTGGCAAAACTAAAGTGATGTGAATAAACACAGAAAACTTAAACAACTTTATAATTGATAATGTGCCTCTGTCGAAGGCACATTATCAATTATCATTATCGTTTTGCTACCTCGGAGCTGTCATCACAACATCAGCTGGTTCGGGTGCAGATATTGCCAATCGAATAAAGAAGGCGACTCAAGTCTATGGCCAACTTAATAAGATATGGAACAAAACTGTCTCTCGCCGTGTTAAGCTAAATATTTTCAACTACAATGTCCGATCTACATTATTATACGGATGCGGAACATGGAATGCGGCCCCTCGTGATATGCATGCACTGCAAGTTTTTATAAATAAATGTCTTAGAAGATCCAAAGAATCTTTTTGGTTACAATACATATCAAACGATACCAGGCCCCTATAACTACAGAAATACATACACGAATATGAAAATGGATTGCTCACACCATACGAAAGCCGGTCACAGATATTGCTAGAACAGCGATTGAGTGGAATACTCAAGGCAGCCGTAGAAGTGGTGGACCAGCTCATACATGGCGAAGACAAATTGAAACCGAAGCGTCAAAAATGCAAACGAGCTGGAATGAAGTTAAAAACATCGCTATGGACAGAACCAGATGGAAAGATTTTGTTGAGTCCCTATGCTCCTTATAGTTTTCTTTGAAAACACAAGCATATTTGCTTGGTGTCGCACGCTACAAAAAGTTGACATTCCTGTGAAAATTCCCATATTCTGAATGTTTTCCTTTAATTTCACCCTATAGTTTTTATCTTTGACAATAAAGTTGATGACTGGTTTTTTGTTACATAAAATAGTTTTTTATTTCTAATACGGTGTATTAGTTTTTGAATAAAACGGATAATTGTTGTTTGACGATTTTTTATTTGAAAATTGCGACGATTTTATTTTTAAAATTTGACGATTCTTAGAAAAAATTTTCTTACAACACTGATAATAAGTCATATCAAAAACCATGCGAAGTAAAACTAGTATTAATTCAAATACATTAGCGGAACTCAATGTTCGTATAAAAATTTAAACCCCCTTTAAATATACTACGATTTTAAACATCCAAACGTGAGCGATTTTTTCTTCATGTGTGGTAAAAAATGTTTATTGTTCAATTCAATGAGAGATACAGAGACTCTCTGAGAGGATTTGTATGTAAGTATCTTGTTCTTCTTTTGTACAAACCCTTGTAAATAAATTCAGCTCAGGGAAGGAAAATGACTTTTTGGATTTTGTACCAACTGTGAAAACAAAATGTACTTTTTGGACCATGACGGTACCATTTTTTTAATATTTATTAATAAGAACAGAAACGTAAAAAAATGTGTAAAAATTCAGAAGTAAACAATAATAAACAGAAACTTAACAAAAATGTGTAAAAAATTCAGTATAAAAAATATTAAATATTGCATTCATAAGGTACATTCGTAGATTAGACTTGTTAGAGATCGGTTATTTTACAAATTTTGATTATTAACAGGGCTGTTATTTTCATGCACTATAAAATCTCAGATATGCGCATAAAAAATGCGCTATAAAACCTAAAACACACTATTGAAGTAAAGGAGCGATATGTAGTTAACAATAATAAAACAACCAAGGCTGTTAAGTTGGCAGGTACAGTTAAAGTTTTAGACAGATTTTTTTGTTGCAGACTTGACACCACCTGGTACATGAATTTGCCTTGACAACATCAGTGCAACAAAAACAGAGAAGCCGTCCGTCTAAAATAAAACACACAAAAAAAATTAAAGACAAGGTAGGCAAAATTAATGTTAACATATAGCGAACATTGGCATTTTTAAATTGTACCAAGTAACTCGCGGTAGTACCACGGTACCAACGGGGTCAAATATGTACCATAAAAAGTACAATTGTACCATGATTTCCATCCGTGATTCAGCTACAACATCTACCACAGTTTTTTTTTTTGTAGATAGAGCCATTCGAGCCATTGTTGGAAAACTATCGATAGTATTGAATTCTTTACATAAAATGACTAACTTTAAGGTTAAGGTTTTAACATGGCTGTTATGTTTTAACAACTCAGTTAAAATATGAAATGACAAAAAAGCACACAAAAATATATATTCGATCTCTATTCGACAATCTTCTATTTACTACTTTAGGGCAGAATTCTATCACGTTGTCACTTGCAAAATAATTAATTTATAACTTAGCGTTTTTTCTCAACTGATTATTTTATTTACTACAGGGAAGCTAATAAATGCGTGTGTATTTTGTTTGCATGTACTAGTAGCAACTTTAAACGCTTATAGCTCCCAAAATACTGAACCGATTTCAAAATAAAATATAAATTGTGAACATCTGTGCAGAAAATCCTTTAAAATAATGTAAGTCTTTCCAAAATCGGTGCAGAAGTTCCGGCGCAAAAGGGATTACAAAAAACTTGTTCTCCTATTAATTATATAGATATAAGTTATTCCGTTTTAATATATTGATATGTAAGCAAATTGTACATCTTTTTTCTTGTCAAGCATGATTAGCTTATGCATATCTTTCGAATAATTAGTACGCTTGCTTATAAGTATTCGTATACCTCTGCCTGTATGTAGAAGCAATAAAAGACTGATTGTATTAAAGTATTTATTTAGATCCGATATTTATTAAATTGTTTCTGTTTTTAATAATATCATAAGCGAACTTGAGTTTTTTGTCACAGAGTTGAAGTTACATGTATAAGAAAGCTAAACGATGCTGTGATGCAATTTGCAAAATATCTCAACTTGAAATGTTGGTACGAAAACAGCAATTTCTCAAATTGGTTGGATGAAAATTGATATCCAAAGTTGTTTACATTTGCTTCATAAATATTTAGTTTGCTGCATAATAGTGCTCCCGCTAAACGGTTCGTTTTCTAAATTAGCATTATAAGAAAATAAATTAACTAACGGGCTAAGAGTTGAAACTTGTCATTCCGTGATATCTGCTTTAAGTTTCTATCAAAGTGATTTGGAAGACTGGATTCCAAATGATGAACTTATTCAAAAACTGGTATTTAAAAACTATTAAAAATCTCTAAAAACGACATTTTTCAGATAATTAAAAAATTCAATGTACAAAAAATTTATAGAATTGTATTGTGCCTGCCTTTTCAGAATTAAATATTCAGATATTCAGCAAAAGTTAAATAAATTTTATCTAAAGTAATTAAGCATGATTTTAATTTTTTTTATAAATATGTGCCAATGCCAAAAAAGCATTAAACATATTTGTATATTTATGTATCTTCCGAAAATTCAAGTAATTTATTATTATAAGCACAGATTATGTGAACTTTTTTTATATTTTGTGGCTTTAATTTATCATAAAAATAGTATTTTTTAGTTTTTATATACGCAAAACCTGATTTTTATTCATGATGTTTATTAGTGTTGTAAAAAGCGGCTACTTTTGAATACCCAATACTACTGGATACTTTTTCAATTGGGTACTCGATACTACTCAATACTTCAAGAGACTTTTGAATTTAAAACTTAAAACACACATACATACGTATGAGAGCTTAAAATTATTATTTATTAAAACAAATTAACCCTGCAGTGCACATTAAATAATGCAAGATTTTTTATATATGTAAGAGACTTGCTGGTCTCACGCGCCTTCCACCACTCCTAAAGGGTCACTTTTTCTGTCCAATATGTTTATGAGTGATTTTTTTTAGTTCAATGAAGCATTTTGAAATTTTGTTTCCGCAGCCGTTTTCGTATCAAAATAATTCCAAACAGAACTATTGCTTTCTGAATTTGTATTTGTTGCACTAATTCCAGGAGGTTCAGAGATACATTTTTATCAAGCTTAAATTCGCGCACATAGTTGTATAAATTTGATGTACATATTTTAAAAGAAGACTTCCGCTTCAATACTAGAAAATGCAACCCTGAAAGTATTGAGTAGTTACTTTTGTGTATCGAGTACCGGGAAAAAAACACTCGGTATTGAGTACTCAATACCCAAATACTCAACACTTTTACAACACTAATGTTTATCAAAATAAGCAGATTTGCGTTAATTTGTCTTGTTTTTAAAGTTGCCCCTTTTTTTTTTAATATACACATTTTAATGCCAACTTTTTTTTAAATCCCCTTTTTGTGCCACTTTTTGAAATTTTACAACGGTAACGCTGAACACAAACTTACCCAGTTGGCCAAATCGTCACAGACGACATTGTCTTCGACGATTAATGTACGACATGTCGCCTGTTCATTAGGTTTTCTAATCGAAAATTTAAAGGAAATCGTCGTTCATAACTATCTGAGCGACAATATCCATCGTTTTGTCTTCAATAAAACTTCGTTGAGGACAATCTGATCGTTTTGTTTTCAATAAAGCCGTGTTGACGACAATTTGAGCGACATTATTGCCCATCTTGTCTTGTGTGACATCGGCGCCATTTGTATGAAAATTTCGTGGACGATTTGTATGGGGCTGTATTCAATATGTCTTCTACGACTAACCATTATCTTGTACCCGTCGTCAAAGATGTCTTAAAGACGTGGCCAACTGCAAATATCGATATTTCGATATATCGATATTTTTTGCTCATCCCTAGTTGTAGGCATAGCCCTAATTCAAAGGTTGATTTTTCAATGATTTTTTGAAACACGATTTTTGTAATTTGTAGGCGAACTGTATAGAAAAGCAAAGGGGGTAGAAAAAAAATCACATTTTCCGTTCTACGAGTTTTTTTTTTAATTTTCTTTACACATATTTTAATTGTTGGTATGTTGCTTTTTTTTTATTTTTTCATTGAATGTGACACTTTTTTTTAATTGAAAACAGTGTTACCTGTAGGTATTTTTGTCGGTAATATAGGAGTATAGGGAATATCGGAAAAATATTTTATTTTGGCCAAAATGTAGGTATTTTATATTCTTATATTGCATTTTTTGTGCATAAATGTAAAAATAACTATACGCAAGATATATTTTTGCTTCGTTTAAAAATTTGTTTTTGCTCGTAATTACATAGACTTTTATCTAATTATTTTGGTATCGCAGTGCCTGTATTTGGATAGGATATTCCCTCTATTCTTCTAATGGCAAGCACACCAGGAAATAGGAAATGAGCATCTATTAAACAATGATTTAATAATTAAGGATATTACTTACAACTATTTAACTTAAATCTTAAAAACTCCATGATTAGAGAAAACCTAAATATAGATATGTGTTATATTTGTATTATAAGATAATTTCTGAAAAACTGTAGAAAAGTATGCATTAATTTCGAAGGCAGAAGTAGTCACTTTGAATAATTTAAAAAAGAATTAGATATATACATGCATATGTCAAGTTTTAAGTTACCTACTGTAGCTCCAAATATTCAGAAGAAATAATTTTGGTTTACAAAAGGATTACAAAACAAATTTTTTAACATGTAGGGAAAAAACGAATTTTTTAAAAATCTAATGGCAACACTGATACAATTTTTGGAAGAAAAAAAAATCAAAACTAGAAACATGGAAAAAATCATCGTATGAATGTAAAATGTTTTTGAAAGCAACTTTTAAAGAGAATCAAAAATAAAACAAGATTTTTAAATCTTCGTATGAATGGCCATAGTTAAATAAAAATATATGCATTTTGTTGTTGCATTTGTTTAAATTTACCACGATTTATCAAAGCTACAATATGTAAAAGACCTACAATATTCAACCGTGAATACCGTTATTATTGTATTTTTATAATAGTAAACATAGATTATTATAATAATCAAATAACTAATTGAAAAACACGAATAATTGCATAATTTTCGTTTATTTAATAAATAGTTGTTTGCCATTTTCCTATCATGATAAAATTTTAAATATTACGGTCGATAAATGTTTCAACTGGATTGGAATTTTTTAATGCTGCAATCAATGTAGATTTGGTAATTTTGAAATATGTCAAAATTGTACCATCTTGAAGTAGCACAATCGGGCTTTAAACTGCATCAGCAGGACTTTGAAATTCTGACAGAGCATGTATTGGATTCTGTACTTTCTTTTGTGATCCTTTTCGAACTTTTGCTCGAACTTCTTCGGGTTTTTCTGGTCTTACTAAAGGTTTTTTTTCTGGCGCTTTCATCTTCCAAACAACAATGGGTGACTGCAAATAAGAGATAAAAATATTTAAAATTAATATTACATTTCCACTATTTATTAAGTACTAAAATACTAATAACCATGGGTCATGGACTTTCATGCAAATGCAGGTTATTTTTGATGATACTTTGGCATCGATTTGTAGCTGAATACTTTGACGTATTTTGACAATAAATATGCAGTTTTAAAAGTTTTTAATGCATATGTATTTCAAAATGTTTAAAATTAAAATAAATATTAGAAACAGTTCACTTTGCAGACCATCCCTCAAACTTCCCGCTAAGCTACAGATTTTGGTAAGATTTGCGGTAACCAATGCCTTTCACAACATTCAATGCGTTTTATGTTGCAAAACTTTTAATGAAAGAAACGAATACGAATTGAAAATACATTTTGCATTTTACAATTACATTTTAATGAAAAAAACGTACTCGTACATGTGCTAAATTGTATGCTAAAAGTATTTTATGATAAGTAATACCAGTATTTAATGCGTTTCATTTATAAGTTCCAATAGTTCCTACAAGGAGCGTAGGGCTTAAAGGTTAATCCCATCGTTTAAATAATTTTCTAATTTTAATATTCAAATTAGAGATGGGCAAATGAAGAAATTGTATCGATATTTTTGAACAGTATCGATATATATTTTTAGAAAACATCGATATTTAAGCTAGATAAATTTTTAACAATCATTGAAACTTTATAAAGGGGTTTTAAAACATATTTCTATAAAACATTTAGCTTATTAAGCATTTAGAAAGCCTTAATAATTATTATAAATAACGATGTTACTCATTGTTTAATGAAAGTTCATCATTGCGGAATACGAGAAATATACATTGGGCATCCATTAAACAATAATATTTAAAGAAATCGCGAACATCTAACTTAAAACTTAATGAACTTCATGAGTGGAGAAACCCCAAAATAATTAATTAATGTCGATAAAGGAAATAAATTTATCCACACATCTGTATGTTTAATTTGTATTATAAGATAATTTATAAAAACTGCATTAATTTCGAATGCACAATTAGTCAGTTTAAGAAATTTAATATAAAAGAACTATTTATGTTAAAATATATGTAACCTATGAATCTACTTGCGAAGTACGAAAAAAATTTTATCTTCTCTAACTTTTATCGCAGTTTATCGCCAGTTTATCTGAACTAGCTATCAAAACAAATAGGTATATGTGTATGTGTGTGTTTGTGAACAAATAAAAACAAATAAAAAAAAACATATAAGTGAGTTTAATATAAATAAATTTAATTAAGTTATGAATAGAATAAAAAGGAAAAATATGAAGATAATATCAAATAATCTTCAAAAACAAGATGCACAAAAAGTCACAACTCAAAAAATTTCAGATGCTGAGTAGTTGTAAAGTACTGTTGATACTGTACAAATGACGAAAGTATGACATAACGGTATTTTATATTCTTCAAGAAGACTGTATTGCAAAAGAAATTGTTGAGGTGGTTATACATTTCTTCTATTAACTGGTTTATAAAAAAGCAAAAGCACTTTTATAATTTTGAGTTGTGACTCTTTATGATTTAGTGTGCGATATGTACGTGCGTATGATACGTATGTATGTGTGAATATACATTAAAAAAATGACACACCAACAGTGATGCCAACTTTTTCAGAGCAAAAAGCAATGTGTGTTCATAAAAAAACACTAAATTCAATAAGTATATTTGTATGTACATAGGTATATTTTTATACCCTTTATCAAAACTGGAAAAGGGTATATATAGGTTTGTCATTCAGTGTGTAATTTCCATAATATTCATATGCGACCCATAAAATATATACACATATTCTGGGTCCTTATGAATAGGGAACACGAATAAGCGATGTCCGTCCGTCCGTCTGGTGTACGCGAAATCGTACAGAAAAGCTAGAGACTTCGGTCTTGGACTGGTGTATCAGAAATGGTCCAAAATAGATTGGTATTGAAAATCAGCGAAATCAAGCAGTTTCAGAGCTGGAAAACTTAAACTTGATTTTGCCATATAAAAGTAACTAGATAAAACAATTTTAAATTATGATTCCAGGGTTGGGAAACTTACACTTTTTGTGATATAAAATTAACTAAATCTAATATTTTTTTTTTAATTTATATATATATTTTATATTTTGGAAAGAAAATTTGGGTATAGAAAATTAGAAAAATAAAAACCACAGCTCCACAGCTGGAAAATTTAAACTCTTTTTGATATTAAAGTAACTAAATATAACTAGTATTTTCCTTATTTCTTTGTTCACTTAACATATTTTATTAAGAACAATATTGATATAAGGAACCAAAAAATTCTAAAAGTATGATTCCAGTGTTGGGAAAGTACACTTTTTTTGATATATAAAACTAATTAAATAAATCTAGTTATTTCTTTGGAAATTAAATAAGTTCTATATTTTAGAAAGAAATAAATTAGTACTCGTATCAAAACCAGAAAAATTAAAATTATGGTTCCAGGGTTGGAAATTGAAAAAAAATAATTTGGGTAAAAAAATAACCAAAAATAATTTTTTTCGATTAAACATATTTCATGTTGTAGGAAGATCTTTACTCAAGCAAATTCTTTAGTCGAAAAAAATCAAGAGGTCACTTACGAAAAATTGCACTTTAATAAAAAAATTATAAATTTTATCACAAAACAAATATGTATGTATGTACTTATGTATGTGTCTGTATACTACACATAAATACGTTGCTAAAGAGTATATAAGATTCGGCACGGCCGAATATATAAGTCTTACTTGTTATTTATTATTTTTTGTTTACCAGCTAACAAAATATGTATGGTCCATATATTTTAAATATATGAATGTATATAAATATATATGAATGTATATGAATGCATGCATGGAAATGTATGGGATTATACATGGCAAAAAAATTATATACGAATTGATATATGGACTAATATATGAAATTTATTATAATATATGAGCTCATATATGGAAATATAATTATGAAGCTCTTGATATGCTGACCTATATAAATATAAATAAGATGTAATATATGGAGCCATATAAAAATTTATGCATACATGGTATCTCACATAAGATCGTTTTTGCAATCAAAAAAGCTTGCATTTTATTAACTCGATCTTTTTCTATCTTTTTAACCGACTTCAAAAAAAGAAGGTGGTTAACAATTCGCCTCTATTTTTTTTTTTTTTTAGGTGTGTAGGTCCATAACTCGGTGCATTTAAGACCGATTGTAAAATTTTTTTTGTTGTCTGAGAGGGTAAAGCTTCCCATTGGTCCCATTTGAAAAAACTGGGCGGGGTCACGCCCACAATTTTTTAAATTTGATTTAATGATCTTCTACTCATTTGATTGCTGCGAAACCTAGCAAACATCTTTGGTTCTTGTAATTACAAAATTTTTAAGTTGAAAAAATGGGCGGGGCCACGCCCATTAAAATGTATTATAACACGTGGTTCTACATAACCGATTTTTACGAAACTTAGCACACACCTTGAGCTCTAAAATAGACACAATCTTCTTTTAAAAAACTGGGCGGGGTTACGCCCATTAAAATTTTATATTATATTTCACAGGGTTCTATTTCACTGATTTTTACGAAACTTGGCAGCTTTAATAAAGGCACAAAATTGCGTTCAAAAAAGTGGGCGGGGCACGCCTATTAAATTTTAGTATAATATTTCATGTGCTTGTATTTAACCAATATTGACGAAACTTGGCACACACCTTGAACTCTTAAAAATATAAAATCTTGTTTTAAAAAAAGGGGCGTAGCCACGCCCCATAAAATTTAATACTTAATTTCACGTGCTTTTACTTTACCGATCTGTACGAAACTTGGCACACACCTTGAACTCTTAAAAATACACAATCTTGTTTAAAAAAAGTAGGCGTGGCCACGCCCCTTTAAATTTATTACTATATTTCACGTGTTTTTACTTAATCGAATTTGACAAAACTGGACCATATTTCTAAAAAGCTAAAAATAAAACTTAAAAAAAAAATTAAATCGACTTCAAAAATAAGCACTAAAAAGATACAAATAATATATGTAGATCTAGTTAAATAAAAGATTTTTATATATGTTACCTACAGTGCCGTTTGAAGTTGGTGCCAGTAATGCTGGTACTAAACACATAGGAACATGACCAGTAAAAATCTGCAAGTAATTTTTATGTACTTATGTATGTATGTGCTCAGTTACCAATGTTGCAGGCACCAACTTCAAACGGCACTGTAGGTAACATATATAAAAATCTTTTATTTAACTAGATCTATATTATTTGTAGCTTATTAGTGCTTATTTTTTTTAAGTTTTATTTTATCACTGTTGACTTGCAAATCTATTAAAAAATACAAACTTGTAATACATTATAAACATTTGGCAACTACAATTCAACTATCAATTTACTTGTAAATCATAAAAGGCGCCTTCATTTTTGGCGGGAATCTGTATACCGGTACGTACCGGAATAGACGTAAACGGTAATCTGGATACCGGTATTTTCTAAGCGAAATGGATCGGTATCGGTATTTTTGCGATATCGTTTTCCAACATTGGATAAAGCGCAATGTTCAACTCTACAACTAATCCAAAAAATTTAATTGTATTGAAGTGAGTTACATTTGTTTTAAAGACTATTGCCCTTATGCAAAACCGATTGTTAAAGTTAAAGCATGCTTTAAAACCGGTTTTGCCATACAAAATTCGTTTGTTAAACCAACTTTAAGTTTAACAATTGTTTTTGCATAAGGCGGTATGTTTCTAAGCTTGAAAAAAATCATCTATAAGTCTTAAATGTGGTTATTTGGGTAACTCTGAAACAATTTATTATGATTTAAATTTGATTACGCGGTCCAGGCGAAAGGCTGAAGTAGTCGCCAGTTCAGTTCAGGTACGTAGCAATTTATTAAAAATTTCTTCACAAAAGTATATGGACTTGAAAATACTTTCCGTCGGTAAAACTACAAACAACAAATTTAATAGCGAGCTCTTCAATTTGAAGTGATAAGTCTGTAGAAGATTCACTACATGGAGCTGAACACGAACACGATAATTAAGCAATTTTGAGAAAAGTATACGTAAAAAAATGATATTTACTTCTTCTTAAAAAATTTGTTTTAGCCTAACCAACACAAAAATATACGCAGCAAATTATCAGAGAGACAGCAAAAAAGCTTAAGAGACAAAAATACCGTTATTATGCTAATATTGAGTTATATTTAGCATAATAACACTTAAATTCTAAAATTCAATGAATAACCTAAAATAATAGCGAAGATAATTAAAAAAAAACCTTCTCCTGTAAAGTTTTGTTTTTGTTACTTAAGCTTTTTGTTCGGTTAGGGCTCGATATGTAGGTACATATCGCACACTAAATCATAAACAGTCACAACTCAAAAAATATAAGATGCTGAGTAGTGACAAACAAGGGTATCCCAGCTAGAAAAAATATGCATGGTGCATATATTTTTAATATATAAATATATATATGAATATGTATGAATTCATGTATGGAGACGTATGGGATTATACATGGCAAAAGTATTATATATGAATTGAAATATGGACTAATATATGAAATGTATTATAATATATGAGCTCATGTATGGAAATCCATATATAGAAATAAGATGTAATATATGGGGCCATATTAAAAAGTATGCATACATCAAAAAAAGCTTGCTTTCTCTCTTTTTATCACTGTTTAATTGGAAATATATTAGAAAATACATACGGTATGCAAAGTTTATATGCTTAGACCCTCCTCAACGTTTAAAAAACAGAAACTTTTGTAACAAAAAAATAAATTCTTGTACGATTTTATACATTGTGGCCCTATTTAATAAATCAAATAATCAAAAGGATAATTCAGTCATTAATTTTATAGAAAAAAGGGAATTCGCCACATATTTTTAATAAACGAAGCCCATATTAGTGCCAAAATTTATATTGAAAACTAGTGTTAGTATAAAAACGGATTGTTTTTGTTTTATAATTGCACTAGTTTTTAATATGATTTCTTATACAGGGTGTTTTTTTAGAGGTATAGAACTTCGAATTGAAATAAAACACAAGAAAATCGTTTTAATGTCCATCAATTTGGCTTTATTGGAAGGATAATTTTATGCCATTAATGTTTAAATATGATTTCGGGCATGTGGCCGCCGCGGCTGGCTCGAATAAAGCCAATTCTACAGGTCCAATTTTCAACCACTTTTTCGAGCATATGGGGCCGTATGTTGGCAATAACGCCACGAATGTTGGCTTCCAAGTCCTTTAACGTTTCTGGTTTGTTGGCGTAGACGAGCGACTTCACATATCCCCAAAGAAAATAATCCAATGGTGTCAAAAAAAGTCTATACATTAGGAGCAGCGGCTGGTATGGCCGCTAGCCTTCACGGCATGTGTATGTACTAGGCCCTCTTCTTGTCCCACTTTTCACTTCTTCTCTACTCTATTCTCCATCTATATCCTCTCCATCTATATTCTCCCTATACTTCCGGTCTCCCCCCTTATTCTTATACTTTCAACTTACAGGCAGCACAAAGGGATCATCGTATTGGACCCAAGTGAGCTAGACTCCTATATTTTCATTCTTCACTAGCAGCCTGCTAACTTAACCTAACCTAATGGTGTCAAATCACACGATCTTGGTGGCCAATTGACAATTGCGATGAAAATCAGCATCGAGATCAATCTCATTTTCGGCCCATACACCAAAATCACGACGCATTGCATGGTCTCGTGGCTTTATTTCTTGCACAAGCTGGATCTTGTAAGGTCGCAAGCCAAGATCTATGCGCAAAATCTTCCATAAAGTTGATGGACAAAGCTCCAATTGCTGTGCACGGTGGCGAATCGATTCATTCGGGTCCTCTTCAACACTTTGCTCTACAGCGGCAATTATTTCTTCGGTGCGCACTGTTCGACGTCTCTGCGGATGCATATTATCACATAGAGTAAACGTAGTGCGAAAACGATCCATGGTTAACCGAATTAATTGCTCTGATGGACGATTATGTCGACCATAAAATGGACGGAGCTTGCGGTAAACTTCGCGAACTGAACCATTATTTTCTAAATAAATTTGCACGATTTGCAAGCGTTGTTCTTTTGTCAACCTGTTCATGATGAAATGGCAAACCAAACTAAATATTAATCACTTGACAGCTGACAAAATGGCCGCCAGTTAAAAAAGTGATGCCAACTTAAAGTTCTATACCTCAATAAAAAACACCCCATAATTTGAATTTTGTTTTTTTAGTCACCCAGCTAAAAAAATAATGTATTGTCCATATATATTTAATAAATGAATGTATATAAATAAATATGAATATGTATGAATTCATGTATGGACATATATAGGATTATACATGGCAAAAGTATTATATATGAATTGATATATGTACTAATATATGAAATGTATTATAATGTATGAGGTCATATATGGAAATTTATTTATGAAGCTCTTCATATATATAGAAATAAGATGTGATACATGGAGCCATATAAAAATATATGCGTACATGATATCTCACATAAGATTGTAATCAAAAAAAGTTGTATTTTATTTACTCGAACTTTTTCCCTGGCGGTATTCCATGTTTGATGGAAATGTTTTGCGTTAGTGCAAATGCAAAATATCGTAGATTTTCTCTGGATTGTGTGTGTATTTTGTTGTTGGATTTCAAAGAAAAGCTACGATATTTTGCATTTGCAGTAACGCAAGAACATTTGCATCAAACATCGATTTTTTACATTGCGGCCCTATTAAATAAATGAAATAATCAAAAAGATATTGTCATTAATTTTATAGAAAATACTCTAGATATTTTTAAGAAAAAAAGTTCATATAACTGCGAAAAATTTTATTGAAAACTAGTGTTGGTATAAAAACGGATAATTCATTTTAATGATTAATTGTATTAGTATCTAAATTCTTATTAAATTAAATTGTATGTACGAAGATGGGTTTTCTAGTTCGATTTTAATTATTTATCCAAACAAATGTTCCATCAAATACAACATCAATGCTTAGAATCTTAAAAAAAGTAATTTTAATAAATATGAATATGAATTTACAAATTCATATGTACATGTATGAAAATGTATGAATATATATTATCATATATGGTCATATACCCTAATTTTTCGGATCCGAACCATATATGTATGCTCCATACATATTTTTTATTATTTTTATTTGTTTCTACGTTCATGATTCGATTTGGATAAAGTTCGTATCACTCTGTAAGACAAATTACATGTGATTATTTTTAAGGAACAAATTGAAAATTATTATGACAAACTTCAGCATAATGGATCAACATGCAGATTACAAAGGCCGCCACAAAATTAAATAAAGCCTCCCTGTACTAAATCTTACAAAAAACTCATTAAATTTAGTAATACCCAGCTAAAAAAAAAAGTATGGAGCATATTTGATATCCCATATATGGTTCGGATCCGAAAAATGAGGGTATCTATATGGCCATATATGATAACATATATTCATACATGGACATACATACATATGTGTAAATTCATATTCAAACTTATTAAAATTACTTTTTTTAAGATTTTAAACATCGAAATTGTATTTGATGAAGCATTTGTTTGGATAATTATTTTTTTTTAATACCCAGCTAAAAAAATATGTATGGAGCATATATGATATTCCATATATGGTTTGGATCCGAAAAATGTGGGTATATGGCCATATATGATAATATATATTCATACATTTTCATACATGTACATATTTATAAATTTATATTCGTATTTATTAAAATTACTCTTTTTAAGATTTTCAACATTGAAGTTGCATTTGATGAAACATTTGTTGCATAAATAATTAAAAACGAACTAAAATATATTTAATTCATGATTTTAACAGAACAGGTACATCGATTATTTAAAAAACACAAAACTCATCTTTGCACACAAAATTTAATTTAATAAGAATTTAGATTAACAACTAATACAATTAATCATTAAAAAAAATTATCCGGTTTTATACCAACACTAGTTTTCAATAAATTTTTTTGCAGTAATATGAACTTTGTTTCTTAAAAATATCTGTAGTATTTTCTATAAAATTAATGAATGAGGTATCCTTTTGACTATTTTATTTATTTAATAGGGCCGCAATGTAAAAAATCGTACAAGAATTGGGTTTATTTTTTAAACGCTGAGGCTTTACGAATATAAACTTTGCAAACCGTTCGTATTTTCTAATAGATTTGCAATTCACTAGTGATAAGAAAACAGAGGCGGTATTTTATGTTTGATGCAAATGTTCTTGCGTTAGTGCAAATGCTTTTCTTTAAAATCCAACAACAAAATACATACACAATCCAAAGAGAAGCTACAAACCATTTGCATCAAACATGGAATACCGCCAGAGAAAAAGTTCGAGTTAATAAAAGGCAAGCTTTTTTGATTGCAAAAACAATCTTATGTGAGATATCATGTATGCATACATTTTTATATGTCTCCAAATATTACATCTAATTTCTATATATGTATATGAAGAGCTTTATAATTAAATTTCCATATATGACCTCATACATTATAATACATTTCATATATTAGTCCATATATCAATTCATATATAATACTTTTGCAATGTATAATCCTATACATTTCCATATATGAATTCATACATATTCATATATATTTATATACATTCATATATGAAACATATATGGACCATACATTCTTTTTTTAGTTGGGTGGGTACATATTTTTTATTTATTGTATCTTCAAATATGAACTAACAATAAGTATTCAAATCTTAAATCTAAAATATAATTATTAGGCCCGACCACTGTCGGACATAAATTTAGAGATATATTACGTTTATACGCGGCACTATTTGCAAATAAAATTATTTGCAAATAAATTAACTCACTGTTTATACGGCATAGCAAAAGTACACAAACTTGGGTAGCACTTCTATAGAAAACTTTCTTATGTTGACAAAAAAAATAGTGTAAATGTGCAAAATATCAAATAATTATTTCTTTCAATGTATTTTGTTGCAATATTTATCCATTTATTGTTTTTTGTTGTAAAGCATTTGTAAGCGTGGCAACCTCAAGCGTTTTATTTGCAAATAGTGCGTTAATCGTGAATAGTTTTCTGAATTAGTAAGTCACAATAAAAACAATAATATGGCAACAGTTTACAGTTTTATTTGCAAATAAGCCCTGCGATAAACGTAGTAATAGTTATAAATAATACATAAGTAATGATAATCAAAAGGAAGAAAAAATAAACAAAAAGTATTTTCAAGCAGTCCCATCTGGAGTGTTGAGTATAAGAGCACTTGTATCCCTCTTTTTTAGGCGGATGTGTCCAGTAACGTTCAAAATATTACGAGCAAGCGGATTAGGATGTGTTTGTTAAATATTTGCCTGCATATTTTGCAATTTCTTCAATCACTAGTGGCATGTTTAAATCACGATGTATATTTGAGTTTTTTATATACCATGGAGCCGATGTTATTAATCGCAAAATTTTATTTTGCCTTCGTTGGATTCTCTCGACATTGGAAGCTGAAGCAGTACCCCATAGTTAAATTCCGTAGCACCATATAGGTTTCAAAAGTGACTTATATATCAAAAGTTTGCAATCTAGACTGAGGGTTGAATTTCTACCAATCAGCCAATGTACCTGAGTTAATTTTAGTTTCATTTGGGTTAACTTAGAGTCAATGTGGTGTCTCCAAGTAAGCCGTCGATCAAGGTGTATACCAAGATATTCCACAACAGTAAACTTCCGGGCAGTAATGTAACTTTCCAAAAGACTTACAACGTTTATTGGCAGGTATGTTTTTAATTTTGAAATTAGGCCTTCATGCCACACTTTATCAAATGCCTGAGAAACGTCGATAAACATCGCAGAACTATACTTCTTTTCTTCAATGAACAATGAGTTTGTTCAATGGTGCTATGCTGACTTCTAAAACCAAATTGATGGTCCGGTATGCACCCACTATTAACTAGAATTGGAGACAATTTTGTCATGAGCAGTTTTTCGAAAAGCTTTCACATTGTTGATAGGAGACTTATTGGCCTATATGACTCAGCCGTGGATAATACTCCAGTCGTAAAATGACATTAAAAATAAATAACAGTATTCTAATTGCAATACGAGGCAACTTCATCAGCATCTGGTTACTAATTCCATCAAAACCCGGAGCTTTCTTCGGGTTGAGTTCAGCAATTAGTTCTTGAACTTTATTTGTTGAGGGGGTAGAGCGACTACATTTGGCAAATCAATTACACCAGTACATGTGTTTGGGGTAAATACGTATTTTAAATGGTCAGCAAATATGTTACCTTTTTCAGTATCACTTCTTGCCCAACCTCCGGTACATGTGCGCAGAGGTGGTTTAAACTCAACGGGTGTTTTAAGATTTCTAGCAGCGTGCCATAAAGAGTAATTAGATGCTGGTGTGACATCAAGATTTTCCAGATAGTTTTTAAGAGATGCAGTTTTTTCATGTGCAAGCAGCTCTTGGAGTCGTTTAGTGCACTCTTTAAATCTAATTTTATTCTGGGGTGATCTGTGCTGTTGCCATTCCCTTCTAGCTTTTCTTTTTTCACATACGAGACGTTCAATATCTGTAGAATATAGTCTAGGATGGGAGGTAGTGGCATGTTTAGCAGCCTGCTTAATATTTTAGTCAAGATTGGCAATGTTATGCTATGTTCAGACGGCAACATGAACCACTTGGTTCGCTCTCTGAACCAGAATTGCGAACCCTCGTGTTCAGACGACACATTCGTGGTTCATTTTGACAAATATTTTTGATGCAGTGATGCCAACTTTGAACTTTTCGTGCTGGATTTAATCCGTTTTCAGTCACTCAAAACGCGGAAAAAATACGAAAATCTAGCAATTTTTATATTTATCAGGCCTGTCACAGAAATCCATCGAAATTGTTTTGATTACGAATTTTAATTTCGATCGATTTTGTTTTACAACAAAAAACACGTTGTTGCTCGTATTAGAAGATCAACAAAATACCAAAGGATAAATTTTTTTTATTGAAGTGAACCAAATTAAAATAATTATACATTCATTGTCTGTAATTGCAACAACTGTAATTTTGGATGCCCAGAGCAGTCAAGAGTTTGCCGAAAAATTGCTTCAGATCCACTTTCATATCCAAACGTAGTGTATGTGTTAAAGTTTTATTTAATTTTATTTGAAGGAATAAAACATTTCAGTTTTTATGATGATGCATTTTCTCCTTAAGACTTGAGAAAATATCTTAAATATGTAAAAAAAATTAAATAAAACAAACATATTTTGAATAAATGGTTGAAAAAAAATTTTCTTTGTTGAAATAAAGTTGTTTCAAACAGATTTTTGTGCTTTCACATAGAGAAAATTACAATTTCTAGTATTACTCATAGAGCAAATTCTTCGTTTTTCGTTTTCTGCAGAACCTAATTACGGAAATGAAATTATTTCGATCGAATTTGGTTTCAGCCCTTTAGCCCCTTTTTACTTTTTGTTCAATATGGCTAGATTTTAGTCTTTGTGAACTTTGTCTTCCTTTAATTTAGCAATATCGACTTTTAACTCATTTGATTTTGTTAGTTTACCAATTTAAACAAGAAGAATAATATAGAATAATTTTCTATTTCTTCGAATTTTTTGTGATTCGAAAGATATTCAGTATAGCCTAAAAACTGGATAATTTATGTTTTTGAAAGAGCAAAATATTGAAATTTTGTATGTATGTACTTATATAAACATGGATACATACATATGCATATATACTTCTATTATGTATATATGTAGGTACACTATTTATATCTACCTTATTAAAATGTAATATGAAATGTAATATCTCGAGCTAATGTACTTATGTATGTATTGATCTTATGATAGGTACATATTAATTTTTAATAAATTACTTAACAAAATTTGTTGATGTTTTGATTTAAAACAGAAACATTTTAAAACTAGCTACTTTTCGCGCTTATTCAAAAAATTTTACTGTATTTTGCGCTAAATGTATATTTTTTCAATTGAGCGCTTTTTCCAAAAATTTTTACGCGCTTTGAGTATCAAATGTTGGCGTCAACGTTTTCATGTATACATATATACGTGAATAGTTGATACGCGTTTTATATTCTGTGTTATTTGCTTTTTTACAGAAGATAAACAAATCAAGCAAAAATAATTAATAAAATGTGTTTTAATATTATTAATTCATACTCGCAATCATTTTTTGTGTGTTTTGTGTTTAAAAATGTGTATGTGTATGTATGTACTCATTTTGTTTTGATAGCTAGTTCAGATAAATTAACGATAATTTGTTATCAAAACTAGCGATGATAGCAATTTCTTCATGGTTCGTAGCTAGGTTCAAAATGAACCAAGTTGGTTCGCTCTCAAAAATTTGTATGGCGAACCATGTTGATTCAATCAAGATTCGACCGCGAACCGTGAATGGGAGAGCGAACCGATCGTGGAAGAGTGATCGGACGATAGATCTAGGGAAGCTTCTACGTGAATTAATTCCCTAGAAATATTTTTTATGACGCCAAAATCTGTAACATCCGGAATTTTATGTATGTCAGTAGGCCAATAAGTGGGCTCCCCACTCGAAATGACATCCAAGCCCATTTTGGAAATTGTATTGAACAACGCTCGACCTCTGGGTGTAATAAGACGCGAACCCCAGAACGTATGTTTAGCATTATAGTCGCCGGCTGCTACGAAACAAGGGCCCAGATATTTGTAAAAATTCTCATATTGATTCTCAGTAATTGCGAATCTGGGAGGGGAGTCAATTGATGATATCACAAAATTTGTGCAAAAATTTTCCACACAAATATTCGTTGCTTGTAGATGTTATTCACAAATGTTGTCAATAATAAATTGCTTGAGTATTGACTTTATTAAAATTGCAGATCCCCCGCATGTTCTTCCTCTTGGGTCCTTTGAATCATATAAAGTGTAGCCGTTAATTCTGAATAGACTTCTTGAAGTCAAATGAGTCTCAGAAACCAACATTATATCAATATTTTTTTCCGTGAGGAAGTGCTCAAGTTCATTTTTATGTTGGCGAATGCCGTTTGCGTTCCAGAAACATATTTTTAACGTGTTCATGGTTTGTTAACTAATGCTTGAAGCAGAGTATATATTCTAACTAATTTTTTAATAAGGGCATTCACATTTTTTTCTCTCAGGTATATTGGTGGTGGCTTGGAAGTTTTTTGGATGAAACAGCGACTTGGTCGTTATTAGCTTGCAATATTGAAAAACGATTTTGACGGTTAACTGCTGCGACGTCGTTATCCCGGGATATCTTGGGAACCGAAGAAATTTTTGATGAATTTGGACTTCGCCCGTGCTTTAAAATTGTGATATATCTGTCCATTCCGACGTGGACCTTGGGTTTTGAGCTATTCTTATTTTCAGTGACAACTTGGTTAAGTTATGACCCCGAGCCCGAAGCGGATGATATCGCTGAGTTAAATGTAGAAGTACTAGGCAATTATGTCAACGATTCACTAGTTGGCATTGGACAAAGCGAAGTTGATCGCTGAAGAAACTGTGATTTTGCCGTTAGAAAAAGTCTATTATCAGATTTAAGATTTTTATTAAGAGCTTCAGAACTTACAGCAAGTCTATCATCAGATTTCTTATTTTTATTGTTGTCATGATGAGCATAGAACTCACAGTAAAAGAGGCATTTCTGCCGTTATAACTCACTTCAGAATTTTTTTCCTTTGAGGTACTCATATAGAGTATTCCTCAAGGGCACTTTGCTTGTTTTTTTGGTTTACGGTTTTTTTTTTGTTATTTCTATATGTAAAAAATATTTGAAAAGCAAATAAATCTTATTTATTAAAGTCAATATGTATTACGAAAATTTTTTGTATGATTTTGTTTGTTTAGTATGTATGTAAAAAAAACTCCGCTAAAACGTCTGTTCACTATGAAGGTACAACGAGAACTGAACATAAAAATGAACTTGAACACTTCCTTAGGGAAAAAGATTTGATATAATGTTGGTTTCTGAGACCCATTTGAGTTCAAGAAGTCTATTCGGAATTAATGGCTACACTTTATATGATTCAAAGGAACCAAGAGGAAGAGCTTGCGCGGTATCAGCAATTTTAATAAAGTCAAGAATCAAGCATTATATTATTGACAACATTTGTGAAAGAATATTTACAAGCACCGAATATGTGTGTCGAAAATTTTTGCACTAATTTTGTCATATCATTAATTTACTCCCCTCCAAGATTCGCAATTACTGAGGACAGTGATGTCAGATGAAATTTTTTAAATTCCCCACGTTTTGATAAAAAATTCCCCATATTTCCCTACGTTAAAAAATTGTTTCCCTACAATTTTCCTACGTTAATTACTTATCAGTAAAACTCAAAATTTATTTATAATTTTATATATTTAATTTTATTATTGACAACATTTGCGAAGAACATTTACAAGCAACGAATATTTTTATCGAAAATTTTTGCACTAATTTTGTCATATCATCAATTTACTCCCCTCCTAGGTTCGCAATTACTGAGGACCAATACGAGGATTTCTACAAATCCCTTGGCCCTTGCTTCGTAGCAGCTGGCGACTACAATGCAAAACATACGGTCTGGGGTTCGCGTCTTATTACACCTAGAGGTCGGGCATTGTTCAACACAATTTCAAAAATGGGCTTGGACGTCATTTCGAGTGGGGAGCCCACTTACTGGCCTACGGACATACAAAAAATTCCGGATGTTATAGATTTTGGAGTCATGAAAAATATTTCTAGGGAATTAGTTCATGTTGAAGCGTCTCAAGATCTTTCCTCCGATCACTCTCCCACGATCGTTACAATTTGTAGCCCATTAAGAAGTGATTTACCTCACCCGTATGTGAAGACGATCAACCGTGTTAATTGGCTGGGGTTCAGAAAATATCTCAGTACTCATTGTACGGAAAACATTATGCTAAGAACATCCGAAGATATTGAATTTAACATTGGCAATCTTATCAAAAATATAAAACAGGCTGCTGAACATGCGACTACCTCCTACCCGCAGACTGGATTTAATAGAATTTATTCTACGGATATTGAACGTCTTGTAAGTGAAAAAAGAAGAGCTAGAAGGGAATGGCAACAGCACAGATCGCCCCAACATAAAATCAGATTTAAAGAGTGCACTAAACGACTCCAAGACTTGCTTGCATTTGAAAAAACTGCATCTTTTAAAAACTATCTGGAAGGTCTTGATGCCACACCAGCATCTAATTACTCCTTGTGGCGCGCTGCTAGAAAGCTTAAAACACCTGTTGCGTTTAAACCACCTCTGCGTACATCTAAAGGGGGTTGGGCAAGAAGCGATACTGAAAAAGGTAAACTATTTTCTGAGCATTTAAAATCAGTATTTACCCCTAACTCGTGTACTGGTGTTATTGATTTGCCGAATGTAGTGGCGCTACCCCCTCGACCCATAAAATTTAGAACGTGTGATGTACAAAAAGTAATTGCTGAACTTAACCCGAAGAAAGCTCCGGGTATTGATGGAATTAGTAACCAGATGCTAATAAAGTTGCCTCGTATTGCAATTAGAATCCTATTATTTATTTTTAACGCCATTTTACGACTGGAGTATTTTCCAAATAGCTGGCAGCTTGCCAAAGTTAAAATGATTCCAAAGCCGGGCAAAGACCTTACCAAGGCTGAGTCATACAGGCCAATAAGTCTGCTATCAACAATGTCAAAACTTTTCGAAAAACTGCTCATGACAAAATTGTCCCCAATTCTAGTTAGTAATGGGTGCATACCGGACCATCAATTTGGTTTTAGAAGTCAGCATAGCACCATCGAACAAACTCATAGATTGGTTCAATTTATAAGAAGAACATTTGAAGAAAAGAAGTATTGTTCTGCGCTGTTTATCGACGTTTCTCAGGCATTTGATAAAGTGTGGCATGAAGGTCTTATTTTAAAATTGAAATCATATTTACCAATAAATTTTCTGAAGCTATTAGAAAGTTATATTACTACCCGGAAGTTTACGGTTGTGGAAGGAGACTTCATGAGTGTGCCCGAATCTATAGCATCCGGTGTGCCACAGGGGAGCATACTGGGGCCAGTTTTGTATTTGATTTACACTTGTGATATGCCTTTGAGCAGCAATATCCGTACATCTACGTTTGCCGATGATACAGCCTGCCTTAGTATGCACGAAAACCCTCACGAGGCTTCCCGATATCTACAAGAACATATTACACAACTGGAACTATGGTTAAATTTATGGAGAATCAAAGTAAACGAGCAAAAGTGTGTCCAGGTAACATTTACCCTGCGAAGAGATACTTGTTCCCCTATTCGAATCAACAATCAAGTTGTTCTTCAACATTCACACGTAAAATACCTTGGTATACACCTTGATCGACGGCTTACATGGAAGCCCCATATTGACTCAAAGCTAACACAAATGAAACTGAAATTAACTCAGCTACATTGGCTGATTGGTAGAAATTCTACACTCAGTCTAGATTGTAAACTTTTAATATACAAGACGATTTTGAAACCAATATGGTGCTACGGAATACAGTTATGGGGCACTGCTTCAGCTTCTAATGTCGAGAGAATCCAACGAAGGCAAAACAAAATTTTACGCTTAATAACATTGGCTCCATGGTATATAAAAAATTCAAATATACATCGTGATTTAAATATGCCACTAGTGACTGAAGAAATTGCAAAATACGCTGGCAAATATTTAACAAAACTCGAGTCACATCCTAATCCGCTTGCCCGTAATATTTTGAACTTTACTGGACACATCCGCCTAAAAAAGAGGCACACATGGGCTCTTATTCATAGCACTCCAGATGGGACTTCTTGAAAATACTTTATTTTTTTTTCCTTTTGACTATCACTACTTATGTATTATATATAACTATTACTAAGCTTATGTCCGACACTGGTCGGGCCTAATTATATTTTTAGATTTAAGATTTGAATACTTATTGTTAGTTCATATATGAAGATACAATAAATAAAAATCATGCATTAAAAAAAAAAAAAAAAAAAATATATTTAATTTTATTTACTTTGAACAAAAAGATATAACAAACTTAAATAGCATTTGAGGTAGCTTGAAAAAAAACAATAAAAATATGCACATACTATATGAGCCCTTTTTTCGATTTTATCGTAAGCGACATGTTATCGGAAATAGACTTTTTTATTGAAATTAAAATTTTATGGGCCTACACATAGTTTAGAATTATCAAAATGCCAAAATTGTTCATAACTTTTAAGATACAGGCTGTACAATTTTATCGTAAGGACAATTTATGTACAAAAACAAATTTGAATATTTTAAAAAAACCTCTTGAAAAATTTAATTTTTGTCGCTTACGATAAAATCGAAAATAAGGCTGGATATGTATACCACATCTACATAACATAACATATTTATATACGTCACATAAACATTAGTTGTAAATCAATCGTGAAGTAATTTTTTTAAATGACTTTTTGTACAACGGAAACTTGAACAATTTAACATTTTTGATTGTAAATGAGATCTAAGAATACACATGGAATTTAAAACTCCGTGACTCAATTTATTTCTTTTTTTTTGTGCGGACCAGCGTTACCATTTGTCAAGTTGTCCCTTTTTTTGGAAGTTTTTTGAGATGCCAACAAGTTTTTTGAAAATATAAAGTTTTTTCAAGTTTTTTTTATAAATATGTCCATAATTGAATTTTTGCAGTATATTGAATGAATATATTAAGTAATGTTTGTATCCAATAAAACGATCTTATATTTTCTCACTCCCTTATAACTGCAACAGTGTCTAAAGGCTCAGTTAGCCTAACCATTTTCATTACTTTTCACATAACAATATCGATCAGCTGTTTTCTTTTAAATTTTTGGTACTTTTGTAGAAAAAAGTTTTTGTTTTGGAAAAAAAGTTTTTTTTTCAGATTTAGGAAGTTTTTTAAAAAATATATATGGTAACGCTGGTGCGGACGTCAGTTACAATTGAAAATATCCTCTCAGCATCTGCATTGGCATGTGGTAAGCTCAATAGAATTGTGGTTAATTTTGACAGGCTGGGGAATACTAAATTATCATTGAATATCTTGGACTTTGATATATACGACCAAAAAGGTTCCAAGTCCAGCTTTGAAAGATAATTTCTTTCTTCTTCTGAAAAATTATATTCTATAGTTAGCCATTCTTGAGTAAGAAGGTTAACGTCAATACTAAACATTTCACATAACATTTTAAATTGGTAAGTGTTTTTATTACCATCATTAAGGGCCAATTAAGGATTTAAGAACTCAATTTTTTTTTAAATTTTCTCTTTTTTTAATAGCAGTCTCTTCTGTATTCCCTCTAGTGCGGTTATATAAAATTTCAAACAATCAGACTTAATCTGGTATGAATTTGATTTTGGGAAGGTTTTTAGCAGCTCTTCGCATTCATGGCCAACATGAATATCTTCTGTTTGTTTTGTTACATGTGGTGATTTAATATTGCAGTCAATACATAGCTCTTCCTTTTTAATAAAATTTTGACCAATTTTCAAAAATAATTTGATTGATTCAGAATGTAGAACATGCATCACGGGGTTTTTTTAATTGAAACAAAGCATTTAGAGTATTGAAATAATTCAAAACGTACTTTAAAAATAGTAAATAAGCTTTGTTGCATTCATTTGTCAGCTCACTTAATATTAAATTTGCTTGCTTTAGATTATCTTGTTTAGCTGCATTTTTAAAAAATTCTAATAAAACTACCCAGTTCTCCAATATTCTTTCAATACATTTCTGATGAGACAGCCACCTTGTTGCAGATGTTCTTAAAATTTTTCGCTTCTCTACGTTGAGCATTTCTTGAAATTCCTTTAACTCATAGCATTCTTTAGAGCTTACAGATATATATGTTCAAATTTGTCGCAATATATCTTCAGGAGCTGTAGGTAACGTAAGGCAAGCTTTATTTGCAATTATTTCCGCCGAGTGACATATACATTTTATAGTAATCATACTTGGGTTGTCCGCTAACAATCTCGATGTAAATGAATTGTGGTGCCCAACCATTACGCTAGCCCCATCACAGCAAAATCCGATTATATTTCCGAAGGGAACTTCAAATCCTAAAATACATTTTTTAAACTCATTATAAAGGGCTTCTGCTGTACAATCAGAT
Organism: Tachina lurida; assembly: GCA_944452675.1. Classification (NCBI taxonomy): domain Eukaryota; kingdom Metazoa; phylum Arthropoda; class Insecta; order Diptera; family Tachinidae; genus Tachina; species Tachina lurida. The sequence goes on from OX101752.1 coordinate 89,530,487, forward strand.
CCAAGCTGCAACATATCCAAAAGTTGTACTACAGCTTTTTCTTGTTTTTCATCAAAGAACCAAACAAGAATGCAATTATTTTTACGAGATGTCGGTACTTTCGTCAATAAGGACTGAAAACTTATTACTTTTAAGTTTATTTATTAGCTTCGATTTTTCTTCATTGGCAAAACATTACGTATTATCTGGGTGCATTTATGCCACTTGACATTCCTTTATTATAGCTGAATTTGGTACAATCTCTTTTAATAAGGGAATTAAGTGCTCAATTACCTGTAGAGCAACATTATGTTCAGCGAAAAAAAGTGTCATACGCAACTCAAAATTTGCAGTACCTCTTTCAACGTTATTTGGTTTCTCTCAGTTTTGTGTGACTTTCCGCTGGCATGTTTCATTGAGAAAGATTTTCCAAAAAACAGCTTTCCGCAAGGCATGCACCAGCGTTTAAATTCATTGTCAACTTCTGCAAGCCACCCTTTAAAAGAATCTTCCTCCAACCAACACTTGCGGAATCGTTGCTTTCTATATTTCTTTTGGCAGTCTTTCGAAGAATCAGAATCTGAAGACATTTTTTGCAATAATACGATGTTAGCACAGTTCTTTTTATAAAAATAATACTTACAAAGATAGCGCCCTTAACATATAAATATAAACAGGTAAATTTAAATATTTTTATTTTATAAAGAATTCAATTAAGCGGTGAGAGTTGCAAGTGTTGAGTATTTAGAGCACAGTCACTGTGGGTTAGATACTGAACTCTCAATACTGGTTATTTTTTTGGGTGCTCGATACTAAATAGCTGCTTTTATGTATCAAAGTAGCTAGATTGAGGTTATTTCAACAATATACTTTCAAAGGAAATATCCCTACATTTTGATGAAAGTAAAAAGTCTGTCTGTTTTCCCTACAGTGTGATTTTTCGAGAAAAATTCCCTACAAGTAGGAAATTTCCCTACATCTGACATCACTGACTGAGGATCAATACGATGATTTCTACAAATCTCTCGGCCCTTGTTTTGTATCCCACTTATTGGCCTACTGACATACATAAAATTCCGGATGTTATAGATTTTGGCGTCATGAAAAATATTTCTAGGGAATTAATTCACGTTGAAGCTTCCCTAGATCTATCGTCCGATCACTCTCACACGATCGTTACGGTATGTAGCCCACTGAGAAATGCTCTACCTCCCTCACATGTGAAGATGGTCAGTCATGTTAATTAGCTGCGATTCAAAAAATATCTCAGTAGTCATTGCACGGAAAAGATTACATTAAGAACACCCGAAGATATTGAAGCTAACATTGCTAATCTTAACGAAAATTTTAAGCAGGCTGCTGAACATGCCACTACCTCCCATCCACAGAATGGGTTTAATATAATATATTCTACGGATATTGAGCATCTCGTACGTGAAAAGGAAGAGCTAGAAGGGAATGGCAACAGCACAGATCACCCCAAAATTAAATTAAATTTAAAGAGTGCACTAAAAGACTCCAAGAGCTGCTTGCATACGAAAAAACAGCATCTCTTAAAAACTATCTGGAAAATCTCGATGGCACACCAGCATCTAATTACTCTTTGTCGCGCACTACCGGAGGTTGGGCAAGGAGTAATACTGAAAAAGGTAACTTGATTGCAAAGCACTTAAAATCCGTATTTACCCCAAACACATGTACTGGTGTTGTTGATTTGCCGAGTGTAGTTGCGCTACTCCCTCGACACATAAAATTCAAGACGTGTGATGTACAAAAACTAATTGCTGAACTCAACCCGAAGCAAGCTCCAGGTATTGATGGAATTAGTAACCAGATGCTGATTAAATTGCCTCGTATTGCAATTAGAATCCTGTTATTAATTTTTAATGCCATTTTACGACTGGAGTATTATCCAAATAGCTGGAAGCTTGCCAAAGTTAAAATGATTCCAAAGCCGGGCAAAGATCTTACCAAGGCTGCATCATACAGGCCAATAAGTCTGCTCCCAACAATGTCAAAACTTTTCGAAAAACTGCTCATGTCAAAATTGTCTAATTGGTAGTGGGTGCAACCAAGACCATCAATTTGGTTTTAGAAGTCAGCATAGCACCATTGAACAAACGCATATATTGGTTCAATTTATAAGAAGAACCTTTGAAGAAAAGAAGTACTGTTCTGCTCTGTTTATTCATGTCTCGCAGGCATTTGATAAAGTGTGGCATGAAGGCCTTATTTTAAAATTGAAATCATATCTACCAATAAATTTTCTGAATTTATTAGAAAGCTATATTACTACCCGAAAGTTCACGGTTGTGGAAGGAGAATTCATGAGTGTGCCCGAATCTATATCATCCCGTGTGCCACAGAGGAGCATACTGGGGCCAGTTTTGTATTTGATTTATACTTGTGATATGCCTTTGAGCAGTAATATCCATACATCTACGTTTACCGATGATACAGACTGCCTAAGTATGCACAAAAACCCTAACGAAGCTTCCCGATATCTAAAAGAACATATAACACAACCGGAACTATGGTTGAACTTATGGAGAATTAAAGTAAATGAGCAAAAGTGTGTTCAGGTAACTTTTACCCTGCGAAGAGATATTTGTACTCCAATTCAAATCAACAATTAAGTTGTTCCTCAACATTCACGAGTAAAATACCTTGGTATATACTTTGATCGACGACTTACATGGAAACTCCATATTGATTCAAAGCTAACACAAATGAAACTTAAATTAACTCAGATACATTGGCTGATTGGTAGAAATTCAACACTCAGCCTAGACTGCAAACTTTTGATATAGAAGTCACTTTTGAAACCTATATGGTGATACGGAATTCAACTATGGGGCACTGCTTCAGCTTCCAATGTCGAGAGAATCCAACGAAGGCAAAATAACATTTTGCGATTAATAACACCAGTGATTGAAGAAATTGCAAAATATGCACGCAAAATATGCTCGTAATATTCTGAACTTTACTGGACATATCCGCCTAAAAAAGAGGGACACAAGGGCTCTTATTCTCAACACTCCAGATAGGACTTCTTGAAAATATTTTTTTTTCTTTTCTTTTGGATTGTCACTACTTATGTATTATTTATAACTACCACTAAGTTTATGTCCGACAATGGTCGGGCCTATATTTTAGATTTAAGATTTGAAAAAAATTAAAAATTAATAGTCATTGGCTTGTGGCAAAAATTAAATAAAAATATACTTAATAGTAACAAACCAAAAAAGTTTGTCTTAAGTAGAACAAAAATAAGCAAATTAACAAACATGTGCATAGTTAGTAAAGAAAAAACGACAATGGTAAGACTGTTGTAAATATAGAGATTTTAACTTTGAGCCTTCATTACAAAACACATGATCAAATTGAAATGCAATGAATCAAACCAATTCACATATTCCATTTGCAATAAAGTTTCGTATATAAGGCAGACATCTTCATCAACTGACACCACACACAGTGGACCAAAACACAGAAGAACGCTGATGAGGAAGGTTTAGTGGCCTTCTAAAACGGCTTGCTGTTCCGCTCAACTATGTGTTGTTGTCAGAATATTTATAACTAACTTTGATGTTATTTGTTCATTAATAATTATCACATTTAATTTGGCTTAAAAAGCGTTACGAACATTCATAAGAATATAGTAAAAAAATATTTCAGTACGAATAAATTTTGTATTAAAAATTAAAAAAAAATTCCAAAAAAAATAGAAAAGGCGTTTCCAGGGTGGGAACTTTAACTTTTTTATATAAAAATAATTTACTAAAACTAATTTTTATATATAAATTTAAAATATCTTACATTCTTAAAAGAAAAAGATTGTTGTAAACAATCAGAAAAATTTTAAATTATAATTCTACACTCAAAAAAAAAACTAACTAAAACTTTGGAAAATTTTCTAAATTTGAATAAAAAAAGTTGTCGTATGGCGCCAAAGCTGTTTTTACTTGAAACCAGTTAAATATTTACTAAATTTCTAGTTCATTAATATACTAGTTTATAGTAATTATATTTTCATATTTAAGTAAAATTTTCCTCAAATTAAGTAAAATTTTCCTATGAAATTCGGAGCTTTGCAAAAAATTTTTTTCGCCTGATCTCAAATTTTCCAATTTTTTTTTGTCTTTAATTCTGGTACTTATTTTTATTTTTAATTAAATTCTATACCAAATGTTATTTATTATTATATCTTCATATTATATTATTAATAATTCACCATACATACATATTAAGTCCTTGGGAGGAGACAAGTATTGAACCAGCAACCTTCTGATTGATAGGCAAGCACTCTAACCATTTGTCTAACAAGGCAGTCTGAATAAGCATTGAAATTATTTAGTTTTAAAACTTTATTTTATTTACAAAAAAATAAAATTCAAGTTCAAATATTCCTCGAAAATATGAAAAATTTATTTAGATTTTTTGCTAAATGAAAATTAATAATAAATTCTATAATTCAAAGAAAAAATACTTAAAACTGGTAAATATTTTCCTAAAACTTAGAATACTATTTTACATCTTTTAAGTAAGTCAAATTTCATGAACTAATCAGGAGTAATTCATTTCCTATAATTTATTTTTTGGTTTAAGACGGAATCGACTAGCCCTTAGTATAAAATTTCCTTCAGTTTATAACCATTTTCCTACTCTTAGTAAATATTTCCTTTAAGTCAGTAAACATTTCCTTAAATGTAAGAAATTGTTTGTGTATTTTTGTGAACTATTTTTGAGGATATGAACTTTTTATTTTTTACTCATATTAAGTAATTTTTACTAGATTTTTGTAAAAATTTACTTAAACTTAGAAAAAATTACTTAAACTTAGAAATTTTTTTTACTTGAATTTAGGAAAAAAAATTTCTTAATAATAGTACATGTCTTTTTTTTGAGTGTAGGGTTGGGAAACTTACACTTTTTGTGATATATAAATTTACTATATCTAATAATTTTTTTTTATATTAATTTATATATATATATATATCTTATGTTTTGGAAAGAAAACTTGGGTATAGAAAATTAGAAAAATAAAAATCACACCTCCAGACCTGGAAAATTTAAACTCTTTTTGATATTAAGGTAACTAAATAAAACTAGTATTTTCCTTATTTCTTTTTTTCTTTGTTCACTTAACATATTTTATACACAGGGTGGCTGATGAATTTTGCTACATTAAGAAAGTGGAATAACTTTTTTTGTAATGCATGAAATTTTTTCAATCTTATTTCATTTAAAACCTTATTGAATTTATTAAAAATAGTTTAATTAATCTTAATTGGAATTGCAGCTACGAATGGATTGCTTTAGTTCATCCAAATTTGTCGATTTTGATTTTTCTTGTTTACAGTAACCTCACAAGAAAACGTCCGGTGGAGTTAGGTCAGGTCAACAAAAGGTTGAGTTTGAGAAATAAGTCTGTTAGGAAATTTTCTGTGTAATTCTGCCAGAACCGGCTGAGCTATGTGTGTAGTTGCACTATCTTTCTAAAACGACACAGAATTGAGAGGGGTTCTCCTTTGGTGTAGTTCCGGATAGTAAAATTATTTTAGCATGCTCAAGTAACGATCTCCATTAACCGTAACGCTGCGTCCGTTTTGTTCAAAGAAGTATGGCCCAACAATACAGCATGAAAAAAATGCACACCACACTGTGACAGGAATTGGATGCATTTGCCTTTCATGCAGTTTTTCTCGGTTGGAACTACTCCATATGCGACACTTTTGTTTGTTTACATTGGCGTTCAGATCGAAATGAGCCTCATCAGACATGAAAACCCAATTCAGCAAGTTCTCTTTGAACCAAAACTATAGACTCCAATTCGTGATAGCGGCAGTCAATTCAGACTCTTTTTTCAGTATCCCAGTTTTCCATTTTTTTAAATCTAAGGTTGAATCTACAAACACCAAAAACAAAATTCTGGATTATTTCGATAGAAAAAAATTTATTCCGTTTTCTTCTGCTAGCAGCTTTAATCAGCCACCCTATATTTTATAAAGAATAGTATTGGTATAAGGAACCAAAAAAATTTAAAAGGATGATTCCAGTGTTGGGAAAAGTACACTTTTTTATATATAAAACTAATTACCTATCTAAAAAACAAATATAAATGATCCATATATTGTTAATATATGAATATATATAAGCATATATGAATATGTATGCATTCATATATGTAAATGTATGGAGTTATACATGGTAAAACTATTATATATGAATTGATATATGGACTAATATATGAAATGTATTATAATATATGATCTCATATATGGAAATTTAGTTATGAAGCTCTTCTTATGTGGATCCGTATATAGAAATAAGTTGTAACATATGTAGCCATATAAAAATTTATTCATACATGATATCTCACATAAGATTGTTTTTGCAATCAAAAAGCTTGCATTTTATTAACTCGGATTTTTTCTCTCTTTTTTATCACTGGTGAATTGCAAATCTAATAGAAAATACATACGGTTTGCAAAGTTTGTGTGTACAACCTCAACGTTTAAAAAATAAACCCCATTCTTGTACGATTTTATACATAGCGGCCCTATTAAATAAATGAACTAATCAAAAGGATATTTCAGTCATTAATTTTATAGAAAATATTGAGATACTCTAGATAGTTTTAAGAAACAAATTTCATATTAGTGTAGAAAAAATATTGAAAACTAGTGTTGAAATAAAATTGATAATTTTTTTAATGATTAATTGCATTAGTTTTTAATTTTAATTCTTATTAAATTAAATTTTATGTACGCAGATAAGTTTTGTGTTTTTTAAGTAATCGATGCACCTTTTCTCTTGAAATGATGAAAAATTTCTTCTACCCAGCTAAAAAAAATATGTATGGAGCATATATGTAGAGTTTTATATCAAAAAGATATGTATTTATTGTTTGAAAGTTTTACAAAGAATAGTTATTATTATACAAAATTGAAAAATCAAGTAATTTCTAGCCTGTTTAGAAAAATTATTAATAAAATATCCAGGTATAATGAATAGATAAGTATCAATACAGAATATATCCACACGGCCTATCCTGACTTCTATCGGTCTCCGATTAGATACTCCATAGCTTATTTAATCATAAGAGCTTGAAGTAATTTGTGGTCCTGCGCAATATCCTACTTTTTTAACATCATATCTGTCATTGATCTTTTGATTGCAACTTATCTCCAACATTGTATATATACGCGACTTTTTTGTTTTTATCATATTGTCTTTTTCGCATTTCTTGAGCTTTATATATATGATTTCGTGCTAATATACATTGCACATTGCTTCGCATGTTTATCACAAAATGCTTCAACAAGTTCTTCGTGAATGATCTCATTGATTCTCATGTCATATTCTGTTCTCATTGGTACTCCGGTAAGAATTTCATGTGGAGATTTATTAAGTACTCGATGGTATGTTGAATTTATGCATCGTTAAACTTTATCCACATATTTGTACCATTTGCTTGGATCATATATAGCAAGTTTTGACAAAAATGAAACAATCACAGCATTAACACGTTCAACTTGGCCATTTCCTCTAGGTACACCTGTAGTTGTTTCTAAATGCTGTATATTCTTTTCAGAACAAAATTGACGAAAATCGTGAGCTGACCCTTTATCAGCCACAAGTCTTTCTGGATATCCAAAAGTTTTTGCGAGTTTTTCAAATTGATCTAAAAAAAATATCATCGAAATGCAACCAACAAAACAAATTGTTAATATATAATTTAAAAATTAACAATCATCGTTGTTGATATAACAAATTAAAATTTTTGTAATCAATTAAATTACTCAACTAAATTATTTGTTAAATTATATCATAACGGAATGCCCACATGCAAACTCGTCTATTTGTTCTGAAACTACTTTAGTTACCAAAGGTGCTAATCTTCTTGGTCGCTGATATATGGGCGTTTCATCATTTAAAATAAGCTGAGTTTTTATCGGACAACCAACATTCCTTTTTGGACAATAATTATGATATATATCGTAAACCACATCTTTAAATTGATTATCTACATCCAATTCGGTGATATTTTCTATAACATTAATATCACCAAGAAATGATTCAGAAGTAATTGTACGTTCTACCTGTGGTAATTTTTTTTTAAATAAATCTCCATTAACCATCGGCAATTCGCAAAGTTTTAAGAACTCTCTTCCAAGAATAGCATCATAATTCATATTGTTGTTAGGCATAATGTAAAATTCAACTTCATAATTTTCTTTACTAATTCGGACTGAAGTTTCAAAAAATCCGATAGGAGCTATTTCTTTCTGACCAATTCCAACAAATGTTCGAGCAGTTTGAATACATTTTGGCTCTCCAATATCATGATATCTTTTCTTTTTTATTAAATTAACGTAGCTACCCGTATCTACTAACGCTTTAAATTGACATGATTCAATTTGTACCATTACAATAGGGTCATCCCTTGGATGAGATATAGCATCTACATTAGAAATATTGTTATTTCTAACAACTCCTTGCGTAACATCTGTATTCCTTGAGCAATTTCTTGAGATATGTCCAAACATATTACATTTGAAACATTTCATACCTCGATTTGCGCTTGGACACGTATTTGCACTATGACCTTGTATTCCACAATTAAAGCATTTTGATTTAATTTTATTATTAGTTTTAGATGTTTTAAGACGTTCGTATTCAGAAAATTTAATTTTTAATTGCACAAAGGTTGTAGCTCCATGTAATATGATTTTATCAATGAGGGTGGCGTAGGCTGAAGTCGTTAGCACGTTGACTACAAAACCAAAGATTCTGGGTTCAATCCCTGTATCCGACAGTCATTAAATAACAACACCACGCATTTTTCTGATGTGCATTAGTGTCCCTTTGTGTCAGTTGTTGTATGAAAGTTCAAGTGATGAAGGCATAGTCACTGGTCACTAAACTATACCGACTTCAGCAGATACTAATCCTAATGTAACATCAGAGCGCCCTCCTTTGTTGTGTAGCAAAATCATCGGCGAAGTAAAATAATCAATAAAATGGCTACAAGACATGGCTTCAAAAAATTAATACGCCTCATTTAATATCAGAGAGGCGCTGCAACACTGCATTATTAAAAACGTGCGAAAAAGCAGAGTTGTAAAAAAATGAAGCTTTCCTCTATCTCTTCCTTCACCACCTGTATTTGCAAAGCAAATAAAGCTTATTTATTAAAGTCAATATGTATTACGAATATTTTTGTATGATTTTGTTTGTTTAGTATGTATGTAAAAAAAACTGCGCTAAGAAGGTACAACGAGAACAGGATAATTAATTAAAAACGAACTAAAAGTCATTTTATTTATAATTTTGAGAGAAAAGGTGCATCGATTATTAAAAAAAAACAAAGCCCAGATAGAAAAATATGTATGGTCTTTATATTTTAAATATATGAATGTATATAAATATATATGAATATGTATGAATTCATGTATGGAAATATATACGATTATACATTGCAAAAGTATTATATATGAACTGATATATGGACTAATATATGAAATTTATTATAATATATGAGGTCATAAATGGAAATTTAATTATGCAGCTCTTCATATGTGGATCCATATATAAAAATAAGATGTAATATATGGAACCATATACAAATTTATGCATACATGATATCACATAAGATCGTTTTTTTAATAAAAAAAAACTTGCATTTTATTAACTCGATCTTTTTCTCTCTTTTTTTATCACTGGTAAATTGCGAATCTGTTAGAAAATACAAACGCTTTGCAAAGTTTGTGTGTACAGCCTCAACGTTTAAAAAATAAACACCATTCTTGTACGATTTTATACATTGCGGCCGTATTAAATAAATGAAATAATCAATAGGATATTTCAGTCAGTAATTTTATAGGAAATATCGGAATACTCTAGATATTTTTAAGAAACAAAGTTCATATTACTGCAAAAAAAAATTATTGAAAACTACTGTTGAAATAAAATTGATAATTTTTTTAATGATTAATTGCATTAGTTTTTAATCTAAATTCTTATTAAATTAAACTTTATATATTACAAACCATATATGCTTCATAAATTTTTTTTAGCTGGGAGGTCACTTATTAAAAATTGCACTATAACAAAAAATTATAAATTTGATCACAAAACAAATATGTATGTATGTACTTATGTATGTATCTGTATACTACATATACATACGTTGGTAAAGGGTATATAAGATTCGGTACAACCGAATATACCACTCCTTCTGGTTAATTTACTACATTTAATAGGTTTTTGTAATAATTTCAGTTATATCGAGCCATATTTCGATTTTGCTTATAAGTAGAGTACGAGTAGGAAAATACTTTAAGTTCATTTGGCAAGACACTGCAATTATGGTGTATTATTTTAACAAAAAAGTTATCAACGAGAGACGTATGGCCTAAAGGAACAGATATTTGAATGTTACGGGTAGAATTCATGAATAAAGATAAATTAACCAACTGTAAAAGGTAATTTTATTTAATAATTATAAATGAAGAACATGTAGGCTTATATAATCCTTAAAGCTTCATTTTAGAAACAATGGAATTTTGTTTATAAGATAAAGATTTCAATTAAAATTTTTTTGTACTCTTTTACATAACTGTCTAAATTTAAATTAAATCATTCCGTAAGACGGAATATCAAAACAGTTGAATAAAATTTATGTGGAAATGTTTTAGGATTTTGGTCTATATCGAGTCCCTCAATTTATTACTGGGGGTACATTGTAACTCCAATCGAAATAAAATGCATTCTGCGTATAATTAGCATACAAATCGAAAGAATTTTCTTTTGTTTCAAATTGCAGAGTACAGAGTACACTTAATTATATACATGTGACAGCGCATAGAGAAAGGGACCTAAGGGTAAAAAAATCAATTTTCACTTTTTTTTTGATGTGAATGTGAAATGATGTGATGTGAATCTGAGCATCGAATGAGACCGATCCCATGCCCCAAAAGTATTCCCTCCCAGAGATATGCTCGTTTTATGAAATTGAAGTCGACGATTCTAAGGTTATGTGAAAAAATTTTCGTACTAACAGAGTGATATTCACGATTTAAAAGAATTATAAATGAGTATTTATTATAATTATACACCCAGCTAAAAAAATATGTATGGAGCATATATGATATCCCATATATGGTTCCGATCCGAAAAATGAGGGTATATGACCATATATGATAATATATCGCTCATTTGCTTCAATAGTGGCACAACTCGAAAAAACTAGTTTTGCAGAAAACGCGTTTTAAGTTTTCAATTTGTATACAACTCAATGGAGATATGAAAAAAAAATCTTCTCTCAGGAGGTGATGGTACAAGCTATTTGTATGAAATTTTTACACAAGACAAAATACAAAATGCCGAATCTTTCTGCATTATTAACTCAAAAACCCCATTTTTTGAGTTATGCCACTATTGAAGTAAATGAGCGATATATTCATACATTTTCATACATATGAACATGTTTGTAAATTCATATTCATATTTATTAAAATTACTTTTTTTTAATATTTTAAACACCGAAGTTGTATTTGATGAAATATTTGCTTGGATAAATAATTAAAATCGAACTAAAAGACATTTTATTCATCATTTAAGAGAAAAGGTGCATGGATTATTTAAAAAACACAAAACTCATCTTCGTATACAAAATTTAATTTCCCAGCTAACAAAAATATGTATGATCCATATATTGTTAATATATGAATATATATAAACATATATGCAATTAATCAATTAAATTGTCAATTTTATTTCAACACTAGTCACTAGATTAGTGACTGAAATATCCTTTTGATTATTTAATTTATTTAATAGGGCGGCAATGTAAAAAATCGTGTAAGAATGGGGTTTATTTTTTAAATGTTGAGGGTGTACGCATGTAAACTTTGCAAACCGTATGTATTTTCTAATAGATTTGCAATTCAACAGTAATAAAAAATAGAGAAAAAGATCGAGTTAATGAAATGAAAGCTTTTTTTGATTGCAAGAACGATCTTGTGTGAGATATCATGAATGCATACATTTTTATATGGCTCCATATATTACATCCTATTTCTATATATAGATCCACATATGAAGAGCTTCACAATTAAATTTCCATGTATGACCACATATATTACAATACATTTCATATATTAGTCCATATATCAATTCATATATAATTCTTTTGCAATGTATAATCCTATATATTTCATACATGAATTCATACATATTCATATATATTTATATACATTCACATATTAGAAATATATGGACCATACATATTTTTTTTAGCTGGGCAATTAATAATTTCAGAAAATAAACCTGGATTCGAAAAAACGCGAGCAAAATTGATATCAAACTCATGGAAACAGCGCGCTAGGTAGAAAACAGTAAAAACCAACTACACAAAACGAGAGGTAGGGACGACCTACGCGCATTTTCAAGGTTGACCAACACGTCCCTGACGTCATGAGATATGTCGCTTTCAAATTAGACCAATACCAACACGCTCAGTGATGGTACACCAAAGATACACGTATTTAAATCTTTAAAATGGCTCTCCTGAACAAAACCGGTTTTACCCTTAGGTCCCTTTATATTTTGCGCGTCACATATGTATTTACGTGAATCTATATGCGTATAAATATGTATGCGTCAATATTAAAATAAATTAACAAAAACTATTTATGTATGCATGTACATATATAAGTACTTTAATAGATAGACATATTTACATATTTAGTGCCTTTTTTAAAAAAGCACCTAGTTGAAAAAATCCGGACTGTTATGAATTAAAAAGCACTAAATTGGCACACACGAAGCACGAATGCGTGGTGTAAATTGCATTCATTTATTTTTCTTAAGCGTTTTCGAGATATTCGCGAAAAACGTGTTTTTTGCAGTTTGCAAAGATATTTTTAAAACTCTTGAGGACTGTTTATCTAAATAAAGCAAAATTTTGCACTGCACAGAAAACACAGCGCCTACTTAATACCTCATAAAATAGAACAAAATTAATAAGAAATCTCTATGGTTTTTTTATCAATAAGGAAATCTTATTAATTTCATAGAGAAAACCTTTTAAAAAAAAATCATTAAGAAATCTTGTAGTTTTTATGAGGTTATCTTATTGATTTTTTCAATAAAAAATAAAAAAAAAAATTGCGTCTTTATTCTCTGTACTTATGTATTTTCATTTAAATTCTATACCATATACATATGTATGTATGTATGTATGTAGTATATTGTAGATGTTATTTATTTATACATACATACATACATACACATTATGTTATATTCTTATCTAACTACTCACCAAGTATTGAACCAGCAAACTTCTACCTGATAGACAAGCACTGTAAAGAATATGCTAACAAGCAGCCTGAATAACCATTGAAATTATTTTGCAAACATTCTTATACAAAAATGAAAAAGATCATGAAAAAATTGTCTGTATGTCTATTTATAGAAACAAAATAACAAGACAAGAAGATTTCCTTATTAAAAAATCAATAAGATGCTTTACACATAATCATATAGGAACCTACTAAAATCAAGAAGAAAACCTTATTGCAAAAATCAATACGATATCCTAATAAAATCAAGAAGAAAACCTTTTTAAAAAAATTAATAAGGCAACTTAATAAAATCAATAAGAAATCCCTATACTTTACAATTTATAAGAAAACCTAATATAACCAAAAAGTTTTTCTCTGTGGATTATTTTTTGGTGCCAAAAATAACGGAAATTGAGTAAAATAAAGTTGTGAATAATAAGATTTCTTCTTGATTTTATGTGGTTTTCTTCTTTATAAAATTAATAAGAATAAGGAATCTCTATGAAAAAATCTTCGCTTCTTTCTGCTGGGATACCCCTTAGCCTAAAAACGTTTCATAGAGAAAATCTTATTGATTCTATGAGGCAGTTTTTTCTCTGTGTTTTGAAAATATATCTTTTTTATCTCCCCATATTTATAGTATGTTGATCGGATAAAAATTCGTTGAGTTACAGCCTTTTAGATTTAAAAAACTTTGACGTTTTTAGGTCGTTTTTAAAATTCAGTATTTTATATTGCACCCTTAAGGCAAAACTAAAAATCTACAATTTCTTTTAAAACTGTATCCTAAATTTAATTTTGTAGTCAACTTATGAAGTGTTAAATTATTATCATCGGACAAAACACTAAAAAGTTACGAAATATTTACTAAAAATATCCCAATTTGAATTTTCACTTAAAATTTATTTTTTTTAATCTAAAGGGCCGTAACTCAGTAAATTTTTATCCGATCAACACACTATAAATATGGGGAGATAAAATAAAAAGATATCTTTTCAACGATTTAAAATTTGCTCAATTTAGATAAACATTTCTCAAGATTTTTGGAAATATGTTTTTGCGCTGCAAAATAAACACGTTTTTCGCGAATATCTCGAAAACGCTTCTCAAGAAAAATAAATGAATGGGCAGAATTCGTTTTCTGCATCCCCAATTTAATTTAAAAATATGTATTTTAGAAGTCGGCATCTAGCATTAGTCACCCATCATGCATATTTTCACTAAATATGTCGGAACTTTTTAATTTTTTGTCCGATGATAACAATTTAACACTTTATACGTTTGGTACAACATTTTTGGCATGTTTCTACATTACAAGTAACTCAAAAATTTTGTTCAATGAGTACAAAAGTTGGCTTTGGGGTTCCATAAAACAAATGTCAACTCTTTCAGAGTAAAAAACGTAAAACTTTTTTATTTTGTTGTTTCTACATAACAATTCCAATTGTATCTAATGTCAAATACAAACAATCAAAAAAAAGTACTTGTGTGGAAATTTAAATAGGTTTTTATTCATTGAAGAAGAAATTTAATGTCCACACAATCGTCTAATTGAACCATTATGGAAACTGTTAGCATAAATACAAACATTCTTACATTGTATACCATAAATTTTCATCGCAACTTTACTTTAAATTTTGTTCACATAAATGTATTCAAGGAAAGTAATAATAGGTTTGTTCGAGTACCTGCACCTTTTTACTGAGCTTCGCTGTACTATATTGAATTTTGTTCGCTCATACAAAATCTTGCAAGAGTAATTTGAGCGTGAGGAATTGGTAGTTCTTACTGAATAAATGGTTGCCGAAAATGCACTTTTCTTTTTTGTGAATTTTATTTTTAGGTAAATTATTCACTCGTTTTCAACATATTTAAAAAGAGTATATATCTGTTTAGAATGAAAGTATTGTAATGTTTTATTAGTATGAATCAATTCAAACACATAAATTTTAACTGTACTAATTTTCTTTGTTTCTTTTGTCTTCAACCACTTGGAACTTGAAGATTAGAGATTTTTACTTTCAAGCACTTGGAACTTGAACGTAATGTGATCAATAAATAAAAGCTAGTTTTTTACTACTGATACAAACATAATTTTTATTGGAATATTTATACTACAATTATTAACAATTAATTGTTGAGTCAACAAATATGCTTAAAACAAAATTTACGTTAAATTGACCAATCAGATTAAAGGTTTGTTTTTTTTTTTTTTTTTTTTTTTTTTTAATACATAATATGAACTAACAATAAGTATTTAAATCTTAAATCTAAAATATCATCAGTTCTCGTGGTACCTTCATAGCGAACAGTCGAATAGCGGAATTTTACTTACTTACCAAACAAACAAAAATTACATATACAAAAAAAATATTAGTAGTACATATTATTCGTAATAGGTACATACATACTGTCTTTAATAAATAAGCTTTCTGCTTTGCTAATATTTTTTACATAGTAAAAATAACAAAAACAAAAAAACCGCAAAAAAAACTTAAAAAGTGATATTGAGGAATACCTTAAAGTCAAACAAACAATCATAAATAACAAAAACAAAAAATACCGAAAATAAAAAAAAACAAACGAATAACCCTTGAGGAATTCTTTGTATGAATTCCTCAAATACAGAAAAACTTAAAGTGAGTTCTAACGGAAGAAATGCTTATTTTACTGTGAGTTCTGAAACTCTGAATGAAAAAAAAATATAAAAAATAAATCTGATGAAAATCTTTTGTTAACGGCAACGCCAATTTTTCGTCAGCGATCAACTTCGCTTTGTCCAATGCCAAATAGTAATGATGCATTAACATTACAGTTGCCCAGTACTTCTTCATATAAGTCAGTAATATCATCCCCTTCAGGCTCGTGTTTATCACTTAACAAAGTTAT
Organism: Tachina lurida; assembly: GCA_944452675.1. Classification (NCBI taxonomy): domain Eukaryota; kingdom Metazoa; phylum Arthropoda; class Insecta; order Diptera; family Tachinidae; genus Tachina; species Tachina lurida. The sequence continues at coordinate 89,546,707 of OX101752.1, forward strand.
CACTACAGATAACAGCGGCTCGAAACTCAAGGTACAAGTTGGAATGGACAGATACATTACAATTTTAAAGCGCGGGCGAAGCCCGAATTCTTCAAAAATCTCATCTGCTCCAAAAGTGTCTAGGGATAACAGCGCAGCCTCAACTAATCGCCAAAACCGCTTTAAAATTTTTCAAGATGACAACGACAAACCCGAGGTATCCTCGAACAAAACATCCAAGCCGCCACCAATCTATTTGAGACAAAAAAATTCAAATGCCCTTATTAAAAAATTAATTTCGGTCATTGGTGAGAATAAATTTCACATTGTTCCAATAAAACGTGGCAACATCGATGAAACTAAAATCCAAATTTATGACGAAAAAGATTTCCGCAAAATGGTTGCTGAATTTGAAAAAAGTAAAACAAGCTTCTACACATACCAGCTTAAGAGCTCTAAAGGCATGCAGATCGTATTGAAGGGCATAGATTCTTATGTTGTCCCCGAAGAAATAAAAGATGCACTCGTCCTCCAGGGGTTCAAGGTAAAAAATGTGTCCAATATAATAAATAGAGAAAAGATTCCCCAACCCCTATTTCGTGTTGAACTAGAACCTAATGATATAAAATTGAAAAAAAAATGAGACGCATCCAATTTATAATTTAAAATACCTCTTGTACCGAAAAATCACAGTTGAAGAGCCACATAAGCGTTCAGGTCCTGTACAGTGCCATAATTGCCAAGAATATGGCCATACAAAAACATACTGCAATTTACCCTCTGTTTGTGTTGTGTGCGGCGAATTACACGGCACCGCTAGCTGCAACAAACCAAAAGATCAAAGTGATAAAAAATGCAGTAATTGTGGAGGTAATCACACCGCTAACTACAGAGGTTGTCGTGTGTGCTCTTTTGTAAAGAAGACTATGGTGCAAAAACCTAAATTAGCTCCAGCTCAATCAGCAAACGTTTACTCTGCCACTTTTCAGCAAATGAGCCAACCAGTTACTTCCCGTGTATCGTATGCAGATGCTGCTAAGGCTAGTTCTATTCCGACACAAAATGTTTCACCGCAAAATAATTCTACAAATACAAACTCAAACTTTAATTATAATCGCCTTGAAGCCACTATTGAAAATCTTGTGCAAACTATAAACAATTTTACAACAAATATGACTAGCATGATGCAAGAAATGTTGCGAATGCAGAATACTCTGCTTCAAGCAATACTTAATAAGCCATGAACACGTTAACAATATGTTTCTGGAACGCAAACGGCATTCGCCAACATAAAAATGAACTTGAGCACTTCCTCACGGAAAAAAATATTGATATAATGTTAGTATCTGAGACTCATTTGACTTCGAGAAGTCTTTTTAAAATTTATGGCTACACTATATATGATACAAAGGACCCTAGAGGAAGGGCTTGCGGTGGATCAGCAATTCTAATAAAGTCAAGACTCAAGCACTATGTTCTTGATAACATTTGTGAAGAATACCTACAAGCAACAAATATTGGCATTGAAAGTTTTTGTTCAAATTTCGTTATATCATCAATTTACTTCCCTCCCAGATTTTCAATCACTGAGAATCAATATGAGGATTTCTACAAATCTCTTGGACCTTGTTTTGTAGCAGCTGGAGACTACAATGCGAAACATACGTTCTGGGGTTCGCGCCTTGTTACACCCAGAGGTCGAGCATTGTTCAACACTATTTCAAAAATGGGCTTGGATGTCATTTCGAGTGGGGAGCCCACTTATTGGCCTACTGACATACAAAAAATTCCGGATGTTATAGATTTTGGAGTCATAAAAAATATCTCTAGGGATTTAATTCAAGTTCAAGCTTCTCCTGATCTCTCGTCCGATCACTCCCCGACGATCATTACAATTTGTAGCCCATTAAGAAGTAACTTACATGACCCATATGTGAAGATGATCAATCGTGTTAATTGGCTGGGGTTAAAAAAATATCTCAGCAGTCATTGTACGGAAAACATTACGCTTAGAACACCCGATGATATTGAATCGAACATTGCCAATCTCAGCGAGAATATTAAACAGGCTGCTGAACATGCCACTATCTCCCATCCGCAGATTGGGTTTAATAAAATTTATTCTACAGACATTGAACGTCTCGTACGTGAAAAAAGAAGGGCTAGAAGGGAATGGCAACAGCACAGATCACCACAAAATAAAATCAGATTTAAAGAGTGCACTAAACGACTCCAAGAGTTGCTTACATCTGAAAAAATTGCATCTCTTAAAAATTATCTGGAGGGTCTTGATGTTACACCGGCGTCTAATTACTCCTTGTGGCGCGCTGCCAGAAAGCTTAAAACACCCGTTGAGTATAAGCCACCTCTACGCACATCTACCGGAGGTTGGGCAAGAAGCGATACTGAAAAAGGTAAAATATTTGCTGAGCACTTAAAATCCGTTTTTACGCCAAATATATGTACTGGTGTTGCTGATTTGCCGAATATAGTCGCTCTACCCCCTCAACACATAAAGTTTAAGACGCGTGATTTACAAAAATTAATTGCCGAACTCAACCCGAAGAAAGCTCCGGGTATTGATGGAATTAGTAATCAGATGCTGATGAACTTGCCTCGTATTGCAATGAGAATCCTGTTATTCATATTTAATGCTATTTTACGACTGGAGTATTATCCACACAACTGGAAACTTGCCAAGGTTAAAATGATTCCAAAGCCGGGCAAAGATATAACAAAGGCTGAGTCATATAGGCCAATAAGTCTACTATCTACAATGTCAAAGCTTTTCGAAAAACTGCTCAAAACAAAATTGTCCCCAATTCTAATTAGTAGTGGGTGCATACCAGACCATCAATTTGGTTTTAGAAGTCAGCATAGCACCATTGAACAAACTCACAGATTAGTTCAATTTATAAGAAGAACTTTTGAGGGAAAAAAGTATTGTTCTGCGCTGTTTATTGACGTTTCCCAGGCATTTGATAAAGTGTGGCATGAAGGCCTTATTTTAAAATTGAAGACTTACTTACCAATAAACATTTTAAATCTTTTGGAAAGTTACATTATTTCCCGTAAGTTCACTGTTGCGGAAGGAGACTTTACAAGTAGGCCTGAAACAATTTCATCTGGTGTGCCACAGGGGAGTATACTGGGACCAGTTTTATATTTAATTTATACTTGTGATATGCCTGTGAGCAGTAGTATCCATACTTCCACATTTGCCGACGATACAGCCTGCCTTAGTATGCATGAAAACCCTGATGAGGCATCCCGCAAACTCCAGGAACACATTAGCCAGATGGAGCTTTGGTTAAACTTATGGAGAATCAAGGTAAATGAACAAAAGTGTGTTCAAGTAACATTTACTTTACGAAGAGATACTTGTTCCCCCATTCGGATTAACAATCAAGTTGTTTCTCAACATTCACATGTGAAATATCTTGGTATTCACCTTGATCGACGACTTACATGGAAACACCACATTGATTCTAAGTTAACTCAAATGAAACTTAAACTAACTCAGGTACATTGGCTGATTGGTCGAAATTCAACACTTAGCCTAGACTGTAAACTTTTAATATACAAGTCGCTTTTAAAGCCAATATGGTGCTACGGAATTCAACTATGGGGCACTGCTTCAGCTTCAAATGTAGAGAAAATTCAACGCAGGCAAAATAAAATTTTACGCATGATAACATCGGCTCCATGGTACATCAAAAATTCAAATATACATCGTGATTTGAATATGCCACTAGTGACTGAAGAAATTGCAAAATACGCTGGCAAATATTTAACAAAACTCGAGTCACATCCTAATCCGCTTGCCCGTAATATTTTGAACTTTACTGGACACATCCGCCTAAAAAAGAGGGACACAATGGATCTTATTCACAGCACTCCAGATGGGACTTCTTGAAAATACTTTTATTTTTTTCCTTTTGATTATCACTACTTACATATGTATTATATATAACTACTACTAAGCTTATGTCCGACATTGGTCGGGCCTAATTATATTTTTTAGATTTAAGATTTGAATACTTATTGTTAGTTCATATATGAAGATACAATAAATAAAAATCATGCATAAAAAAAAAAAAAAAAAAAAAATCTAAAATATAATTATTAGGCCCGACCACTGTCGGACATAAATTTAGAGATAGTTATAAATAATACATAAGTAGTGATAATCAAAAGGAAGAAAAAAATAAAATAAAATTAAAAAGTATTTTCAAGCAGTCCCATCTGGAGTGTTGAGTATAAGAGCACTTGTATCCCTCTTTTTTAGGCGGACGTGTCCAGTAAAGTTCAAAATATTACGAGCAAGCGGATTAGGATGTGACTCGAGTTTTGTTAAATATTTGCCTGCATATTTTGCAATTTCTTCAACCACTAGTGGCATGTTTAAATCACGATGTATATTTGAGTTTTTTATATACCATGGAGCCGATGTTATTAATCGCAAAATTTTATTTTGCCTTCGTTGGATTCTCTCGACATTGGAAGCTGAAGCAGTGCCCCATAGTTGAATTCCGTAGCACCATATGGGTTTCAAAATAGAATTGTATATCAAAAGTTTGCAATCAAGACTGAAGGTTGAATTTCTACCAATCAGCCAATGTACCTGAGTTAATTTTAGTTTCATTTGGGTTAACTTAGAGTCAATATGGTGTTTCCAAGTAAGCCGTCGATCAAGGTGTATACCAGGATATTTCACATGAGTAGGTTGAGGGACAACTTGATTGTTAATCCGAATGGGTGAACAAGTATCTCTTCGTAATGTATATGTTACTTGAACACACTTTTGTTCGTTTACCTTAATTCTCCATAAGTTTAACCATAGTTCCAGCTGGGTAATGTGTTCTGGAAGATATCGAGATGCTTCGTAAGGATTTTCATGCATACTAAGACAGGCTGTATCATCAGCAAATGTGGAAGTGTGGATATTGCTGCTCAGAGGCATATCACAAGTATAAATCAAATACAAAACTGGCCCCAGTATACTCCCCTGTGGCACACCGGATGAGATAGTTTCAGGCATGCTCATAAAGTCTCCTTCCACAACAGTGAACTTGCGGGCAGTAATGTAACTTTCCAAAAGACTTACAACGTTTATTGGCAGGTATGTTTTTAATTTTAAAATTAGGCCTTCATGCCACACTTTATCAAATGCCTGAGAAACGTCGATAAACAGCGCAGAACAATACTTCTTTTCTTAAAATGTTCTTATAAATTGGACCAATCTATGAGTTTGTTCAATGGTGCTATGCTGACTTCTAAAACCAAATTGATGGTCCGGTATGCACCCACTATTAACTAGAATTGGGGACATTTTTGTCATGAGCAGTTTTTCGAAAAGCTTTGACATTGTTGATAGCAGACTTATTGGCCTATATGACTCAGCCTTGGTAAGATCTTTGCCTGGCTTTGGAATCATTTTAACTTTGGCAAGTTTCCAGCTGTGTGGATAATACTCCAGTCGTAAAATGGCATTGAAAATAAATAACAGTATTCTAATTGCAATGCGAGGCAACTTCATCAGCATCTGGTTACTAATTCCATCAAAACCCGGAGCTTTCTTCGGGTTGAGTTCAGCAATTACTTTTTGTACATCACGCGTCTTAAACTTTATTAGTTGAGGAGGTAGAGCGACTACATTTGGCAAATCAATTACACCAGTACATGTGTTTGGGGCAAATACGTATTTCAAATGGTCAGCAAATATGTTACCTTTTTCAGTATCGCTTCTTGCCCAACCTCCGGTAGATGTGCGCAGAGGTGGTTTAAACTCAACGGGTGTTTTAAGCTTTCTAGCAGCGCGCCATAAAGAGTAATTAGATGCTGGTGTGACATCAAGATTTTGCAGATAGTTTTTAAGAGATGCAGTTTTTTCATGTGCAAGCAGCTCTTGGAGTCGTTTAGTGCACTCTTTAAATCTGATTTTAAGTTGTGATCTGTGCTGTTGCCATTCCCTTCTAGCTCTTCTTTTTTCGCATACGGCACGTTCAATATCGGTAGAATAAATTTTATTAAACCCAGTCTGCGGATGGGAGGTAGTAGCATGCTTAGCAACCTGCTTAATATTTTCGTTAAGGTTGGCAATGTTAGTTTCAATATCATCAGGTGTACTTAGCGTAATATTTTCCGTGCAATGACTACTAAGATATTTTTTAAATCCCATCCAATTAACACGATTTATCAAATTCGCATATGGGTGAGGTAAGTCACTTCTTAATGGGCTACAAATTGTAACGATCGTGGGAGAGTGATCGGACGAAATATCTAGAGAAGCTTCAATTTGAATTAAGTCCCTAGAGATATTTTTCATGACGCCAAAATCTATGACATCCGGAATTTTATGTATGTCGGTAGGCCAATAAGTGGGCTCCCCACTCGAAATGACATCCAAGCCCATTTTGGAAATTGCATTGAACAACGCTCGACCTCTGGGTGTAATAAGACGCGAACCCCAGAACGTATGTTTAGCATTATAGTCGCCGGCTGCTATGAAACAAGGGCCCAGAGATTTGTAAAAATCCTCATATTGATTATCAGTAATTGCGAATCTAGGAGGGGAGTAAATGGATGATATGACAAAATTAGTGCAAAAATTTTCGACACATATATTCGTTGCTTGCAAATGTTCTTCACAAATGTTATCAATAATATTATGCTTGAGTCTTGACTTTATTAAAACCGCTGATCCACCGCATGCTCTTCCTCTCGGGTCCTTTGAATCATATAAGGTGTAGCCATACATTTTAAAAAGGCTTCTCGAAGTCAAATGAGTCTCAGAGACCAACATTATATCAATATTTTTTTCCGTGAGGAAGTGCTCAAGTTCATTTTTATGTTGGCAAATGCTGTTTGCGTTCCAGAAACATATTTTTAACGTGTTCATGGTTTGTTAACTAAAGCTTGAAGCAATGTATTCTGCATTCGCAGCATTTCTTGCATCATGCTAGTCATATTTGTTGTAAAATTATTTATAGTTTGCACCAGATTATCAATAGTAGCTTCAAGGCAATTGAAACTAAAGTTCGAGTTTGTATTTGTTGAATTATTTGGTGGTGAAACATTTTGTGTATGAGTAGAATTTGTTTTAGCAGCATCGGCATACGATACACGGGAACTAACTGGTTGCCTCACTTGCGCAATAGTGGCTGTTAAAGAGTTTGCTGATTGGGCTGTCGCCAATTTAGGCGTTTGCCTCATAGTCTGTTTGACGAAAGAGTACACAGGACAACCTCTGTAGTTAGCAGTGTGATTTTCACCACAATTACTGCATTTTTTGTTACTTTGATCTTTCGGTTTATTGCAACTAGCAGTGCCGTGTAACTCGCCGCACACAACACAAACAGTAGGTAATTTGCAGTAAGTTTTAGTATGGCCATATTCTTGACAATTATGGCACTGTACGGGTCCTGAACGCTTGTGTGGTTCTTCAACGGTTATTTTTCGATATAAGAGATATTTTAAATTATATATTGGATGGGTCTCAATTTTTTTTTCAATTTTATATCATTTGGCTCAAGTTCAACGCGAAATAGAGGTTGAGGGATCTTTTCCCTATTTATTATGTTCGATACATTTTTTACTTTAAAGCACTGGAGGACGAGAGCATCTTTTTCTTCTTCGGGAGCAACATAGGAATCTATGCCCTTCAACACAATCTGCATACCTTTAGCACTCTTGAGCTGATATGTGTAGAAATTTGTTTTACTTTTTTCAAGTTCAGAAACCATTGTGCGAAAATCTTTTTTTTCATAAATTTGAATTTTCGTTTCATCAATATTACCACGTTTTATTGGAACAATGTGAAATTTATTCTCACCAATGACCGAAATTAATTTTTTAATTAGAGCGTTTGAGTTTTTTTCTCTTAAATAGATTGGTGGCGGCTTGGAGGTTTTATTCGCAGATTCAGCGGGTTTTTCATTATCATCTTGCAATATTTTAAAACGGTTTTGCCGATTAGTAGAGGATGCGCTGTTATCCCTGGACATCTTTGGAACAGATGCAATTTTAGTAGAATTTGGGCTGCGCCCGCGCTTTAAAATTGTAATGTATCTGTCCATTCCGACTTGGACCTTGGGCTTTGGGGTGCTCTTATCTTCAGTGACAACTTGTTTAAGTGATGTCCACGAGCCCAAAGCGGATGAGTTAAATTTAGAAGTACTAGGCAATAATGTCAACGATTCACTAGATGGCATTGGACAAAGCGAAGTTGATCGCTGACGAAACTGTGGTTTTGCCGTTAGAGAAAGTCTATTATCAGATTTTTGGTTTTTATTAAGAGCTTCAGAACTCACTGCAAGTCTATTATCAGATTTTTTATTTCTATTGTTATCATTATAAGCATCAAAACTCACAGTAAAATAGGCATTTCTGCCGTTAGAACTCACTTCACTATTTTTTTCCTTTGGGGTACTCATATAGAGTATTCCTCAAGGGTACTTTGTATGTTTTTTTGTTTACGGTTTTTTTTTTGTTTTTGTTATTTCTATATGTAAAAATATTATCAAAGCAAAAAAAGGCTTATTTATCAAAGTTAATATGTACTACGAATATTTTTTGTATGCTTTTTTTTTTTTTGTTTAGTTTGTATATAAGAAAAATTCCGCTATTACGTCTGTTCACTATGAAGGTACAACGAGAACTCAGATTAAAGTGACAATATTTTCAGTTAATTCAGTGTGTAATATGATATCTTTTTATTAACAATTTTTGTTTGTCAGCTAATTGAGTGCAAGTAAACAATATTAAAGTATTCACTAACTTTTGTATTATCATTAATAATTATTAAGTGGATTCACGGGTTTTTGAAGACTCTTCCCCGCGTTGAACGACTGTTCAAAATTGAAGAAAGTTCGAAGTCGTCATGGTCAGGTCAATTTGATTGGTCAGATTAATTTGATTAAAAAAAATAAATAAATTTTAAAATATATTGGAACATAGTGTTGTTATTAAAACTACGTTAGTAAGTGAATTAATTTATTGAGTCTCGTCATCTGCTGCTAAAACATCAATGGTAAATTTGGAATGCTGGCGTGGCATTGGTATAGGGGTCATATTGTGTTCTTCGGCGTATTGTTGGAGCTCAATGTCCTTTTCAGTGGATTCGATTGATGTAGTTGGATGTGGGTTTTTTGCATTTTTTCTTGATTTGCATGTTGACAGCAAAATGATTAGTGCTATGATGCTTACTACGAGTGCTAGGTAGCCAATTATATAACTGTGAGTCTGGTGGGTTTTCAATTTATTACGTAACTAAGCAATTTCATGTTGTTCCAGCGACCTTTGTAGAGTTCTTAGGTCCTTAATATTCTTGGCATATACACTCTCTAAATTTGTTGAGGTTGATTCGTTATTGTTTATGAAGACTGTAGTGTTTTTTGGTAGTGATAAGTCTGAAATTTTGACAAGACTTGTGTATGATGACCTTACTGTGCTTGATATAGTTCTCAGTCCATTCATGTTGACAAAATCTTGCTTGAGTATACATTCTGGATCAAGCGTCAGCAAACCGGAGCCCTTTAGTGATATAGGAATGATTTCACTGTTGCAAACAGCTGTGGCCCTTGAAAATGGTGACGCTACATATATCCATTGATTACCTTTGCTGAGGGGTACCCATCTGATATCAGTTTTCTCCAGCACACAATTTGGTTTTGTTTTATTGTGGAATAAATTTATTTCACATCTACAGACATCTGAACCATAGTTGTAACGGATTTGAATGTTGGAACATAGGAAAACGCCTTGTTCAATTGTGTCGCAAGCACTTAACTCAGAATTTGTAAAGGGAATGTATTGTTCCCGCAAAGTAGATATAGCCAAGAAAACAGTAAGTACATGGTTTAATGGCTACCACGGTATTGTTCATTATATTGGGTACAGGAATCAAATGAAACAGCTTGAGTATTTCACGTTCAAGGTTATTTTGAAAACAGCGTGGAGGTGTGTTAGTCTGCCCTTAACCTTCATGAGTCTGAATAATTGTAGCAAGTCAGTTTTTTCTGTCACTGGAAGTTTCACTGATGGTAGTGAATGAAGGATGATCTGATTAATTTCACTTTGTAACTGTTCTGGAGTAAGTAGCCATGGACTGATTTTTCCATGATGAGTATCCATTAGAGTGTCAAGGATTGATGATTGTATCTTTCTTATATTGTTTGCGATTAGAGTTAATTCCAGAACTGCTGAATGAAATAGTTGATTTAGTTGTACTTGTATTAATGCATTGTTGATGTTATTTATATCATCTGAATAGATTTTAATTTCTTTCTCCAATCGTTCAAATCTTTACTTAGCTGTTATTTGATTCTGCCGGATGATATTAATTGTAGAATCAACAATTGATGTTTGATTCTTCAATAATTTTAGCAAATATTATTGATTGTCGTTGACTGGTTTTATTGTTTCTGACATCTGTTCTTCGTATTCAGAGTCCAAGACGCCAAATAATGAATGGGCAACGTTACCAACGATATCCAGCGCCCCTCTTTTAACTCGTAGTAGTCGGTTATCTAGTTGTTATTCACTTTCCATGTGTTGAAAGTGGTCAAAGATACTGAGACAAGATGAATTTGTTTCTAAAATTTTACACGTTTGTAATGACCGTGTACCATAGACAAGAATTGATTTTTCTGACCAATAAGGAGCTAAATCATAGTATACAAATAGATTCCATTCCGTAGTTGAAATAGCTGTAGTTCCAATTTGCTCAAAATGGATTCCTACTTTTGATCCAAAGTTCTTATTCTCGACTGGAGTTCCAAGAGCAAGTGGTACCAGCAATAATAACGTGATTAATGCCATGGTTAGATAATTTGTTGGTATTTTGACCTTTTTCTGCCTTCTAGCCTCAGGCTCTTCACTTGACGTAGATGTGAAATCACTTGTTGCCTTACTATTGTCATCAATTATTGCTTTAGTCCTGGTCGATAGGTAGTAACACGATTCGATGTATTGGACGTTTGAACTGCCCATTAGCCGTTTTTACTTCAACGACCCTGACAATACCATCGTCACCAGGATGAGTGTTTATTACTCTCGCCAATGGCCATTTCATGACTGGCAGGTTGTCCTCTTTTATAATTACCATGTCGCCAATTTTAAGGTTAGGGGATTGCTTGTTCCACTTATGACGTTGCTGAAGTTGATTTAGATATTCAGAAGACCATCTTTTCCAAAATTCTTGTTTGAGGTGTGCTACAAGTTTCCAATGCTGAAGTCTCGAATGATTGATTGGAATAGCCCTACTTTCTATTTGTGAAATAAGGGGTTCGCCTATCAGAAAGTGGCCAGGAGTCAGTGCTTCAAGGCTGTTTGGATCATTTGACATAGGGGTTAGTGGGCGTGAATTCAGTATTGCTTCAATTTCTATTATGACTGTTTCCAATTCTTCTTGTGTCAAAGATGCCGTTGCAACACTACGGAGTAGCAAATACTTTGCTGATTTTACAGCAGCTTCCCAGAGTCCTCCAAAGTGCGGTGCTCTTGGTGGAATAAAATGGAATTGTATTCCTCTTGAGCTGGCGGTGGAGATAACCAATTCTCGTCCCTTATCAGAGTAAATGGTGTCAGCTAGTTCTGATAACTGATTCCTAGCTCCTACGAAATTAGTAGCGTTATCTGAATAGATATTTTGACACCGACCGCGACGACCTATAAAGCGCTTTAATGCACCAATAAAAGCTTCGGTTGTTAAATCGGAGATGGATAGCCTTCGTTGCAAAACAACAAAATACCGCTATATATGCCTTTGTCTGCAGACCCTGTAATGAATCCAGAATGGTCCACAATAGTCGACTCCGGCATTAACGAATGGACGTGCCGGAGTTATCCGAGTATGAGGTAAATTGCCCATGAGTTGTTGGCACAGTTGCGGATGTGCCTTAGCACATCTTAAACATTTTTGAACTGTGGATCTTGACATTATTTTGCCTTTTATTGGCCAAAATCTTTGTCTTATTATATTCAATAATGCTTGCGGTCCGCAATGATTATTTTCTTCATGGACCATCTTAAATAGAAGCTTTACAAGATGATCATTATATGGAATTAGCATTTGATGTTTCATGTCGTACGGCAACGTAGAGGCCTCCAATCGTCCTCCAACTCTCAGAACACCTTGCTGGTCAAGAAATGGCGTCAAACTAATAATTGAACTTTTCCTTTCAATCTCCTTACTTTTCTTAAGTTGTTCAATTTCCGGTAAAAAAAAATCAGATTTCTGAATGGCCTTTACAATCACACACAAGGAATTATGCAGTTCGCTTGGATTAAGTGCTCTATGTGTTGCTCGCTCTTCGTTTTTCATTCTTGCATGTTGGATGAATCTGAGACCATAACCTATTATCCTCTGTAATCTTCCGAAGGAATTTTTGTGTTGAATTTTATATATGTAATCGTCAGAGGCAACTGTATTAAGTGCAACTGAACGTGTTTTCTTCATTTCGATGTCGCTGCTGATTTGTAACCGATGAGAGAAATTAGGTGGCCACATTTCTTCTTTTACATGTAGAAACAGTGGTCCTTAGAACCACAACATGGATGAGCGAAGTTTTGGCGCTGGAAAGCCCCTGGATAACATGTCAGCTGGATTATCTTTTGAAGACACGTGACGCCATTGATTTGCCAGTGTTAATGACTGAATTGTGGCTACTCGGTTGGCCACAAACGTTTGATACAAAGTTGACTGTGTATTTATCCAGGACAGCACAATTTCGGAATCAGTCCATAGGAATATTGGTAGGTTCTTAGTCTGCAGATCTGCTTTAATTCTGTCAGCGAGTTGTGCAGCTATAACTGCAGCGCATAGTTCAAGACGTGGCAACGTTTGTTGTTTCAATGGAGCAACCAGATTTTTTGCGCAGAGCAATTGTACTATGATTCGTCCATCTTTTAGCTTCGCACGCACATATGCGACTGCACCAAATGCTCTCTCGGATGCATCTGCGAATATATGTAATTGATGACCTGTTGGCAATTCACCCTTGAAGATATGTCGTGGAATCTCCATATTATTTAAATCTTTTAAGTCTTCCCTGAAGGTATTCCATGCAGTATGGAGATTTTCTGGAAGTTGCTCATCCCAATCCAATTTTTGTTGCCATAATTGTTGAATGAATATTTTTGCCCTGGCGCCAGCAGTCCGAGGGGATCAAACAAGTTTGCGATGTCTGAAGCTGCAGTTCGTTTAGATACACTCTTGATATTGTCTAATTTTACCTTGATGCAAAATCCATCAGATTTAGGTAGCCACATTAATCCAAGCGTTTTTACTGTATTGGCCTTGTTAAAGTCCAAGTCCACCTCTTGATCTCCTACTGGAATATTTTTAAGTAGCTGGGGGTGATTTGTACACAATGTTTTTAAAATGAAGCCATGGCCTCTCAAAAGTGTATTAAATTGCCTTTGTGTCTCAATCGCAATATTTAAATTATCCGAATCACCCAGGCCGTCATCGACATAAAAATTATGTTTCAACATTTGGGGACCTTCTGGAAAGTCCACCATATTTTCATCAGCAATACTCTGTAAGCATTTTGTTGCCAGGTACGGTGCTGCCCGTGTTCCATATGTTACAGTGTTGAGCTTGTAATAATTTATGGGTGCCGCTGGTTTTTCCCTCCACATAATTAATTGGTATTGTTCGTCATCAGGATGAATTAGAATTTGCCGATACATTTTCTCGATATCGGTAGTGAAAACATATTTTGGAGTTCGAAAACGCAGTAAGATTGAAAATAATTCGCTCTGAACAGTTGGCCCAGTGTACATCAAATCATTCAATGAATAACCCGAAGTGGTTTTTGCCGATGCATCAAAAACCACTCTAAGCTTAGTTGTAGAACTATCTGGTTTCAATACACTGTGATGGGGTATAAAGTATTTAGGCCCACACAAGGAATCGATATCGACTTCCTGCATATGGCCTAATTGTTTATATTGTTGCATGAACTGCACATACTGTGTACGCATGGGCTCATTTTTTTGAAGTTTCCGTTCTAGCCCCAAAAACCTCTTGTACGTCATCGCGGGTGAATCTCCCAGAGCCTCTGGACTTTCTCTGAACGGAATTCTAACTACAAAACGACCTTCTTGGTTAGTGCGTACATGCTGACCAAAATGTAGTTCACATTGTTTGTCTGAAGGTGACAATGGTTTTTGGTTGTCCTGAATTTCGTCCAGTTTCCAAAGTTGCTCTATAGTTTCTTCCAATGATGTAGCCTTGTCAAATATTGCACATATTATTGTATGTGGCTTGCTGGCAATCGACTTTTGTTCCACAGGTCCACCAACAATCCATCCAAGTGATGTATTTTGAAGAATTGGAAGATCATTAGACAACTTAATTGTACCTGAAGAAGAACTCCGCTCCGAGTAGTATGTCGATTTTTTCTGGTTTGTAAAAATGGGGATCTGCTAAATAAATATGTTTTGGAATGTTCCAGGATGAAACATTAATATGTTAACTGGGCTGTGCTGGAATTATGTCTGGAAGAATATAGGCTTCCAAATTAGTTACGAAACTGTGGTCGCGGGACTTCATGATGACATTAATTCATTGTGATGATCGCTTTTGTACTTTGCCCACACCGTCAATGCATAGCGATGCTTCTGTTGGTGAAATTCCCAATTTTTTTATCAAACGTTCAGACACAATATTCACCTGTGAACCTGAGTCTAATACAGCCCGAAATTCATTGGAGATTCTATTTGGAGCCACAATTACAACCCTTGCTGTAGCCAATAACACAACGCCCTGGCGGCCCATGACTGTTTTTGTTGCTGTCGTTGCAACCGCTACTTCATTTTTGAAGGATTCTGTTACATTATTGTCTGTCTCCGAACTATTTCTCTTTTCTGAGTTTTTCCGCTTCGGTAAATGTACCAACGTGTTATGCTTTTGTGCACACAATTTGCAGCTACTCGAATTACATGCCTTTGCATTGTGGTCGGCTTTGAAGCAATTTACGCATAATTTTTGTTGTTGTACCCATCGCAACCGTTGTGATTCTGATAATTGTTTAAATTTACTACAAAAGTAGAGCTTATGGTTTCCGTTGTTGCACAATTTTCAGGTACCACTATGTGTTAAGTTGGACGCTGCACTTACGTTCGAAGCTGCAATAGATGAAACAACTTTGTAATGAGTTGTTTTTTCTTTTTGAGCAATTGCTTCCATTGATTGAAACTGTAGTTCCAGAAATGTGAGAAATTCTGAAATTATTTGCACTTCTTTAGGGTTGCTTAATGATTGCATATATCTTACGTGTGTATTTTTGTCAAGTTTTTTATTAATAGTTGTACGAGAATTGCGTCCCAATCTGCCGTTGCAATCTCTAAATTATTGAGAGCTAATAAGGATTCCTTAGTGGTATCATGCAGGGCTTTAATGATGATGACACAGCAGTTGGCTGATTATTCTTTCTACGAGGGTAGCAACAAGAACTCTTTTGTTATTGTATCTGTCTTGTAATGTTTGCCACGCGGTGTTATAATTTTCTTCTGTTAGTGTAAACTGTCGAACTAAATGTTCGGCTTCTCCGGAAACATTCGATTTCAAATACCACATTTTTTGTATTGCAGGGATAGCTTGTTTGTCTACCATTTCGGAAAAAAAAATCATGAAATTGTCGCCATTTAAGATAATCTCCAATGAAATGTGGGATTGCAACTTTTGGCAATGGTAGAGAGCTTTGTACACAAGAATTTGATGATGTAGTTTGTGGGGTTGCAGTACTTGTTTGATGCTTTGAAGCCATTATGGAAAGATTGACCAACTGCTCTTGAACCTTGTCGTTTAATTCATAAAATTTTTCAATGTCAAAACCAGAAATTAATGGATCGTCAAAGTTCTCACATATATTGTCGTATAAGACCAAGATCTGGTCCCAAAGTTTGTTGATAGTTGCCAATTTGATGTCGTAGAATGGACGTGGTTGTATTTCATCGGTAATGGTTAATCCATTTAAAAACCTACTTAAGGCTGTCATTCTAGCTTGTGCCTTGCGAATCAGGCCCTGGTTTCATTGGACTCTTGACGAGCCACTGAAGCAACAGTGCTTTTAGTTGCTGGTAGCGTTTGTTGGTTTAATGCCATTAGACGATTGGCCTCTGTTGTGAATAAATTTATGTATGAGTTTGTTAGCTCACTAATTTTGGCATAATAATCTGACGTAAAATATTCATGCGTTGTTTTTAGCGTTTCAACATCGTCACGCATACGCAATTCTGTATCCTTGGCTTCAAATATATCCCAGGACTCCGAAATTCGCCTTTTACGCTCATCAAAGTACTCTGCGGTTGTTTTTCTGTCCGCAGAATCCTTTTTGAAGTTACGCACTATCGTTTGAATTGCTTCGCCTGTTTTCAACAGTGAATCCAAAATATTTGCCGTCGCCATTGTGTATGATCAGGAACTGCCACAAACGTTTGGTGAAAGAAAGAATTCAATGGTTGTCGGGATCACCCAAATGTTACCCAAAATGTTATCTTGGTGAATTATGTTGGACCGGATGATATCCTCTGCCTTTGTTGCGCTGTTGCGTGTTTTTCAAACTACTTAAAGTTTGAAAGCTAGGGGTCACCAAAATGTTAATTTGGTGAATTATGTCGTACTGGATGATACGAGTATCCTGTGATTTGTAGTGCTGTTGCGTGTTTTTCAAACTACTTAAAGTTTGAAAGCTAGGGGTCACCAAAATGTTAATTTGGTGAATTATGTCGTACTGGATGATACGAGTATCCTGTGATTTGTAGTGCTGTTGCGTGTTTTTCAAACTACTTAAAGTTTGAAAGCTAGGGGTCACCAAAATGTTTAGAATGAAAGTATTGTAATGTTTTATTAGTAGAATCAATTCAAACACATAAATTTGAACTGTACTAATTTTCTTTGTTTTCTTTTGTCTTCAACCACTTGGAACTTGAAGATTAGAGATTTTTACTTTCAAGCACTTGGAACTTGAACGTAATGTGATCCATAAATAAATAAGAGTTTTTTACTACTGATACAAACATAATTTTTATTGGAATATTTATACTACAATTATTAACAATTAATTGTTGAGTCAACAAATATGCTTAAAACAAAATTTACGTTAAATTGACAAATCAGATTAAAGTGACAATATTTTCAGTTAATTCAGTGTGTAATATGATATCTTTTTATTAACAATTTTTGTTTGTCAGCTAATTGAGTGCAAGTAAACAATATTAAAGTATTCACTAACTTTTGTATTATCATTAATAATTATTAAGTGGATTCACGGGTTTTTGAACATTCTTCCCCGCGTGGAACGACTGTTCAAAATTGAAGAAAGTTCGAAGTCGTCATGTTCAGGTCAATTTGATTGGTCAGATTAATTTGATAAAAAAAAATAAATAAATTTTAAAATATATTGGAACATAGTGTTGTTATTAAAACTACGTTAGTAAGTGAATTAATTTATTGAGTCTCGTCATCTGCTGCTAAAACATCAATGGTAAATTTGGAATGCTGGCGTGGCATTGGTATAGGGGTCATATACAATACGCCGAAGTATTGTTGGAGCTCAATGTCCTTTTCAGTGGATTCGATTGATGTAGTTGGATGTGGGTTTTTTGCATTTTTTCTTGATTTGCATGTTGACAGCAAAATGATTAGTGCTATGATGCTTACTACGAGTGCTAGGTAGCCAATTATATAACTGTGAGTCTGGTGGGTTTTCAATTTATTACGTAACTAAGCAATTTCATGTTGTTCCAGCGACCTTTGTAGAGTTCTTAGGTCCTTAATATTCTTGGCATATACACTCTCTAAATTTGTTGAGGTTGATTCGTTATTGTTTATGAAGACTGTAGTGTTTTTTGGTAGTGATAAGTCTGAAATTTTGCCAAGACTTGTGTATGATGACCTTACTGTGCTTGATATAGTTCTCAGTCCATTCATGTTGACAAAATCTTGCTTGAGTATACATTCTGGATCAAGCGTCAGCAAACCGGAGCCCTTTAGTGATATAGGAATGATTTCACTGTTGCAAACAGCTGTGGCCCTTGAAAATGGTGACGCTACATATATCCATTGATTACCTTTGCTGAGGGGTACCCATCTGATATCAGTTTTCTCCAGCACACAATTTGGTTTTGTTTTATTGTGGAATAAATTTATTTCACATCTACAGACATCTGAACCATAGTTGTAACGGATTTGAATGTTGGAACATAGGAAAACGCCTTGTTCAATTGTGTCGCAAGCACTTAACTCAGAATTTGTAAAAGGAATGTATTGTTCCCGCAAAGTAGATATAGCCAAGAAAACAGTAAGTTTTATATTGTTTGCGATTAGAGTTAATTCCAGAACTGCTGAATGAAATAGTTGATTTAGTTGTACTTGTATTAATGCATTGTTGATGTTATTTATATCATCTGAATAGATTTTAATTTCTTTCTCCAATCGTTCAAATCTTTACTTAGCTGTTATTTGATTCTGCCGGATGATATTAATTGTAGAATCAACAATTGATGTTTGATTCTTCAATAATTTTAGCAAATATTATTGATTGTCGTTGACTGGTTTTATTGTTTCTGACATCTGTTCTGCGTATTCAGAGTCCAAGACGCCAAATAATGAATGGGCAACGTTACCAACGATATCCAGCGCCCCTCTTTTAACTCGTAGTAGTCGGTTATCTAGTTGTAATTCACTTTCCATGTGTTGAAAGTGGTCAAAGATACTGAGACAAGATGAATTTGTTTCTAAAATTTTACACGTTTGTAATGACCGTGTACCATAGACAAGAATTGATTTTTCTGACCAATAAGGAGCTAAATCATAGTATACAAATAGATTCCATTCCGTAGTTGAAATAGCTGTAGTTCCAATTTGCTCAAAATGGATTCCTACTTTTGATCCAAAGTTCTTATTCTCGACTGGAGTTCCAAGAGCAAGTGGTACCAGCAATAATAACGTGATTAATGCCATGGTTAGATAATTTGTTGGTATTTTGACCTTTTTCTGCCTTCTAGCCTCAGGCTCTTCACTTGACGTAGATGTGAAATCACTTGTTGCCTTACTATTGTCATCAATTATTGCTTTAGTCTTGGTCGATAGGTAGTAACACGATTCGATGTATTGGACGTTTGAACTGCCCATTAGCCGTTTTTACTTCAACGACCCTGACAATACCATCGTCACCAGGATGAGTGTTTATTACTGTCGCCAATGGCCATTTCATGACTGGCAGGTTGTCCTCTTTTATAATTACCATGTCCCCAATTTTAAGGTTAGGGGATTGCTTGTTCCACTTATGACGTTGCTGAAGTTGATTTAGATATTCAGAAGACCATCTTTTCCAAAATTCTTGTTTGAGGTGTGCTACAAGTTTCCAATGCTGAAGTCTCGAATTATTGATTGGAATAGCCCTACTATCTATTTGTGAAATAAGGAGTTCGCCTATCAGAAAGTGGCCAGGAGTCAGTGCTTCAAGGCTGTTTGGATCATTTGACATAGGGGTTAGTGGGCGTGAATTCAGTATTGCTTCAATTTCTATTATGACTGTTTCCAATTCTTCTTGTGTCAAAGATGCCGTTGCAACACTACGGAGTAGCAAATACTTTGCTGATTTTACAGCAGCTTCCCAGAGTCCTCCAAAGTGCGGTGCTCTTGGTGGAATAAAATGGAATTGTATTCCTCTTGAGCTGGCGGTGGAGATAACCAATTCTCGTCCCTTATCAGAGTAAATGGTGTCAGCTAGTTCTGATAACTGATTCCTAGCTCCTACGAAATTAGTAGCGTTATCTGAATAGATATTTTGACACCGACCGCGACGACCTATAAAGCGCTTTAATGCACCAATAAAAGCTTCGGTTGTTAAATCGGAGACCAGTTCAAGATGGATAGCCTTCGTTGCAAAACAACAAAATACCGCTATATATGCCTTTGTCTGTTTTTTGCCGCAGACCCTGTAATGAATCCAGAATGGTCCACAATAGTCGACTCCGGCATTAACGAATGGACGTGCCGGAGTTATCCGAGTATGAGGTAAATTGCCCATGAGTTGTTGGCACAGTTGCGGATGTGCCTTAGCACATCTTAAACATTTTTGAACTGTGGATCTTGACATTATTTTGCCTTTTATTGGCCAAAATCTTTGTCTTATTATATTCAATAATGCTTGCGGTCCGCAATGATTATTTTCTTCATGGACCATCTTAAATAGAAGCTTTACAAGATGATCATTATATGGAATTAGCATTTGATGTTTCATGTCGTACGGCAACGTAGAGGCCTCCAATCGTCCTCCAACTCTCAGAACACCTTGCTGGTCAAAAAATGGCGTCAAACTAATAATTGAACTTTTCCTTTCAATCTCCTTACTTTTCTTAAGTTGTTCAATTTCCGGTAAAAAAATCAGATTTCTGAATGGCCTTTACAATCACACACAAGGAATTATGCAGTTCGCTTGGATTAAGTGCTCTATGTGTTGCTCGCTCTTCGTTTTTCATTCTTGCATGTTGGATGAATCTGAGACCATAACCTATTATCCTCTGTAATCTTCCGAAGGAATTTTTGTGTTGAATTTTATATATGTAATCGTCAGAGGCAACTGTATTAAGTGCAACTGAACGTGTTTTCTTCATTTCGATGTCGCTGCTGATTTGTAACCGATGAGAGAAATTAGGTGGCCACATTTCTTCTTTTACATGTAGAAACAGTGGTCCTTAGAACCACAACATGGATGAGCGAAGTTTTGGCGCTGGAAAGCCCCTGGATAACATGTCAGCTGGATTATCTTTTGAAGACACGTGACGCCATTGATTTGCCAGTGTTAATGACTGAATTGTGGCTACTCGGTTGGCCACAAACGTTTGATACAAAGTTGACTGTGTATTTATCCAGGACAGCACAATTTCGGAATCAGTCCATAGGAATATTGGTAGGTTCTTAGTCTGCAGATCTGCTTTAATTCTGTCAGCGAGTTGTGCAGCTATAACTGCAGCGCATAGTTCAAGACGTGGCAACGTTTGTTGTTTCAATGGAGCAACCCGACTTTTTGCGCAGAGCAATTGTACTATGATTCGTCCATCTTTTAGCTTCGCACGCACATATGCGACTGCACCAAATGCTCTCTCGGATGCATCTGCGAATATATGTAATTGATGACCTGTTGGCAATTCACCCTTGAAGATATGTCGTGGAATCTCCATATTATTTAAATCTTTTAAGTCTTCCCTGAAGGTATTCCATGCAGTACGGAGATTTTCTGGAAGTTGCTCATCCCAATCCAATTTTTGTTGCCATAATTGTTGAATGAATATTTTTGCCCTGGCGCCAGCAGTCCGAGGGGATCAAACAAGTTTGCGATGTCTGAAGCTGCAGTTCGTTTAGATGCACTCTTGATATTGTCTAATTTTACCTTGATGCAAAATCCATCAGATTTAGGTAGCCACATTAATCCAAGCGTTTTTACTGTATTGGCCTTGTTAAAGTCCAAGTCCACCTCTTGATCTCCTACTGGAATATTTTCAAGTAGCTGGGGGTGATTTGTACACAATGTTTTTAAAATGAAGCCATGGCCTCTCAAAAGTGTATTAAATTGCCTTTGTGTCTCAATCGCAA
The DNA here is from genome assembly GCA_944452675.1 of Tachina lurida. Lineage (NCBI taxonomy): Eukaryota > Metazoa > Arthropoda > Insecta > Diptera > Tachinidae > Tachina > Tachina lurida. The sequence continues at coordinate 89,568,296 of OX101752.1, forward strand.
TATTTAAATTATCCGAATCACCCAGGCCGTCATCGACATAAAAATTATGTTTCAACATTTGGGGACCTTCTGGAAAGTCCACCATATTTTCATCAGCAATACTCTGTAAGCATTTTGTTGCCAGGTACGGTGCTGCCCGTGTTCCATATGTTACAGTGTTGAGCTTGTAATAATTTATGGGTGCCGCTGGTTTTTCCCTCCACATAATTAATTGGTATTGTTCGTCATCAGGATGAATTAGAATTTGCCGATACATTTTCTCGATATCGGTAGTGAAAACATATTTTGGAGTTCGAAAACGCAGTAAGATTGAAAATAATTCGCTCTGAACAGTTGGCCCAGTGTACATCAAATCATTCAATGAATAACCCGAAGTGGTTTTTGCCGATGCATCAAAAACCACTCTAAGCTTAGTTGTAGAACTATCTGGTTTCAATACACTGTGATGGGGTATAAAGTATTTAGGCCCACACAAGGAATCGATATCGACTTCCTGCATATGGCCTAATTGTTTATATTGTTGCATGAACTGCACATACTGTGTACGCATGGGCTCATTTTTTTGAAGTTTCCGTTCTAGCCCCAAAAACCTGTTGTACGTCATCGCGGGTGAATCTCCCAGAGCCTCTGGACTTTCTCTGAACGGAATTCTAACTACAAAACGACCTTCTTGGTTAGTGCGTACATGCTGACCAAAATGTAGTTCACATTGTTTGTCTGAAGGTGACAATGGTTTTTGGTTGTCCTGAATTTCGTCCAGTTTCCAAAGTTGCTCTATAGTTTCTTCCAATGATGTAGCCTTGTCAAATATTGCACATATTATTGTATGTGGCTTGCTGGCAATCGACTTTTGTTCCACAGGTCCACCAACAATCCATCCAAGTGATGTATTTTGAAGAATTGGAAGATCATTAGACAACTTAATTGTACCTGAAGAAGAACTCCGCTCCGAGTAGTATGTCGATTTTTTCTGGTTTGTAAAAATGGGGATCTGCTAAATAAATATGTTTTGGAATGTTCCAGGATGAAACATTAATATGTTAACTGGGCTGTGCTGGAATTATGTCTGGAAGAATATAGGCTTCCAAATTAGTTACGAAACTGTGGTCGCGGGACTTCATGATGACATTAATTCATTGTGATGATCGCTTTTGTACTTTGCCCACACCGTCAATGCATAGCGATGCTTCTGTTGGTGAAATTCCCAATTTTTTTATCAAACGTTCAGACACAATATTTACCTGTGAACCTGAGTCTAATACAGCCCGAAATTCATTGGAGATTCTATTTGGAGCCACAATTACAACCCTTGCTGTAGCCAATAACACAACGCCCTGGCGGCCCATGACTGTTTTTGTTGCTGTCGTTGCAACCGCTACTTCATTTTTGAAGGATTCTGTTAATTATTGTCTGTCTCCGAACTATTTCTCTTTTCTGAGTTTTTCCGCTTCGGTAAATGTACCAACGTGTTATGCTTTTGTGCACACAATTTGCAGCTACTCGAATTACATGCCTTTGCATTGTGGTCGGCTTTGAAGCAATTTACGCATAATTTTTGTTGTTGTACCCATCGCAACCGTTGTGATTCTGATAATTGTTTAAATTTACTACAAAAGTAGAGCTTATGGTTTCCGTTGTTGCACAATTTTCAGGTACCACTATGTGTTAAGTTGGACGCTGCACTTACGTTCGAAGCTGCAATAGATGAAACAACTTTGTAATGAGTTGTTTTTTCTTTTTGAGCAATTGCTTCCATTGATTGAAACTGTAGTTCCAGAAATGTGAGAAATTCTGAAATTATTTGCACTTCTTTAGGGTTGCTTAATGATTGCATATATCTTACGTGTGTATTTTTGTCAAGTTTTTTATTAATAGTTGTACGAGAATTGCGTCCCAATCTGCCGTTGCAATCTCTAAATTATTGAGAGCTAATAAGGATTCCTTAGTGGTATCATGCAGGGCTTTAATGATGATGACACAGCAGTTGGCTGATTATTCTTTCTACGAGGGTAGCAACAAGAACTCTTTTGTTATTGTATCTGTCTTGTAATGTTTGCCACGCGGTGTTATAATTTTCTTCTGTTAGTGTAAACTGTCGAACTAAATGTTCGGCTTCTCCGGAAACATTCGATTTCAAATACCACATTTTTTGTATTGCAGGGATAGCTTGTTTGTCTACCATTTCGGAAAAAAAATCATGAAATTGTCGCCATTTAAGATAATCTCCATTGAAATGTGGGATTGCAACTTTTGGCAATGGTAGAGAGCTTTGTACACAAGAATTTGATGATGTAGTTTGTGGGGTTGCAGTACTTGTTTGATGCTTTGAAGCCATTATGGAAAGATTGACCAACTGCTCTTGAACCTTGTCGTTTAATTCATAAAATTTTTCAATGTCAAAACCAGAAATTAATGGATCGTCAAAGTTCTCACATATATTGTCGAATAAGACCAAGATCTGGTCCCAAAGTTTGTTGATAGTTGCCAATTTGATGTCGTAGAATGGACGTGGTTGTATTTCATCGGTAATGGTTAATCCATTTAAAAACCTACTTAAGGCTGTCATTCTAGCTTGTGCCTTGCGAATCTGGCCCTGGTTTCATTGGACTCTTGACGAGCCACTGAAGCAACAGTGCTTTTAGTTGCTGGTAGCGTTTGTTGGTTTAATGCCATTAGACGATTGGCCTCTGTTGTGAATAAATTTATGTATGAGTTTGTTAGCTCACTAATTTTGGCATAATAATCTGACGTAAAATATTCATGCGTTGTTTTTAGCGTTTCAACATCGTCACGCATACGCAATTCTGTATCCTTGGCTTCAAATATATCCCAGGACTCCGAAATTCGCCTTTTACGCTCATCAAAGTACTCTGCGGTTGTTTTTCTGTCCGCAGAATCCTTTTTGAAGTTACGCACTATCGTTTGAATTGCTTCGCCTGTTTTCAACAGTGAATCCAAAATATTTGCCGTCGCCATTGTGTATGATCAGGAACTGCCACAAACGTTTGGTGAAAGAAAGAATTCAATGGTTGTCGGGATCACCCAAATGTTACCCAAAATGTTATCTTGGTGAATTATGTTGGACCGGATGATATCTTCTGCCTTTGTTGCGCTGTTGCGTGTTTTTCAAACTACTTAAAGTTTGAAAGCTAGGGGTCACCAAAATGTTAATTTGGTGAATTATGTCGTACTGGATGATACGAGTATCCTGTGATTTGTAGTGCTGTTGCGTGTTTTTCAAACTACTTAAAGTTTGAAAGCTAGGGGTCACCAAAATGTTTAGAATGAAAGTATTGTAATGTTTTATTAGTAGAATCAATTCAAACACATAAATTTGAACTGTACTAATTTTCTTTGTTTTCTTTTGTCTTCAACCACTTGGAACTTGAAGATTAGAGATTTTTACTTTCAAGCACTTGGAACTTGAACGTAATGTGATCCATAAATAAATAAGAGTTTTTTACTACTGATACAAACATAATTTTTATTGGAATATTTATACTACAATTATTAACAATTAATTGTTGAGTCAACAAATATGCTTAAAACAAAATTTACGTTAAATTGACAAATCAGATTAAAGTGACAATATTTTCAGTTAATTCAGTGTGTAATATGATATCTTTTTATTAACAATTTTTGTTTGTCAGCTAATTGAGTGCAAGTAAACAATATTAAAGTATTCACTAACTTTTGTATTATCATTAATAATTATTAAGTGGATTCACGGGTTTTAGAACATTCTTCCCCGCGTGGAACGACTGTTCAAAATTGAAGAAAGTTCGAAGTCGTCATGTTCAGGTCAATTTGATTGGTCAGATTAATTTGATTAAAAAAAATAAATAAATTTTAAAATATATTGGAACATAGTGTTGTTATTAAAACTACGTTAGTAAGTGAATTAATTTATTGAGTCTCGTCATCTGCTGCTAAAACATCAATGGTAAATTTGGAATGCTGGCGTGGCATTGGTATAGGGGTCATATTGTGTTCTTCGGCGTATTGTTGGAGCTCAATGTCCTTTTCAGTGGATTCGATTGATGTAGTTGGATGTGGGTTTTTTGCATTTTTTCTTGATTTGCATGTTGACAGCAAAATGATTAGTGCTATGATGCTTACTACGAGTGCTAGGTAGCCAATTATATAACTGTGAGTCTGGTGGGTTTTCAATTTATTACGTAACTAAGCAATTTCATGTTGTTCCAGCGACCTTTGTAGAGTTCTTAGGTCCTTAATATTCTTGGCATATACACTCTCTAAATTTGTTGAGGTTGATTCGTTATTGTTTATGAAGACTGTAGTGTTTTTTGGTAGTGATAAGTCTGAAATTTTGCCAAGACTTGTGTATGATGACCTTACTGTGCTTGATATAGTTCTCAGTCCATTCATGTTGACAAAATCTTGCTTGAGTATACATTCTGGATCAAGCGTCAGCAAACCGGAGCCCTTTAGTGATATAGGAATGATTTCACTGTTGCAAACAGCTGTGGCCCTTGAAAATGGTGACGCTACATATATCCATTGATTACCTTTGCTGAGGGGTACCCATCTGATATCAGTTTTCTCCAGCACACAATTTGGTTTTGTTTTATTGTGGAATAAATTTATTTCACATCTATAGACATCTGAACCATAGTTGTAACGGATTTGAATGTTGGAACATAGGAAAACGCCTTGTTCAATTGTGTCGCAAGCACTTAACTCAGAATTTGTAAAGGGAATGTATTGTTCCCGCAAAGTAGATATAGCCAAGAAAACAGTAAGTACATGGTTTAATGGCTACCACGGTATTGTTCATTATATTGGGTACAGGAATCAAATGAAACAGCTTGAGTATTTTACGTTCAAGGTTATTTTGAAAACAGCGTGGAGGTGTGTTAGTCTGCCCTTAACCTTCATGAGTCTGAATAATTGTAGCAAGTCAGTTTTTTCTGTCACTGGAAGTTTCACTGATGGTAGTGAATGAAGGATGATCTGATTAATTTCACTTTGTAACTGTTCTGGAGTAAGTAGCCATGGACTGATTTTTCCATGATGAGTATCCATTAGAGTGTCAAGGATTGATGATTGTATCTTTCTTATATTGTTTGCGATTAGAGTTAATTCCAGAACTGCTGAATGAAATAGTTGATTTAGTTGTACTTGTATTAATGCATTGTTGATGTTATTTATATCATCTGAATAGATTTTAATTTCTTTCTCCAATCGTTCAAATCTTTACTTAGCTGTTATTTGATTCTGCCGGATGATATTAATTGTAGAATCAACAATTGATGTTTGATTCTTCAATAATTTTAGCAAATATTATTGATTGTCGTTGACTGGTTTTATTGTTTCTGACATCTGTTCTGCGTATTCAGAGTCCAGGACGCCAAATAATGAATGGGCAACGTTACCAACGATATCCAGCGCCCCTCTTTTAACTCGTAGTAGTCGGTTATCTAGTTGTAATTCACTTTCCATGTGTTGAAAGTGGTTAAAGATACTGAGACAAGATGAATTTGTTTCTAAAATTTTACACGTTTGTAATGACCGTGTACCATAGACAAGAATTGATTTTTCTGACCAATAAGGAGCTAAATCATAGTATACAAATAGATTCCATTCCGTAGTTGAAATAGCTGTAGTTCCAATTTGCTCAAAATGGATTCCTACTTTTGATCCAAAGTTCTTATTCTCGACTGGAGTTCCAAGAGCAAGTGGTACCAGCAATAATAACGTGATTAATGCCATGGTTAGATAATTTGTTGGTATTTTGACCTTTTTCTGCCTTCTAGCCTCAGGCTCTTCACTTGACGTAGATGTGAAATCACTTGTTGCCTTACTATTGTCATCAATTATTGCTTTAGTCTTGGTCGATAGGTAGTAACACGATTCGATGTATTGGACGTTTGAACTGCCCATTAGCCGTTTTTACTTCAACGACCCTGACAATACCATCGTCACCAGGATGAGTGTTTATTACTCTCGCCAATGGCCATTTCATGACTGGCAGGTTGTCCTCTTTTATAATTACCATGTCCCCAATTTTAAGGTTAGGGGATTGCTTGTTCCACTTATGACGTTGCTGAAGTTGATTTAGATATTCAGAAGACCATCTTTTCCAAAATTCTTGTTTGAGGTGTGCTACAAGTTTCCAATGCTGAAGTCTCGAATTATTGATTGGAATAGCCCTACTATCTATTTGTGAAATAAGGGGTTCGCCTATCAGAAAGTGGCCAGGAGTCAGTGCTTCAAGGCTGTTTGGATCATTTGACATAGGGGTTAGTGGGCGTGAATTCAGTATTGCTTCAATTTCTATTATGACTGTTTCCAATTCTTCTTGTGTCAAAGATGCCGTTGCAACACTACGGAGTAGCAAATACTTTGCTGATTTTACAGCAGCTTCCCAGAGTCCTCCAAAGTGCGGTGCTCTTGGTGGAATAAAATGGAATTGTATTCCTCTTGAGCTGGCGGTGGAGATAACCAATTCTCGCCCCTTATCAGAGTAAATGGTGTCAGCTAGTTCTGATAACTGATTCCTAGCTCCTACGAAATTAGTAGCGTTATCTGAATAGATATTTTGACACCGACCGCGACGACCTATAAAGCGCTTTAATGCACCAATAAAAGCTTCGGTTGTTAAATCGGAGACCAGTTCAAGATGGATAGCCTTCGTTGCAAAACAACAAAATACCGCTATATATGCCTTTGTCTGTTTTTTGCCGCGGACCCTGTAATGAATCCAGAATGGTCCACAATAGTCGACTCCGGCATTAACGAATGGACGTGCCGGAGTTATCCGAGTATGAGGTAAATTGCCCATGAGTTGTTGGCACAGTTGCGGATGTGCCTTAGCACATCTTAAACATTTTTGAACTGTGGATCTTGACATTATTTTGCCTTTTATTGGCCAAAATCTTTGTCTTATTATATTCAATAATGCTTGCGGTCCGCAATGATTATTTTCTTCATGGACCATCTTAAATAGAAGCTTTACAAGATGATCATTATATGGAATTAGCATTTGATGTTTCATGTCGTACGGCAACGTAGAGGCCTCCAATCGTCCTCCAACTCTCAGAACACCTTGCTGGTCAAGAAATGGCGTCAAACTAATAATTGAACTTTTCCTTTCAATCTCCTTACTTTTCTTAAGTTGTTCAATTTCCGGTAAAAAAAAATCAGATTTCTGAATGGCCTTTACAATCACACACAAGGAATTATGCAGTTCGCTTGGATTAAGTGCTCTATGTGTTGCTCGCTCTTCGTTTTTCATTCTTGCATGTTGGATGAATCTGAGACCATAACCTATTATCCTCTGTAATCTTCCGAAGGAATTTTTGTGTTGAATTTTATATATGTAATCGTCAGAGGCAACTGTATTAAGTGCAACTGAACGTGTTTTCTTCATTTCGATGTCGCTGCTGATTTGTAACCGATGAGAGAAATTAGGTGGCCACATTTCTTCTTTTACATGTAGAAACAGTGGTCCTTAGAACCACAACATGGATGAGCGAAGTTTTGGCGCTGGAAAGCCCCTGGATAACATGTCAGCTGGATTATCTTTTGAAGACACGTGACGCCATTGATTTGCCAGTGTTAATGACTGAATTGTGGCTACTCGGTTGGCCACAAACGTTTGATACAAAGTTGACTGTGTATTTATCCAGGACAGCACAATTTCGGAATCAGTCCATAGGAATATTGGTAGGTTCTTAGTCTGCAGATCTGCTTTAATTCTGTCAGCGAGTTGTGCAGCTATAACTGCAGCGCATAGTTCAAGACGTGGCAACGTTTGTTGTTTCAATGGAGCAACCCGACTTTTTGCGCAGAGCAATTGTACTATGATTCGTCCATCTTTTAGCTTCGCACGCACATATGCGACTGCACCAAATGCTCTCTCGGATGCATCTGCGAATATATGTAATTGATGACCTGTTGGCAATTCACCCTTGAAGATATGTCGTGGAATCTCCATATTATTTAAATCTTTTAAGTCTTCCTTGAAGGTATTCCATGCAGTACGGAGATTTTCTGGAAGTTGCTCATCCCAATCCAATTTTTGTTGCCATAATTGTTGAATGAATATTTTTGCCCTGGCGCCAGCAGTCCGAGGGGATCAAACAAGTTTGCGATGTCTGAAGCTGCAGTTCGTTTAGATGCACTCTTGATATTGTCTAATTTTACCTTGATGCAAAATCCATCAGATTTAGGTAGCCACATTAATCCAAGCGTTTTTACTGTATTGGCCTTGTTAAAGTCCAAGTCCACCTCTTGATCTCCTACTGGAATATTTTTAAGTAGCTGGGGGTGATTTGTACACAATGTTTTTAAAATGAAGCCATGGCCTCTCAAAAGTGTATTAAATTGCCTTTGTGTCTCAATCGCAATATTTAAATTATCCGAATCACCCAGGCCGTCATCGACATAAAAATTATGTTTCAACATTTGGGGACCTTCTGGAAAGTCCACCATATTTTCATCAGCAATACTCTGTAAGCATTTTGTTGCCAGGTACGGTGCTGCCCGTGTTCCATATGTTACAGTGTTGAGCTTGTAATAATTTATGGGTGCCGCTGGTTTTTCCCTCCACATAATTAATTGGTATTGTTCGTCATCAGGATGAATTAGAATTTGCCGATACATTTTCTCGATATCGGTAGTGAAAACATATTTTGGAGTTCGAAAACGCAGTAAGATTGAAAATAATTCGCTCTGAACAGTTGGCCCAGTGTACATCAAATCATTCAATGAATAACCCGAAGTGGTTTTTGCCGATGCATCAAAAACCACTCTAAGCTTAGTTGTAGAACTATCTGGTTTCAATACACTGTGATGGGGTATAAAGTATTTAGGCCCACACAAGGAATCGATATCGACTTCCTGCATATGGCCTAATTGTTTATATTGTTGCATGAACTGCACATACTGTGTACGCATGGGCTCATTTTTTTGAAGTTTCCGTTCTAGCCCCAAAAACCTGTTGTACGTCATCGCGGGTGAATCTCCCAGAGCCTCTGGACTTTCTCTGAACGGAATTCTAACTACAAAACGACCTTCTTGGTTAGTGCGTACATGCTGACCAAAATGTAGTTCACATTGTTTGTCTGAAGGTGACAATGGTTTTTGGTTGTCCTGAATTTCGTCCAGTTTCCAAAGTTGCTCTATAGTTTCTTCCAATGATGTAGCCTTGTCAAATATTGCACATATTATTGTATGTGGCTTGCTGGCAATCGACTTTTGTTCCACAGGTCCACCAACAATCCATCCAAGTGATGTATTTTGAAGAATTGGAAGATCATTAGACAACTTAATTGTACCTGAAGAAGAACTCCGCTCCGAGTAGTATGTCGATTTTTTCTGGTTTGTAAAAATGGGGATCTGCTAAATAAATATGTTTTGGAATGTTCCAGGATGAAACATTAATATGTTAACTGGGCTGTGCTGGAATTATGTCTGGAAGAATATAGGCTTCCAAATTAGTTACGAAACTGTGGTCGCGGGACTTCATGATGACATTAATTCATTGTGATGATCGCTTTTGTACTTTGCCCACACCGTCAATGCATAGCGATGCTTCTGTTGGTGAAATTCCCAATTTTTTTATCAAACGTTCAGACACAATATTTACCTGTGAACCTGAGTCTAATACAGCCCGAAATTCATTGGAGATTCTATTTGGAGCCACAATTACAACCCTTGCTGTAGCCAACAACGCCCTGGCGGCCCATGACTGTTTTTGTTGCTGTCGTTGCAACCGCTACTTCATTTTTGAAGGATTCTGTTAATTATTGTCTGTCTCCGAACTATTTCTCTTTTCTGAGTTTTTCCGCTTCGGTAAATGTACCAACGTGTTATGCTTTTGTGCACACAATTTGCAGCTACTCGAATTACATGCCTTTGCATTGTGGTCGGCTTTGAAGCAATTTACGCATAATTTTTGTTGTTGTACCCATCGCAACCGTTGTGATTCTGATAATTGTTTAAATTTACTACAAAAGTAGAGCTTATGGTTTCCGTTGTTGCACAATTTTCAGGTACCACTATGTGTTAAGTTGGACGCTGCACTTACGTTCGAAGCTGCAATAGATGAAACAACTTTGTAATGAGTTGTTTTTTCTTTTTGAGCAATTGCTTCCATTGATTGAAACTGTAGTTCCAGAAATGTGAGAAATTCTGAAATTATTTGCACTTCTTTAGGGTTGCTTAATGATTGCATATATCTTACGTGTGTATTTTTGTCAAGTTTTTTATTAATAGTTGTACGAGAATTGCGTCCCAATCTGCCGTTGCAATCTCTAAATTATTGAGAGCTAATAAGGATTCCTTAGTGGTATCATGCAGGGCTTTAATGATGATGACACAGCAGTTGGCTGATTATTCTTTCTACGAGGGTAGCAACAAGAACTCTTTTGTTATTGTATCTGTCTTGTAATGTTTGCCACGCGGTGTTATAATTTTCTTCTGTTAGTGTAAACTGTCGAACTAAATGTTCGGCTTCTCCGGAAACATTCGATTTCAAATACCACATTTTTTGTATTGCAGGGATAGCTTGTTTGTCTACCATTTCGGAAAAAAAAATCATGAAATTGTCGCCATTTAAGATAATCTCCATTGAAATGTGGGATTGCAACTTTTGGCAATGGTAGAGAGCTTTGTACACAAGAATTTGATGATGTAGTTTGTGGGGTTGCAGTACTTGTTTGATGCTTTGAAGCCATTATGGAAAGATTGACCAACTGCTCTTGAACCTTGTCGTTTAATTCATAAAATTTTTCAATGTCAAAACCAGAAATTAATGGATCGTCAAAGTTCTCACATATATTGTCGAATAAGACCAAGATCTGGTCCCAAAGTTTGTTGATAGTTGCCAATTTGATGTCGTAGAATGGACGTGGTTGTATTTCATCGGTAATGGTTAATCCATTTAAAAACCTACTTAAGGCTGTCATTCTAGCTTGTGCCTTGCGAATCTGGCCCTGGTTTCATTGGACTCTTGACGAGCCACTGAAGCAACAGTGCTTTTAGTTGCTGGTAGCGTTTGTTGGTTTAATGCCATTAGACGATTGGCCTCTGTTGTGAATAAATTTATGTATGAGTTTGTTAGCTCACTAATTTTGGCATAATAATCTGACGTAAAATATTCATGCGTTGTTTTTAGCGTTTCAACATCGTCACGCATACGCAATTCTGTATCCTTGGCTTCAAATATATCCCAGGACTCCGAAATTCGCCTTTTACGCTCATCAAAGTACTCTGCGGTTGTTTTTCTGTCCGCAGAATCCTTTTTGAAGTTACGCACTATCGTTTGAATTGCTTCGCCTGTTTTCAACAGTGAATCCAAAATATTTGCCGTCGCCATTGTGTATGATCAGGAACTGCCACAAACGTTTGGTGAAAGAAAGAATTCAATGGTTGTCGGGATCACCCAAATGTTACCCAAAATGTTATCTTGGTGAATTATGTTGGACCGGATGATATCCTCTGCCTTTGTTGCGCTGTTGCGTGTTTTTCAACCTACTTAAAGTTTGAAAGCTAGGGGTCACCAAAATGTTAATTTGGTGAATTATGTCGTACTGGATGATACGAGTATCCTGTGATTTGTAGTGCTGTTGCGTGTTTTTCAAACTACTTAAAGTTTGAAAGCTAGGGGTCACCAAAATGTTTAGAATGAAAGTATTGTAATGTTTTATTAGTAGAATCAATTCAAACACATAAATTTGAACTGTACTAATTTTCTTTGTTTTCTTTTGTCTTCAACCACTTGGAACTTGAAGATTAGAGATTTTTACTTTCAAGCACTTGGAACTTGAACGTAATGTGATCCATAAATAAATAAGAGTTTTTTACTACTGATACAAACATAATTTTTATTGGAATATTTATACTACAATTATTAACAATTAATTGTTGAGTCAACAAATATGCTTAAAACAAAATTTACGTTAAATTGACAAATCAGATTAAAGTGACAATATTTTCAGTTAATTCAGTGTGTAATATGATATCTTTTTATTAACAATTTTTGTTTGTCAGCTAATTGAGTGCAAGTAAACAATATTAAAGTATTCACTAACTTTTGTATTATCATTAATAATTATTAAGTGGATTCACGGGTTTTTGAACATTCTTCCCCGCGTGGAACGACTGTTCAAAATTGAAGAAAGTTCGAAGTCGTCATGTTCAGGTCAATTTGATTGGTCAGATTAATTTGATTAAAAAAAATAAATAAATTTTAAAATATATTGGAACATAGTGTTGTTATTAAAACTACGTTAGTAAGTGAATTAATTTATTGAGTCTCGTCATCTGCTGCTAAAACATCAATGGTAAATTTGGAATGCTGGCGTGGCATTGGTATAGGGGTCATATTGTGTTCTTCGGCGTATTGTTGGAGCTCAATGTCCTTTTCAGTGGATTCGATTGATGTAGTTGGATGTGGGTTTTTTGCATTTTTTCTTGATTTGCATGTTGACAGCAAAATGATTAGTGCTATGATGCTTACTACGAGTGCTAGGTAGCCAATTATATAACTGTGAGTCTGGTGGGTTTTCAATTTATTACGTAACTAAGCAATTTCATGTTGTTCCAGCGACCTTTGTAGAGTTCTTAGGTCCTTAATATTCTTGGCATATACACTCTCTAAATTTGTTGAGGTTGATTCGTTATTGTTTATGAAGACTGTAGTGTTTTTTGGTAGTGATAAGTCTGAAATTTTGCCAAGACTTGTGTATGATGACCTTACTGTGCTTGATATAGTTCTCAGTCCATTCATGTTGACAAAATCTTGCTTGAGTATACATTCTGGATCAAGCGTCAGCAAACCGGAGCCCTTTAGTGATATAGGAATGATTTCACTGTTGCAAACAGCTGTGGCCCTTGAAAATGGTGACGCTACATATATCCATTGATTACCTTTGCTGAGGGGTACCCATCTGATATCAGTTTTCTCCAGCACACAATTTGGTTTTGTTTTATTGTGGAATAAATTTATTTCACATCTATAGACATCTGAACCATAGTTGTAACGGATTTGAATGTTGGAACATAGGAAAACGCCTTGTTCAATTGTGTCGCAAGCACTTAACTCAGAATTTGTAAAGGGAATGTATTGTTCCCGCAAAGTAGATATAGCCAAGAAAACAGTAAGTACATGGTTTAATGGCTACCACGGTATTGTTCATTATATTGGGTACAGGAATCAAATGAAACAGCTTGAGTATTTTACGTTCAAGGTTATTTTGAAAACAGCGTGGAGGTGTGTTAGTCTGCCCTTAACCTTCATGAGTCTGAATAATTGTAGCAAGTCAGTTTTTTCTGTCACTGGAAGTTTCACTGATGGTAGTGAATGAAGGATGATCTGATTAATTTCACTTTGTAACTGTTCTGGAGTAAGTAGCCATGGACTGATTTTTCCATGATGAGTATCCATTAGAGTGTCAAGGATTGATGATTGTATCTTTCTTATATTGTTTGCGATTAGAGTTAATTCCAGAACTGCTGAATGAAATAGTTGATTTAGTTGTACTTGTATTAATGCATTGTTGATGTTATTTATATCATCTGAATAGATTTTAATTTCTTTCTCCAATCGTTCAAATCTTTACTTAGCTGTTATTTGATTCTGCCGGATGATATTAATTGTAGAATCAACAATTGATGTTTGATTCTTCAATAATTTTAGCAAATATTATTGATTGTCGTTGACTGGTTTTATTGTTTCTGACATCTGTTCTGCGTATTCAGAGTCCAGGACGCCAAATAATGAATGGGCAACGTTACCAACGATATCCAGCGCCCCTCTTTTAACTCGTAGTAGTCGGTTATCTAGTTGTAATTCACTTTCCATGTGTTGAAAGTGGTTAAAGATACTGAGACAAGATGAATTTGTTTCTAAAATTTTACACGTTTGTAATGACCGTGTACCATAGACAAGAATTGATTTTTCTGACCAATAAGGAGCTAAATCATAGTATACAAATAGATTCCATTCCGTAGTTGAAATAGCTGTAGTTCCAATTTGCTCAAAATGGATTCCTACTTTTGATCCAAAGTTCTTATTCTCGACTGGAGTTCCAAGAGCAAGTGGTACCAGCAATAATAACGTGATTAATGCCATGGTTAGATAATTTGTTGGTATTTTGACCTTTTTCTGCCTTCTAGCCTCAGGCTCTTCACTTGACGTAGATGTGAAATCACTTGTTGCCTTACTATTGTCATCAATTATTGCTTTAGTCTTGGTCGATAGGTAGTAACACGATTCGATGTATTGGACGTTTGAACTGCCCATTAGCCGTTTTTACTTCAACGACCCTGACAATACCATCGTCACCAGGATGAGTGTTTATTACTCTCGCCAATGGCCATTTCATGACTGGCAGGTTGTCCTCTTTTATAATTACCATGTCCCCAATTTTAAGGTTAGGGGATTGCTTGTTCCACTTATGACGTTGCTGAAGTTGATTTAGATATTCAGAAGACCATCTTTTCCAAAATTCTTGTTTGAGGTGTGCTACAAGTTTCCAATGCTGAAGTCTCGAATTATTGATTGGAATAGCCCTACTATCTATTTGTGAAATAAGGGGTTCGCCTATCAGAAAGTGGCCAGGAGTCAGTGCTTCAAGGCTGTTTGGATCATTTGACATAGGGGTTAGTGGGCGTGAATTCAGTATTGCTTCAATTTCTATTATGACTGTTTCCAATTCTTCTTGTGTCAAAGATGCCGTTGCAACACTACGGAGTAGCAAATACTTTGCTGATTTTACAGCAGCTTCCCAGAGTCCTCCAAAGTGCGGTGCTCTTGGTGGAATAAAATGGAATTGTATTCCTCTTGAGCTGGCGGTGGAGATAACCAATTCTCGCCCCTTATCAGAGTAAATGGTGTCAGCTAGTTCTGATAACTGATTCCTAGCTCCTACGAAATTAGTAGCGTTATCTGAATAGATATTTTGACACCGACCGCGACGACCTATAAAGCGCTTTAATGCACCAATAAAAGCTTCGGTTGTTAAATCGGAGACCAGTTCAAGATGGATAGCCTTCGTTGCAAAACAACAAAATACCGCTATATATGCCTTTGTCTGTTTTTTGCCGCGGACCCTGTAATGAATCCAGAATGGTCCACAATAGTCGACTCCGGCATTAACGAATGGACGTGCCGGAGTTATCCGAGTATGAGGTAAATTGCCCATGAGTTGTTGGCACAGTTGCGGATGTGCCTTAGCACATCTTAAACATTTTTGAACTGTGGATCTTGACATTATTTTGCCTTTTATTGGCCAAAATCTTTGTCTTATTATATTCAATAATGCTTGCGGTCCGCAATGATTATTTTCTTCATGGACCATCTTAAATAGAAGCTTTACAAGATGATCATTATATGGAATTAGCATTTGATGTTTCATGTCGTACGGCAACGTAGAGGCCTCCAATCGTCCTCCAACTCTCAGAACACCTTGCTGGTCAAGAAATGGCGTCAAACTAATAATTGAACTTTTCCTTTCAATCTCCTTACTTTTCTTAAGTTGTTCAATTTCCGGTAAAAAAAAATCAGATTTCTGAATGGCCTTTACAATCACACACAAGGAATTATGCAGTTCGCTTGGATTAAGTGCTCTATGTGTTGCTCGCTCTTCGTTTTTCATTCTTGCATGTTGGATGAATCTGAGACCATAACCTATTATCCTCTGTAATCTTCCGAAGGAATTTTTGTGTTGAATTTTATATATGTAATCGTCAGAGGCAACTGTATTAAGTGCAACTGAACGTGTTTTCTTCATTTCGATGTCGCTGCTGATTTGTAACCGATGAGAGAAATTAGGTGGCCACATTTCTTCTTTTACATGTAGAAACAGTGGTCCTTAGAACCACAACATGGATGAGCGAAGTTTTGGCGCTGGAAAGCCCCTGGATAACATGTCAGCTGGATTATCTTTTGAAGACACGTGACGCCATTGATTTGCCAGTGTTAATGACTGAATTGTGGCTACTCGGTTGGCCACAAACGTTTGATACAAAGTTGACTGTGTATTTATCCAGGACAGCACAATTTCGGAATCAGTCCATAGGAATATTGGTAGGTTCTTAGTCTGCAGATCTGCTTTAATTCTGTCAGCGAGTTGTGCAGCTATAACTGCAGCGCATAGTTCAAGACGTGGCAACGTTTGTTGTTTCAATGGAGCAACCCGACTTTTTGCGCAGAGCAATTGTACTATGATTCGTCCATCTTTTAGCTTCGCACGCACATATGCGACTGCACCAAATGCTCTCTCGGATGCATCTGCGAATATATGTAATTGATGACCTGTTGGCAATTCACCCTTGAAGATATGTCGTGGAATCTCCATATTATTTAAATCTTTTAAGTCTTCCTTGAAGGTATTCCATGCAGTACGGAGATTTTCTGGAAGTTGCTCATCCCAATCCAATTTTTGTTGCCATAATTGTTGAATGAATATTTTTGCCCTGGCGCCAGCAGTCCGAGGGGATCAAACAAGTTTGCGATGTCTGAAGCTGCAGTTCGTTTAGATGCACTCTTGATATTGTCTAATTTTACCTTGATGCAAAATCCATCAGATTTAGGTAGCCACATTAATCCAAGCGTTTTTACTGTATTGGCCTTGTTAAAGTCCAAGTCCACCTCTTGATCTCCTACTGGAATATTTTTAAGTAGCTGGGGGTGATTTGTACACAATGTTTTTAAAATGAAGCCATGGCCTCTCAAAAGTGTATTAAATTGCCTTTGTGTCTCAATCGCAATATTTAAATTATCCGAATCACCCAGGCCGTCATCGACATAAAAATTATGTTTCAACATTTGGGGACCTTCTGGAAAGTCCACCATATTTTCATCAGCAATACTCTGTAAGCATTTTGTTGCCAGGTACGGTGCTGCCCGTGTTCCATATGTTACAGTGTTGAGCTTGTAATAATTTATGGGTGCCGCTGGTTTTTCCCTCCACATAATTAATTGGTATTGTTCGTCATCAGGATGAATTAGAATTTGCCGATACATTTTCTCGATATCGGTAGTGAAAACATATTTTGGAGTTCGAAAACGCAGTAAGATTGAAAATAATTCGCTCTGAACAGTTGGCCCAGTGTACATCAAATCATTCAATGAATAACCCGAAGTGGTTTTTGCCGATGCATCAAAAACCACTCTAAGCTTAGTTGTAGAACTATCTGGTTTCAATACACTGTGATGGGGTATAAAGTATTTAGGCCCACACAAGGAATCGATATCGACTTCCTGCATATGGCCTAATTGTTTATATTGTTGCATGAACTGCACATACTGTGTACGCATGGGCTCATTTTTTTGAAGTTTCCGTTCTAGCCCCAAAAACCTGTTGTACGTCATCGCGGGTGAATCTCCCAGAGCCTCTGGACTTTCTCTGAAAGAATTCTAACTACAAAACGACCTTCTTGGTTAGTGCGTACATGCTGACCAAAATGTAGTTCACATTGTTTGTCTGAAGGTGACAATGGTTTTTGGTTGTCCTGAATTTCGTCCAGTTTCCAAAGTTGCTCTATAGTTTCTTCCAATGATGTAGCCTTGTCAAATATTGCACATATTATTGTATGTGGCTTGCTGGCAATCGACTTTTGTTCCACAGGTCCACCAACAATCCATCCAAGTGATGTATTTTGAAGAATTGGAAGATCATTAGACAACTTAATTGTACCTGATTGAGTCAAACTGAAGAAGAACTCCGCTCCGAGTAGTATGTCGATTTTTTCTGGTTTGTAAAAATGGGGATCTGCTAAATAAATATGTTTTGGAATGTTCCAGGATGAAACATTAATATGTTAACTGGGCTGTGCTGGAATTATGTCTGGAAGAATATAGGCTTCCAAATTAGTTACGAAACTGTGGTCGCGGGACTTCATGATGACATTAATTCATTGTGATGATCGCTTTTGTACTTTGCCCACACCGTCAATGCATAGCGATGCTTCTGTTGGTGAAATTCCCAATTTTTTTATCAAACGTTCAGACACAATATTCACCTGTGAACCTGAGTCTAATACAGCCCGAAATTCATTGGAGATTCTATTTGGAGCCACAATTACAACCCTTGCTGTAGCCAATAACACAACGCCCTGGCGGCCCATGACTGTTTTTGTTGCTGTCGTTGCAACCGCTACTTCATTTTTGAAGGATTCTGTTACATTATTGTCTGTCTCCGAACTATTTCTCTTTTCTGAGTTTTTCCGCTTCGGTAAATGTACCAACGTGTTATGCTTTTGTGCACACAATTTGCAGCTACTCGAATTACATGCCTTTGCATTGTGGTCGGCTTTGAAGCAATTTACGCATAATTTTTGTTGTTGTACCCATCGCAACCGTTGTGATTCTGATAATTGTTTAAATTTACTACAAAAGTAGAGCTTATGGTTTCCGTTGTTGCACAATTTTCAGGTACCACTATGTGTTAAGTTGGACGCTGCACTTACGTTCGAAGCTGCAATAGATGAAACAACTTTGTAATGAGTTGTTTTTTCTTTTTGAGCAATTGCTTCCATTGATTGAAACTGTAGTTCCAGAAATGTGAGAAATTCTGAAATTATTTGCACTTCTTTAGGGTTGCTTAATGATTGCATATATCTTACGTGTGTATTTTTGTCAAGTTTTTTATTAATAGTTGTACGAGAATTGCGTCCCAATCTGCCGTTGCAATCTCTAAATTATTGAGAGCTAATAAGGATTCCTTAGTGGTTTCATGCAGGGCTTTAATGATGATGACACAGCAGTTGGCTGATTATTCTTTCTACGAGGGTAGCAACAAGAACTCTTTTGTTATTGTATCTGTCTTGTAATGTTTGCCACGCGGTGTTATAATTTTCTTCTGTTAGTGTAAACTGTCGAATTAAATGTTCGGATTCTCCGGAAACATTCGATTTCAAATACCACATTTTTTGTATTGCAGGGATAGCTTGTTTGTCTACCATTTCGGAAAAAAAATCATGAAATTGTCGCCATTTAAGATAATCTCCATTGAAATGTGGGATTGCAACTTTTGGCAATGGTAGAGAGCTTTGTACACAAGAATTTGATGATGTAGTTTGTGGGGTTGCAGTACTTGTTTGATGCTTTGAAGCCATTATGGAAAGATTGACCAACTGCTCTTGAACCTTGTCGTTTAATTCATAAAATTTTTCAATGTCAAAACCAGAAATTAATGGATCGTCAAAGTTCTCACATATATTGTCGTATAAGACCAAGATCTGGTCCCAAAGTTTGTTGATAGTTGCCAATTTGATGTCGTAGAATGGACGTGGTTGTATTTCATCGGTAATGGTTAATCCATTTAAAAACCTACTTAAGGCTGTCATTCTAGCTTGTGCCTTGCGAATCAGGCCCTGGTTTCATTGGACTCTTGACGAGCCACTGAAGCAACAGTGCTTTTAGTTGCTGGTAGCGTTTGTTGGTTTAATGCCATTAGACGATTGGCCTCTGTTGTGAATAAATTTATGTATGAGTTTGTTAGCTCACTAATTTTGGCATAATAATCTGACGTAAAATATTCATGCGTTGTTTTTAGCGTTTCAACATCGTCACGCATACGCAATTCTGTATCCTTGGCTTCAAATATATCCCAGGACTCCGAAATTCGCCTTTTACGCTCATCAAAGTACTCTGCGGTTGTTTTCGTTTGAATTGCTTCGCCCGTTTTCAACAGTGAATCCAAAATATTTGCCGTCGCCATTGTGTATGATCAGGAACTGCCACAAACGTTTGGTGAAAGAAAGAATTCAATGGTTGTCGGGATCACCCAAATGTTACCCAAAATGTTATCTTGGTGAATTATGTTGGACCGGATGATATCCTCTGCCTTTGTTGCGCTGTTGCGTGTTTTTCAAACTACTTAAAGTTTGAAAGCTACGGGTCACCAAAATGTTAATTTGGTGAATTATGTCGTACTGGATGATACGAGTATCCTGTGATTTGTAGTGCTGTTGCGTGTTTTTCAAACTACTTAAAGTTTGAAAGCTAGGGGTCACCAAAATGTTAATTTGGTGAATTATGTCGTACTGGATGATACGAGTATCCTGTGATTTGTAGTGCTGTTGCGTGTTTTTCAAACTACTTAAAGTTTGAAAGCTAGGGGTCACCAAAATGTTTAGAATGAAAGTATTGTAATGTTTTATTAGTAGAATCAATTCAAACACATAAATTTGAACTGTACTAATTTTCTTTGTTTTCTTTTGTCTTCAACCACTTGGAACTTGAAGATTAGAGATTTTTACTTTCAAGCACTTGGAACTTGAACGTAATGTGATCCATAAATAAATAAGAGTTTTTTACTACTGATACAAACATAATTTTTATTGGAATATTTATACTACAATTATTAACAATTAATTGTTGAGTCAACAAATATGCTTAAAACAAAATTTACGTTAAATTGACCAATCAGATTAAAGTGACAATATTTTCAGTTAATTCAGTGTGTAATATGATATCTTTTTATTAACAATTTTTGTTTGTCAGCTAATTGAGTGCAAGTAAACAATATTAAAGTATTCACTAACTTTTGTATTATCATTAATAATTATTAAGTGGATTCACGGGTTTTTGAACATTCTTCCCCGCGTGGAACGACTGTTCAAAATTGAAGAAAGTTCGAAGTCGTCATGGTCAGGTCAATTTGATTGGTCAGATTAATTTGATTAAAAAAAATAAATAAATTTTAAAATATATTGGAACATAGTGTTGTTATTAAAACTACGTTAGTAAGTGAATTAATTTATTGAGTCTCGTCATCTGCTGCTAAAACATCAATGGTAAATTTGGAATGCTGGCGTGGTATTGGTATAGGGGTCATATTGTGTTCTTCGGCGTATTGTTGGAGCTCAATGTCCTTTTCAGTGGATTCGATTGATGTAGTTGGATGTGGGTTTTTTTGCATTTTTTCTTGATTTGCATGTTGACAGCAAAATGATTAGTGCTATGATGCTTACTACGAGTGCTAGGTAGCCAATTATATAACTGTGAGTCTGGTGGGTTTTCAATTTATTAGGTAACTAAGCAATTTCATGTTGTTCCAGCGACCTTTGTAGAGTTGTTAGGTCCTTAATATTCTTGGCATATACACTCTCTAAATTTGTTGAGGTTGATTCGTTATTGTTTATGAAGACTGTAGTGTTTTTTGGTAGTGATAAGTCTGAAATTTTGCCAAGACTTGTGTATGATGACCTTACTGTGCTTGATATAGTTCTCAGTCCATTCATGTTGACAAAATCTTGCTTGAGTATACATTCTGGATCAAGCACTTTCACTGTTGCAAACAGCTGTGGCCCTTGAAAATGGTGACGCTACATATATCTATTGATTGCCTTTGCTGAGGGGTACCCATCTGATATCAGTTTTCTCCAGCACACAATTTGGTTTTGTTTTATTGTGGAATAAATTTATTTCACATCTACAGACATCTGAACCATAGTTGTAACGGATTTGAATGTTGGAACATAGGAAAACGCTTTGTTCAATTGTGTCGCAAGCACTTAACTCAGAATTTGTAAAGGGAATGTATTGTTCCCGCAAAGTAGATATTTTTTTTTTTTTTTAATGCATGATTTTTATTTATTGTATCTTCATATATGAACTAACAATAAGTATTCAAATCTTAAATCTAAAAATATAATTAGGCCCGACCAGTGTCGGACATAAGCTTAGTAATAGTTATATATAATACATAAGTAGTGATAGTCAAAAGGAAAAAAAATAAAGTATTTTCAAGAAGTCCCATCTGGAGTGCTATAAATAAGAGCCCATGTGTCCCTCTTTTTTAGGCGGATGTGTCCAGTAAAGTGCAAAATATTTCGGGCAAGCGGATTAGGATGTGACTCGAGTTTTGTTAAATATTTGCCAGCGTATTTTGCAATTTCTTCAGTCACTAGTGGCATATTTAAATCACGATGTATATTTGAGTTTTTTATATACCATGGAGCCGATGTTATTAATCGCAAAATTTTATTTTGCCTTCGTTGGATTCTCTCGACATTGGAAGCTGAAGCAGTGCCCCATAGTTGAATTCCGTAGCACCATATGGGTTTCAAAATAGAATTGTATATCAAAAGTTTGCAATCAAGACTGAAGGTTGAATTTCTACCAATCAGCCAATGTACCTGAGTTAATTTTAGTTTCATTTGTGTTAGCTTTGAGTCAATATGGGGCTTCCATGTAAGCCGTCGATCAAGGTGTATACCAAGGTATTTTACGTGTGTATGTTGAAGAACAACTTGATTGTTGATTCGAATAGGGGAACAAGTATCTCTTCGCAGGGTAAATGTTACCTGGACACACTTTTGCTCGTTTACTTTGATTCTCCATAAATTTAACCATAGTTCCAGTTGTGTAATATGTTCTTGTAGATATCGGGAAGCCTCGTGAGGGTTTTCGTGCATACTAAGGCAGGCTGTATCATCGGCAAACGTAGATGTATGGATATTGCTGCTCAAAGGCATATCACAAGTGTAAATCAAATACAAAACTGGCCCCAGTATGCTCCCCTGTGGCACACCGGATGATATAGATTCGGGCACACTCATGAAGTCTCCTTCCACAACCGTAAACTTCCGGGTAGTAATATAACTTTCTAATAGCTTCAAAAAATTTATTGGTAAATATGATTTCAATTTTAAAATAAGACCTTCATGCCACACTTTATCAAATGCCTGAGAAACGTCGATAAACAGCGCAGAACAATACTTCTTTTCTTCAAATGTTCTTCTTATAAATTGAACCAATCTATGAGTTTGTTCGATGGTGCTATGCTGACTTCTAAAACCAAATTGATGGTCCGGTATGCACCCATTACTAACTAGAATTGGGGACAATTTTGTCATGAGCAGTTTTTCGAAAAGTTTTGACATTGTTGATAGCAGACTTATTGGCCTGTATGACTCAGCCTTGGTAAGGTCTTTGCCAGGCTTTGGAATCATTTTAACTTTGGCAAGCTTCCAGTTATTTGGAAAATACTCCAGTCGTAAAATGGCGTTAAAAATAAATAATAGGATTCTAATTGCAATACGAGGCAACTTTATTAGCATCTGGTTACTAATTCCATCAATACCCGGAGCTTTCTTCGGATTAAGTTCAGCAATTACTTTTTGTACATCACACGTTCTAAATTTTATGGGTCGAGGGGGTAGCGCCACTACATTCGGCAAATCAATAACACCAGTACACGAGTTAGGGGTAAATACTGATTTTAAATGCTCAGCAAATAGTTTACCTTTTTCAGTATCGCTTCTTGCCCAACCCCCTGTAGATGTACGCAGAGGTGGTTTAAACGCAACAGGTGTTTTAAGCTTTCTAGCAGCGCGCCACAAGGAGTAATTAGATGCTGGCGTGGCATCAAGACCTTCCAGATAGTTTTTAAAAGATGCAGTTTTTTCAAATGCAAGCAAGTCTTGGAGTCGTTTAGTGCACTCTTTAAATCTGATTTTATGTTGGGGCGATCTGTGCTGTTGCCATTCCCTTCTAGCTCTTCTTTTTTCACTTACAAGACGTTCAATATCCGTAGAATAAATTCTATTAAATCCAGTCTGCGGGTAGGAGGTAGTCGCATGTTCAGCAGCCTGTTTTATATTTTTGATAAGATTGCCAATGTTAAATTCAATATCTTCGGATGTTCTTAGCATAATGTTTTCCGTACAATGAGTACTGAGATATTTTCTGAACCCCAGCCAATTAACACGGTTGATCGTTTTCACATACGGGTGAGGTAAGTCACTACTTAGTGGGCTACAAATTGTAACGATCGTGGGAGAGTGATCGGAGGAAAGATCTTGAGACGCTTCAACATGAACTAATTCCCTAGAAATATTTTTCATGACTCCAAAATCTATAACATCCGGAATTTTTTGTATGTCCGTAGGCCAGTAAGTGGGCTCCCCACTCGAAATGACGTCCAAGCCCATTTTTGAAATTGTGTTGAACAATGCCCGACCTCTAGGTGTAATAAGACGCGAACCCCAGAACGTATGTTTTGCATTGTAGTCGCCAGCTGCTACGAAGCAAGGGCCAAGGGATTTGTAGAAATCCTCGTATTGGTCCTCAGTAATTGCGAACCTAGGAGGGGAGTAAATTGATGATATGACAAAATTAGTGCAAAAATTTTCGATACAAATATTCGTTGCTTGTAAATGTTCTTCGCAAATGTTGTCAATAATATAATGCTTGAGTCTTGACTTTATTAAAATTGCTTATCCACCGCATGCTCTTCCTCTCGGGTCCTTTGAATCATATAAGGTGTAGCCATAAATTTTAAAAAGGCTTCTCGAAGTCAAATGAGTCTCAGAGACCAACATTATATCAATATTTTTTTCCGTGAGGAAGTGCTCAAGTTCATTTTTATGTTGGCGAATGCCGTTTGCGTTCCAGAAACATATTGTTAACGTGTTCATGGCTTATTAAGTATTGCTTGAAGCAGAGTATTCTGCATTCGCAGCATTTCTTGCATCATGCTAGTCATACTTGTTGTAAAATTGTTTATAGTTTGCACCAGATTTTCAATAGTAGCTTCAAGGCGATTAAAATTAAAGCCTGAGTTTGTATTTATTGAAGTATTTGGCCGTGAAACATTTTGTGTGGGAATAGAGCTTGTTTTTGCAGCATCGGCATACGATACACGTGAATTAACTGGTTGGCTCACTTGGGCAAGAGTGGCGGAGTAAGTGTTTGCTGTTTGTGCTGGAGCTACTTTAGGTTTTTGCCCCATAGTCTTTTTAACGAAAGAATATACACGACAACCTCTGTAGTTAGCAGTGTGATTTTCTCCACAATTACTGCATTTTTTGTTACTTTGATCTTTCGGTTTATTGCAACTAGCAGTACCGTGCAATTCACCGCAAATAACACAAAGTAGATATAGCCAAGAAAACAGTACATAGTTTAATGGCTACCACGGTATTGTTCATTATATTGGGTACAGGAATCAAATGAAACAGCTTGAGTATTTCACGTTCAAGGTTATTTTGAAAACAGCGTGGAGGTGTGTTAGTCTGCCCTTAACCTTCATGAGTCTGAATAATTGTAGCAAGTCAGTTTTTTCTGTCTCTGGAAGTTTCACTGATGGTAGTGAATGACGGATGATCTGATTAATTTCACTTTGTAACTGTTCTGGAGTAAGTAGCCATGGACTGATTTTTCCATGATGAGTATCCATTAGAGTGTCAAGGATTGATGATTGTATCTTTCTTATATTGTTTGCGATTAGAGTTAATTCCAGAACTGCTGAATGAAATAGTTGATTTAGTTGTACTTGTATTAATGCATTGTTGATGTTATTTATATCATCTGAATAGATTTTAATTTCTTTCTCCAATCGTTCAAATCTTTACTTAGCTGTTATTTGATTCTGCCGGATGATATTAATTGTAGAATCAACAATTGATGTTTGATTCTTCAATAATTTTAGCAAATATTATTGATTGTCGTTGACTTGTTTTATTGTTTCTGACATCTGTTCTGCGTATTCAGAGTCCAGGACGCCAAATAATGAATGGGCAACGTTACCAACGATATCCAGCGCCCCTCTTTTAACTCGTAGTAGTCGGTTATCTAGTTGTAATTCACTTTCCATGTGTTGAAAGTGGTCAAAGATACTGAGACAAGATGAATTTGTTTCTAAAATTTTACACGTTTGTAATGACCGTGTACCATAGACAAGAATTGATTTTTCTGACCAATAAGGAGCTAAATCATAGTATACAAATAGATTCCATTCCGTAGTTGAAATAGCTGTAGTTCCAATTTGCTCAAAATGGATTCCTACTTTTGATCCAAAGTTCTTATTCTCGACTGGAGTTCCAAGAGCAAGTGGTACCAGCAATAATAACGTGATTAATGCCATGGTTAGATAATTTGTTGGTATTTTGACCTTTTTCTGCCTTCTAGCCTCAGGCTCTTCACTTGACGTAGATGTGAAATCACTTGTTGCCTTACTATTGTCATCAATTATTGCTTTAGTCTTGGTCGATAGGTAGTAACGCGATTCGATGTATTGGACGTTTGAACTGCCCATTATCCGTTTTTACTTCGACGACCCTGACAATACCATCGTCACCAGGATGAGTGTTTATTACTCTCGCCAATGGCCATTTCATAACTGGCAGGTTGTCCTCTTTTATAATTACAAGTCCCCAATTTTAAGGTTAGGGGATTGCTTGTTCCACTTATGACGTTGCTGAAGTTGATTTAGATATTCAGAAGACCATCTTTTCCAAAATTCTTGTTTGAGGTGTGCTACAAGTTTCCAATGCTGAAGTCTCGAATTATTGATTGGAATAGCCCTACTATCTATTTGTGAAATAAGGGGTTCGCCTATGAGAAAGTGGCCAGGAGTCAGTGCTTCAAGGCTGTTTGGATCATTTGACATAGGTGTTAGTGGGCGTGAATTCAGTATTGCTTCAATTTCTATTATGATTGTTTCCAATTCTTCTTGTGTCAAAGATGCCGTTGCAACACTACGGAGTAGCAAATACTTTGCTGATTTTACAGCAGCTTCCCAGAGTCCTCCAAAGTGCGGTGCTCTTGGTGGAATAAAATGGAATTGTATTCCTCTTGAGCTGGCGGTGGAGATAACCAATTCTCGTCCCTTATCAGAGTAAATGGTGTCAGCTTGTTCTGATAACTGATTCCTAGCTCCTACGAAATTAATAGCGTTATCTGAATAGATATTTTGACACCGACCGCGACGACCTATAAAGCGCTTTAATGCACCAATAAAAGCTTCGGTTGTTAAATCGGAGACCAGTTCAAGATGGATAGCCTTCGTTGCAAAACAACAAAATACCGCTATATATGCCTTTGTCTGTTTTTTGCCGCGGACCCTGTAATGAATCCAGAATGGTCCACAATAGTCGACTCCGGCTTTAACGAATGGACGTGCCGGAGTTATCCGAGTATGAGGTAAATTGCCCATGAGTTGTTGGCACAGTTGCGGATGTGCCTTAGCCATCTTAAACATTTTTGAACTGTGGATCTTGACATTATTTTGCCTTTTATTGGCCAAAATCTTTGTCTTATTATATTCAATAATGCTTGCGGTCCGCAATGATTATTTTCTTCATGGACCATCTTAAATAGAAGCTTTACAAGATGATCATTATATGGAATTAGCATTTGATGTTTCATGTCGTACGGCAACGTAGAGGCCTCCAATCGTCCTCCAACTCTCAGAACACCTTGCTGGTCAAGAAATGGCGTCAAACTAATAATTGAACTTTTCCTTTCAATCTCCTTACTTTTCTTAAGTTGTTCAATTTCCGGTAAAAAAAAATCAGATTTCTGAATGGCCTTTACAATCACACACAAGGAATTATGCAGTTCGCTTGGATTAAGTGCTCTATGTGTTGCTCGCTCTTCGTTTTTCATTCTTGCATGTTGGATGAATCTGAGACCATAACCTATTATCCTCTGTAATCTTCCGAAGGAATTTTTGTGTTGAATTTTATATATGTAATCGTCAGAGGCAACTGTATTAAGTGCAACTGAACGTGTTTTCTTCATTTCGATGTCGCTGCTGATTTGTAACCGATGAGAGAAATTAGGTGGCCACATTTCTTCTTTTACATGTAGAAACAGTGGTCCTTAGAACCACAACATGGATGAGCGAAGTTTTGGCGCTGGAAAGCCCCTGGATAACATGTCAGCTGGATTATCTTTTGAAGACACGTGACGCCATTGATTTGCCAGTGTTAATGACTGAATTGTGGCTACTCGGTTGGCCACAAACGTTTGATACAAAGTTGACTGTGTATTTATCCAGGACAGCACAATTTCGGAATCAGTCCATAGGAATATTGGTAGGTTCTTAGTCTGCAGATCTGCTTTAATTCTGTCAGCGAGTTGTGCAGCTATAACTGCAGCGCATAGTTCAAGACGTGGCAACGTTTGTTGTTTCAATGGAGCAACCCGACTTTTTGCGCAGAGCAATTGTACTATGATTCGTCCATCCTTTTAGCTTCGCACGCACATATGCGACTGCACCAAATGCTCTCTCGGATGCATCTGCGAATATATGTAATTGATGACCTGTTGGCAATTCACCCTTGAAGATATGTCGTGGAATCTCCATATTATTTAAATCTTTTAAGTCTTCCCTGAAGGTATTCCATGCAGTACGGAGATTTTCTGGAAGTTGCTCATCCCAATCCAATTTTTGTTGCCATAATTGTTGAATGAATATTTTTGCCCTGGCGCCAGCAGTCCGAGGGGATCAAACAAGTTTGCGATGTCTGAAGCTGCAGTTCGTTTAGATGCACTCTTGATATTGTCTAATTTTACCTTGATGCAAAATCCATCAGATTTAGGTAGCCACATTAATCCAAGCGTTTTTACTGTATTGGCCTTGTTAAAGTCCAAGTCCACCTCTTGATCTCCTACTGGAATATTTTTAAGTAGCTGGGGGTGATTTGTACACAATGTTTTTAAAATGAAGCCATGGCCTCTCAAAAGTGTATTAAATTGCCTTTGTGTCTCAATCGCAATATTTAAATTATCCGAATCACCCAGGCCGTCATCGACATAAAAATTATGTTTCAACATTTGGGGACCTTCTGGAAAGTCCACCATATTTTCATCAGCAATACTCTGTAAGCATTTTGTTGCCAGGTACGGTGCTGCCCGTGTTCCATATGTTACAGTGTTGAGCTTGTAATAATTTATGGGTGCCGCTGGTTTTTCCCTCCACATAATTAATTGGTATTGTTCGTCATCAGGATGAATTAGAATTTGCCGATACATTTTCTCGATATCGGTAGTGAAAACATATTTTGGAGTTCGAAAACGCAGTAAGATTGAAAATAATTCGCTCTGAACAGTTGGCCCAGTGTACATCAAATCATTCAATGAATAACCCGAAGTGGTTTTTGCCGATGCATCAAAAACCACTCTAAGCTTAGTTGTAGAGCTATCTGGTTTCAATACACTGTGATGGGGTATAAAGTATTTAGGCCCACACAAGGAATCGATATCGACTTCCTGCATATGGCCTAATTGTTTATATTGTTGCATGAACTGCACATACTGTGTACGCATGGGCTCATTTTTTTGAAGTTTCCGTTCTAGCCCCAAAAACCTGTTGTACGTCATCGCGGGTGAATCTCCCAGAGCCTCTGGACTTTCTCTGAACGGAATTCTAACTACAAAACGACCTTCTTGGTTAGTGCGTACATGCTGACCAAAATGTAGTTCACATTGTTTGTCTGAAGGTGACAATGGTTTTTGGTTGTCCTGAATTTCGTCCAGTTTCCAAAGTTGCTCTATAGTTTCTTCCAATGATGTAGCCTTGTCAAATATTGCACATATTATTGTATGTGGCTTGCTGGCAATCGACTTTTGTTCCACAGGTCCACCAACAATCCATCCAAGTGATGTATTTTGAAGAATTGGAAGATCATTAGACAACTTAATTGTACCTGATTGAGTCAAACTGAAGAAGAACTCCGCTCCGAGTAGTATGTCGATTTTTTCTGGTTTGTAAAAATGGGGATCTGCTAAATGAATATGTTTTGGAATGTTCCAGGATGAAACATTAATATGTTAACTGGGCTGTGCTGGAATTATGTCTGGAAGAATATAGGCTTCCAAATTAGTTACGAAACTGTGGTCGCGGGACTTCATGATGACATTAATTCATTGTGATGATCGCTTTTGTACTTTGCCCACACCGTCAATGCATAGCGATGCTTCTGTTGGTGAAATTCCCAATTTTTTTTATCAAACGTTCAGACACCTGAACCTGAGTCTAATACAGCCCGAAATTCATTGGAGATTCTATTTGGAGCCACAATTACAACCCTTGCTGTAGCCAATAACACAACGCCCTGGCGGCCCATGACTGTTTTTGTTGCTGTCGTTGCAACCGCTACTTCATTTTTGAAGGATTCTGTTACATTATTGTCTGTCTCCGAACTATTTCTCTTTTCTGAGTTTTTCCGCTTCGGTAAATGTACCAACGTGTTATGCTTTTGTGCACACAATTTGCAGCTACTCGAATTACATGCCTTTGCATTGTGGTCGGCTTTGAAGCAATTTACGCATAATTTTTGTTGTTGTACCCATCGCAACCGTTGTGATTCTGATAATTGTTTAAATTTACTACAAAAGTAGAGCTTATGGTTTCCGTTGTTGCACAATTTTCAGGTACCACTATGTGTTAAGTTGGACGCTGCACTTACGTTCGAAGCTGCAATAGATGAAACAACTTTGTAATGAGTTGTTTTTTCTTTTTGAGCAATTGCTTCCATTGATTGAAACTGTAGTTCCAGAAATGTGAGAAATTCTGAAATTATTTGCACTTCTTTAGGGTTGCTTAATGATTGAATATATCTTACGTGTGTATTTTTGTCAAGTTTTTTATTAATAGTTGTACGCGGAATTGCGTCCCAATCTGCCGTTGCAATCTCTAAATTATTGAGAGCTAATAAGGATTCCTTAGTGGTATCATGCAGGGCTTTAATGATGATGACACAGCAGTTGGCTGATTATTCTTTCTACGAGGGTAGCAACAAGAACTCTTTTGATATTGTATCTGTCTTGTAATGTTTGCCACGCGGTGTTATAATTTTCTTCTGTTAGTGTAAACTGTCGAATTAAATGTTCGGATTCTCCGGAAACATTCGATTTCAAATACCACATTTTTTGTATTGCAGGGATAGCTTGTTTGTCTACCATTTCGGAAAAAAAATCATGAAATTGTCGCCATTTAAGATAATCTCCATTGAAATGTGGGATTGCAACTTTTGGCAATGGTAGAGAGCTTTGTACACAAGAATTTGATGATGTAGTTTGTGGGGTTGCAGTACTTGTTTGATGCTTTGAAGCCATTATGGAAAGATTGACCAACTGCTCTTGAACCTTGTCGTTTAATTCATAAAATTTTTCAATGTCAAAACCAGAAATTAATGGATCGTCAAAGTTCTCACATATATTGTCGTATAAGACCAAGATCTGGTCCCAAAGTTTGTTGATAGTTGCCAATTTGATGTCGTAGAATGGACGTGGTTGTATTTCATCGGTAATGGTTAATCCATTTAAAAACCTACTTAAGGCTGTCATTCTAGCTTGTGCCTTGCGAATCAGGCCCTGGTTTCATTGGACTCTTGACGAGCCACTGAAGCAACAGTGCCTTTAGTTGCTGGTAGCGTTTGTTGGTTTAATGCCATTAGACGATTGGCCTCTGTTGTGAATAAATTTATGTATGAGTTTGTTAGCTCACTAATTTTGGCATAATAATCTGACGTTAAATATTCATGCGTTGTTTTTAGCGTTTCAACATCGTCACGCATACGCAATTCTGTATCCTTGGCTTCAAATATATCCCAGGACTCCGAAATTCGCCTTTTACGCTCATCAAAGTACTCTGCGGTTGTTTTTCTGTCCGCAGAATCCTTTTTGAAGTTACGCACTATCGTTTGAATTGCTTCGCCTGTTTTCAACAGTGAATCCAAAATATTTGCCGTCGCCATTGTGTATGATCAGGAACTGCCACAAACGTTTGGTGAAAGAAAGAATTCAATGGTTGTCGGGATCACCCAAATGTTACCCAAAATGTTATCTTGGTGAATTATGTTGGACCGGATGATATCCTCTGCCTTTGTTGCGCTGTTGCGTGTTTTTCAAACTACTTAAAGTTTGAAAGCTAGGGGTCACCAAAATGTTAATTTGGTGAATTATGTCGTACTGGATGATACGAGTATCCTGTGATTTGTAGTGCTGTTGCGTGTTTTTCAAACTACTTAAAGTTTGAAAGCTAGGGGTCACCAAAATGTTAAGAATGAAAGTATTGTAATGTTTTATTTGTAGAATCAATTCAAACACATAAATTTGAACTGTACTAATTTTCTTTGTTTTCTTTTGTCTTCAACCACTTGGAACTTGAAGATTAGAGATTTTTACTTTCAAGCACTTGGAACTTGAACGTAATGTGATCCATAAATAAATAAGAGTTTTTTACTACTGATACAAACATAATTTTTATTGGAATATTTATACTACAATTATTAACAATTAATTGTTGAGTCAACAAATATGCTTAAAACAAAATTTACGTTAAATTGACCAATCAGATTAAAGTGACAATATTTTCAGTTAATTCAGTGTGTAATATGATATCTTTTTATTAACAATTTTTGTTTGTCAGCTAATTGAGTGCAAGTAAACAATATTAAAGTATTCACTAACTTTTGTATTATCATTAATAATTATTAAGTGGATTCACGGGTTTTTGAACATTCTTCCCCGCGTGGAACGACTGTTCAAAATTGAAGAAAGTTCGAAGTCGTCATGGTCAGGTCAATTTGATTGGTCAGATTAATTTGATTAAAAAAAATAAATAAATTTTAAAATATATTGGAACATAGTGTTGTTATTAAAACTACGTTAGTAAGTGAATTAATTTATTAAGTCTCGTCATCTGCTGCTAAAACATCAATGGTAAATTTGGAATGCTGGCGTGGCATTGGTATAGGGGTCATATTGTGTTCTTCGGCGTATTGTTGGAGCTCAATGTCCTTTTCAGTGGATTCGATTGATGTAGTTGGATGTGGGTTTTTTGCATTTTTTCTTGATTTGCATGTTGACAGCAAAATGATTAGTGCTATGATGCTTACTACGAGTGCTAGGTAGCCAATTATATAACTGTGAGTCTGGTGGGTTTTCAATTTATTAGGTAACTAAGCAATTTCATGTTGTTCCAGCGACCTTTGTAGAGTTGTTAGGTCCTTAATATTCTTGGCATATACACTCTCTAAATTTGTTGAGGTTGATTCGTTATTGTTTATGAAGACTGTAGTGTTTTTTGGTAGTGATAAGTCTGAAATTTTGCCAAGACTTGTGTATGATGACCTTACTGTGCTTGATATAGTTCTCAGTCCATTCATGTTGACAAAATCTTGCTTGAGTATACATTCTGGATCAAGCACTTTCACTGTTGCAAACAGCTGTGGCCCTTGAAAATGGTGACGCTACATATATCTATTGATTGCCTTTGCTGAGGGGTACCCATCTGATATCAGTTTTCTCCAGCACACAATTTGGTTTTGTTTTATTGTGGAATAAATTTATTTCACATCTACAGACATCTGAACAATAGTTGTAACGGATTTGAATGTTGGAACATAGGAAAACGCCTTGTTCAATTGTGTCGCAAGCACTTAACTCAGAATTTGTAAAGGGAATGTATTGTTCCCGCAAAGTAGATATAGCCAAGAAAACAGTACATAGTTTAATGGCTACCACGGTATTGTTCATTATATTGGGTACAGGAATCAAATGAAACAGCTTGAGTATTTCACGTTCAAGGTTATTTTGAAAACAGCGTGGAGGTGTGTTAGTCTGCCCTTAACCTTCATGAGTCTGAATAATTGTAGCAAGTCAGTTTTTTCTGTCACTGGAAGTTTCACTGATGGTAGTGAATGAAGGATGATCTGATTAATTTCACTTTGTAACTGTTCTGGAGTACGTAGCCATGGACTGATTTTTCCATGATGAGTATCCATTAGAGTGTCAAGGATTGATGATTGTATCTTTCTTATATTGTTTGCGATTAGAGTTAATTCCAGAACTACTGAATGAAATAGTTGATTTAGTTGTACTTGTATTAATGCATTGTTGATGTTATTTATATCATCTGAATAGATTTTAATTTCTTTCTCCAATCGTTCAAATCTTTACTTAGCTGTTATTTGATTCTGCCGGATGATATTAATTGTAGAATCAACAATTGATGTTTGATTCTTCAATAATTTTAGCAAATATTATTGATTGTCGTTGACTTGTTTTATTGTTTCTGACATCTGTTCTGCGTATTCAGAGTCCAGGACGCCAAATAATGAATGGGCAACGTTACCAACGATATCCAGCGCCCCTCTTTTAACTCGTAGTAGTCGGTTATCTAGTTGTAATTCACTTTCCATGTGTTGAAAGTGGTCAAAGATACTGAGACAAGATGAATTTGTTTCTAAAATTTTACACGTTTGTAATGACCGTGTACCATAGACAAGAATTGATTTTTCTGACCAATAAGGAGCTAAATCATAGTATACAAATAGATTCCATTCCGTAGTTGAAATAGCTGTAGTTCCAATTTGCTCAAAATGGATTCCTACTTTTGATCCAAAGTTCTTATTCTCGACTGGAGTTCCAAGAGCAAGTGGTACCAGCAATAATAACGTGATTAATGCCATGGTTAGATAATTTGTTGGTATTTTGACCTTTTTCTGCCTTCTAGCCTCAGGCTCTTCACTTGACGTAGATGTGAAATCACTTGTTGCCTTACTATTGTCATCAATTATTGCTTTAGTCTTGGTCGATAGGTAGTAACTCGATTCGATGTATTGGACGTTTGAACTGCCCATTAGCCGTTTTTACTTCGACGACCCTGACAATACCATCGTCACCAGGATGAGTGTTTATTACTCTCGCCAATGGCCATTTCATAACTGGCAGGTTGTCCTCTTTTATAATTACATGTCCCCAATTTTAAGGTTAGGGGATTGCTTGTTCCACTTATGACGTTGCTGAAGTTGATTTAGATATTCAGAAGACCATCTTTTCCAAAATTCTTGTTTGAGGTGTGCTACAAGTTTCCAATGCTGAAGTCTCGAATTATTGATTGGAATAGCCCTACTATCTGTTTGTGAAATAAGGGGTTCGCCTATGAGAAAGTGGCCAGGAGTCAGTGGTTCAAGGCTGTTTGGATCATTTGACATAGGGGTTAGTGGGCGTGAATTCAGTATTGCTTCAATTTCTATTATGACTGTTTCCAATTCTTCTTGTGTCAAAGATGCCGTTGCAACACTACGGAGTAGCAAATACTTTGCTGATTTTACAGCAGCTTCCCAGAGTCCTCCAAAGTGCGGTGCTCTTGGTGGAATAAAATGGAATTGTATTCCTCTTGAGCTGGCGGTGGAGATAACCAATTCTCGTCCCTTATCAGAGTAAATGGTGTCAGCTAGTTCTGATAACTGATTCCTAGCTCCTACGAAATTAGTAGCGTTATCTGAATAGATATTTTGACACCGACCGCGACGACCTATAAAGCGCTTTAATGCACCAATAAAAGCTTCGGTTGTTAAATCGGAGACCAGTTCAAGATGGATAGCCTTCGTTGCAAAACAACAAAATACCGCTATATATGCCTTTGTCTGTTTTTTGCCGCGGACCCTGTAATGAATCCAGAATGGTCCACAATAGTCGACTCCGGCTTTAACGAATGGACGTGCCGGAGTTATCCGAGTATGAGGTAAATTGCCCATGAGTTGTTGGCACAGTTGCGGATGTGCCTTAGCACATCTTAAACATTTTTGAACTGTGGATCCTGACATTATTTTGCCTTTTATTGGCCAAAATCTTTGTCTTATTATATTCAATAATGCTTGCGGTCCGCAATGATTATTTTCTTCATGGACCATCTTAAATAGAAGCTTTACAAGATGATCATTATATGGAATTAGCATTGGATGTTTCACGTCGTACGGCAACGTAGAGGCCTCCAATCGTCCTCCAACTCTCAGAACACCTTGCTGGTCAAGAAATGGCGTCAAACTAATAATTGAACTTTTCCTTTCAATCTCCTTACTTTTCTTAAGTTGTTCAATTTCCGGTAAAAAATCA
Organism: Tachina lurida; assembly: GCA_944452675.1. Taxonomy (NCBI): domain Eukaryota; kingdom Metazoa; phylum Arthropoda; class Insecta; order Diptera; family Tachinidae; genus Tachina; species Tachina lurida. The sequence continues at coordinate 89,603,910 of OX101752.1, forward strand.
GATTTCTGAATGGCCTTTACAACCACACACAAGGAATTATGCAGTTCGCTTGGATTAAGTGCTCTATGTGTTGCTCGCTCTTCGTTTTTCATTCTTGCATGTTGGATGAATCTGAGACCATAACCTGTTATCCTCTGTAATCTTCCGAAGGAATTTTTGTGATGAATTTTATATATGTAATCGTCAGAGGCAACTGTATTAAGTGCAACTGAACGTGTTTTCTTCATTTCGATGTCGCTGCTGATTTGTAACCGATGAGAGAAATTAGGTGGCCACATTTCTTCTTTTCCATGTATAAACAGTGGTCCGTAGAACCACAACATGGATGAGCGAAGTTTTGGCGCTGGAAAGCCCCTGGATAATATGTCAGCTGGATTATCTTTTGAAGACACGTGACGCCATTGATTTGCCAGTGTTAATGACTGAATTGTGGCTACTCGGTTGGCCACAAACGTTTGATACAAAGTTGACTGTGTATTTATCCAGGACAGCACAATTTCGGAATCAGTCCATAGGAATATTGGTAGGTTCTTAGTCTGCAGATCTGCTTTAATTCTGTCAGCGAGTTGTGCAGCTATAACTGCAGCGCATAGTTCAAGACGTGGCAACGTTTGTTGTTTCAATGGAGCAACCCGACTTTTTGCGCAGAGCAATTGTACTATGATTCGTCCATCTTTTAGCTTCGCACGCACATATGCGACTGCACCAAATGCTCTCTCGGATGCATCTGCGAATATATGTAATTGATGACCTGTTGGCAATTCACCCTTGAAGATATGTCGTGGAATCTCCATATTATTTAAATCTTTTAAGTCTTCCCTGAAGGTATTCCATGCAGTACGGAGATTTTCTGGAAGTTGCTCATCCCAATCCAATTTTTGTTGCCATAATTGTTGAATGAATATTTTTGCCCTGGCGCCAGCAGTCCGAGGGGATCAAACAAGTTTGCGATGTCTGAAGCTGCAGTTCGTTTAGATACACTCTTGATATTGTCTAATTTTACCTTGATGCAAAATCCATCAGATTTAGGTAGCCACATTAATCCAAGCGTTTTTACTGTATTGGCCTTGTTATTGTTAAAGTCCAAGTCCACCTCTTGATCTCCTACTGGAATATTTTTAAGTAGCTGGGGGTGATTTGTACACAATGTTTTTAAAATGAAGCCATGGCCTCTCAAAAGTGTATTAAATTGCCTTTGTGTCTCAATCGCAATATTTAAATTATCCGAACCACCCAGGCCGTCATCGACATAAAAATTGTGTTTCAACATTTGGGAACCTTCTGGAAAGTCCACCATATTTTCATCAGCAATCCTCTGTAAGCATTTTGTTGCCAGGTACGGTGCTGCCCGTGTTCCATGTGTTACAGTGTTGAGCTTGTAATAATTTATGGGTGCCGCTGGTTTTTCCCTCCACATAATTAATTGGTATTGTTCGTCATCAGGATGAATTAGAATTTGCCGATACATTTTCTCGATATCGGTAGTGAAAACATATTTTGGAGTTCGAAAACGCAGTAAGATTGAAAATAATTCGCTCTGAACAGTTGGCCCAGTGTACATCAAATCATTCAATGAATAACCCGAAGTGGTTTTTGCCGATGCATCAAAAACCACTCTAAGCTTAGTTGTAGAGCTATCTGGTTTCAATACACTGTGATGGGGTATAAAGTATTTAGGCTCACACAAGGAATCGATATCGACTTCCTGCATATGGCCTAATTGTTTATATTGTTGCATGAACTGCACATACTGTGTACGCATGGGCTCATTTTTTTGAAGTTTCCGTTCTAGCCCCAAAAACCTGTTGTACGTCATCGCGTGTGAATCTCCCAGAGCCTCTGGACTTTCTCTGAACGGAATTCTAACTACAAAACGACCTTCTTGGTTAGTGCGTACATGCTGACCAAAATGTAGTTCACATTGTTTGTCTGAAGGTGACAATGGTTTTTTGTTGTCCTGAATTTCGTCCAGTTTCCAAAGTTGCTCTATAGTTTCTTCCAATGATGTAGCCTTGTCAAATATTGCACATGTTATTGTATGTGGCTTGCTGGTAATCGACTTTTGTTCCACAGGTCCACCAACAATCCATCCAAGTGATGTATTTTGAAGAATTGGAAGATCATTAGACAACTTAATTGTACCTGATTGAGTCAAACTGAAGAAGAACTCCGCTCCGAGTAGTATGTCGATTTTTTCTGGTTTGTAAAAATGGGGATCTGCTAAATGAATATGTTTTGGAATGTTCCAGGATGAAACATTAATATGTTAACTGGGCTGTGCTGGAATTATGTCTGGAAGAATATAGGCTTCCAAATTAGTTACGAAACTGTGGTCGCGGGACTTCATGATGACATTAATTCATTGTGATGATCGCTTTTGTACTTTGCCCACACCGTCAATGCATAGCGATGCTTCTGTTGGTGAAATTCCCAATTTTTTTTATCAAACGTTCAGACACCTGAACCTGAGTCTAATACAGCCCGAAATTCATTAGAGATTCTATTTGGAGCCACAATTACAACCCTTGCTGTAGCCAATAACACAACGCCCTGGCGGCCCATGACTGTTTTTGTTGCTGTCGTTGCAACCGCTACTTCATTTTTGAAGGATTCTGTTACATTATTGTCTGTCTCCGAACTATTTCTCTTTTCTGAGTTTTTCCGCTTCGGTAAATGTACCAACGTGTTATGCTTTTGTGCACACAATTTGCAGCTACTCGAATTACATGCCTTTGCATTGTGGTCGGCTTTGAAGCAATTTACGCATAATTTTTGTTGTTGTACCCATCGCAACCGTTGTGATTCTGATAATTGTTTAAATTTACTACAAAAGTAGAGCTTATGGTTTCCGTTGTTGCACAATTTTCAGGTACCACTATGTGTTAAGTTGGACGCTGCACTTACGTTCGAAGCTGCAATAGATGAAACAACTTTGTAATGAGTTGTTTTTTCTTTTTGAGCAATTGCTTCCATTGATTGAAACTGTAGTTCCAGAAATGTGAGAAATTCTGAAATTATTTGCACTTCTTTAGGGTTGCTTAATGATTGCATACATCTTACGTGTGTATTTTTGTCAAGTTTTTTATTAATAGTTGTACGAGAATTGCGTCCCAATCTGCCGTTGCAATCTCTAAATTATTGAGAGCTAATAAGGATTCCTTAGTGGTATCATGCAGGGCTTTAATGATGATGACACAGCAGGTTGGCTGATTATTCTTTCTACGAGGGTAGCAACAAGAACTCTTTTGTTATTGTATCTGTCTTGTAATGTTTGCCACGCGGTGTTATAATTTTCTTCTGTTAGTGTAAAATGTCGAACTAAATGTTCGGCTTCTCCGGAAACATTCGATTTCAAATACCACATTTTTTGTATTGCAGGGATAGCTTGTTTGTCTACCATTTCGGAAAAAAAGTCATGAAATTGTCCCCATTTAAGATAATCTCCATTGAAATGTTCGATTGCAACTTTTGGCAATGGTAGAGAGCTTTGTACACAAGAATTTGATGATGTAGTTTGTGGGGTTGCAGTACTTGTTTGATGCTTTGAAGCCATTATGGAAAGATTGACCAACTGCTCTTGAACCTTGTCGTTTAATTCATAAAATTTTTCAATGTCAAAACCAGAAATTAATGGATCGTCAAAGTTCTCACATATATTGTCGTATAAGACCAAGATCTGGTCCCAAAGTTTGTTGATAGTTGCCAATTTGATGTCGTAGAATGGACGTGGTTGTATTTCATCGGTAATGGTTAATCCATTTAAAAACCTACTTAAGGCTGTCATTCTAGCTTGTGCCTTGCGAATCAGGCCCTGGTTTCATTGGACTCTTGACGAGCCACTGAAGCAACAGTGCTTTTAGTTGCTGGTAGCGTTTGTTGGTTTAATGCCATTAGACGATTGGCCTCTGTTGTGAATAAATTTATGTATGAGTTTGTTAGCTCACTAATTTTGGCATAATAATCTGACGTAAAATATTCATGCGTTGTTTTTAGCGTTTCAACATCGTCACGCATATGCAATTCTGTATCCTTGGCTTCAAATATATCCCAGGACTCCGAAATTCGCCTTTTACGCTCATCAAAGTACTCTGCGGTTGTTTTTCTGTCCGCAGAATCCTTTTTGAAGTTACGCACTATCGTTTGAATTGCTTCGCCTGTTTTCAACAGTGAATCCAAAATATTTGCCGTCGCCATTGTGTATGATCAGGAACTGCTACAAACGTTTGGTGAAAGAAAGAATTCAATGGTTGTCGGGATCACCCAAATGTTACCCAAAATGTTATCTTGGTGAATTATGTTGGACCGGATGATATCCTCTGCCTTTGTTGCGCTGTTGCGTGTTTTTCAAACTACTTAAAGTTTGAAAGCTACGGGTCACCAAAATGTTAATTTGGTGAATTATGTCGTACTGGATGATACGAGTATCCTGTGATTTGTAGTGCTGTTGCGTGTTTTTCAAACTACTTAAAGTTTGAAAGCTAGGGGTCACCAAAATGTTAATTTGGTGAATTATGTCGTACTGGATGATACGAGTATCCTGTGATTTGTAGTGCTGTTGCGTGTTTTTCAAACTACTTAAAGTTTGAAAGCTAGGGGTCACCAAAATGTTTAGAATGAAAGTATTGTAATGTTTTATTAGTAGAATCAATTCAAACACATACATAAATTTGAACTGTACTAATTTTCTTTGTTTTCTTTTGTCTTCAACCACTTGGAACTTGAAGATAGAGATTTTTACTTTCAAGCACTTGGAACTTGAACGTAATGTGATCCATAAATAAATAAGAGTTTTTTACTACTGATACAAACATAATTTTTATTGGAATATTTATACTACAATTATTAACAATTAATTGTTGAGTCAACAAATATGCTTAAAACAAAATTTACGTTAAATTGACCAATCAGATTAAAGTGACAATATTTTCAGTTAATTCAGTGTGTAATATGATATCTTTTTATTAACAATTTTTGTTTGTCAGCTAATTGAGTGCAAGTAAACAATATTAAAGTATTCACTAACTTTTGTATTATCATTAATAATTATTAAGTGGATTCACGGGTTTTTGAACATTCTTCCCCGCGTGGAACGACTGTTCAAAATTGAAGAAAGTTCGAAGTCGTCATGGTCAGGTCAATTTGATTGGTCAGATTAATTTGATTAAAAAAAATAAATAAATTTTAAAATATATTGGAACATAGTGTTGTTATTAAAACTACGTTAGTAAGTGAATTAATTTATTAAGTCTCGTCATCTGCTGCTAAAACATCAATGGTAAATTTGGAATGCTGGCGTGGCATTGGTATAGGGGTCATATTGTGTTCTTCGGCGTATTGTTGGAGCTCAATGTCCTTTTCAGTGGATTCGATTGATGTAGTTGGATGTGGGTTTTTTGCATTTTTTCTTGATTTGCATGTTGACAGCAAAATGATTAGTGCTATGATGCTTACTACGAGTGCTAGGTAGCCAATTATATAACTGTGAGTCTGGTGGGTTTTCAATTTATTAGGTAACTAAGCAATTTCATGTTGTTCCAGCGACCTTTGTAGAGTTGTTATGTCCTTAATATTCTTGGCATATACACTCTCTAAATTTGTTGAGGTTGATTCGTTATTGTTTATGAAGACTGTAGTGTTTTTTGGTAGTGATAAGTCTGAAATTTTGCCAAGACTTGTGTATGATGACCTTACTGTGCTTGATATAGTTCTCAGTCCATTCATGTTGACAAAATCTTGCTTGAGTATACATTCTGGATCAAGCACTTTCACTGTTGCAAACAGCTGTGGCCCTTGAAAATGGTGACGCTACATATATCTATTGATTGCCTTTGCTGAGGGGTACCCATCTGATATCAGTTTTCTCCAGCACACAATTTGGTTTTGTTTTATTGTGGAATAAATTTATTTCACATCTACAGACATCTGAACAATAGTTGTAACGGATTTGAATGTTGGAACATAGGAAAACGCCTTGTTCAATTGTGTCGCAAGCACTTAACTCAGAATTTGTAAAGGGAATGTATTGTTCCCGCAAAGTAGATATAGCCAAGAAAACAGTACATAGTTTAATGGCTACCACGGTATTGTTCATTATATTGGGTACAGGAATCAAATGAAACAGCTTGAGTATTTCACGTTCAAGGTTATTTTGAAAACAGCGTGGAGGTGTGTTAGTCTGCCCTTAACCTTCATGAGTCTGAATAATTGTAGCAAGTCAGTTTTTTCTGTCACTGGAAGTTTCACTGATGGTAGTGAATGAAGGATGATCTGATTAATTTCACTTTGTAACTGTTCTGGAGTACGTAGCCATGGACTGATTTTTCCATGATGAGTATCCATTAGAGTGTCAAGGATTGATGATTGTATCTTTCTTATATTGTTTGCGATTAGAGTTAATTCCAGAACTACTGAATGAAATAGTTGATTTAGTTGTACTTGTATTAATGCATTGTTGATGTTATTTATATCATCTGAATAGATTTTAATTTCTTTCTCCAATCGTTCAAATCTTTACTTAGCTGTTATTTGATTCTGCCGGATGATATTAATTGTAGAATCAACAATTGATGTTTGATTCTTCAATAATTTTAGCAAATATTATTGATTGTCGTTGACTTGTTTTATTGTTTCTGACATCTGTTCTGCGTATTCAGAGTCCAGGACGCCAAATAATGAATGGGCAACGTTACCAACGATATCCAGCGCCCCTCTTTTAACTCGTAGTAGTCGGTTATCTAGTTGTAATTCACTTTCCATGTGTTGAAAGTGGTCAAAGATACTGAGACAAGATGAATTTGTTTCTAAAATTTTACACGTTTGTAATGACCGTGTACCATAGACAAGAATTGATTTTTCTGACCAATAAGGAGCTAAATCATAGTATACAAATAGATTCCATTCCGTAGTTGAAATAGCTGTAGTTCCAATTTGCTCAAAATGGATTCCTACTTTTGATCCAAAGTTCTTATTCTCGACTGGAGTTCCAAGAGCAAGTGGTACCAGCAATAATAACGTGATTAATGCCATGGTTAGATAATTTGTTGGTATTTTGACCTTTTTCTGCCTTCTAGCCTCAGGCTCTTCACTTGACGTAGATGTGAAATCACTTGTTGCCTTACTATTGTCATCAATTATTGCTTTAGTCTTGGTCGATAGGTAGTAACTCGATTCGATGTATTGGACGTTTGAACTGCCCATTAGCCGTTTTTACTTCGACGACCCTGACAATACCATCGTCACCAGGATGAGTGTTTATTACTCTCGCCAATGGCCATTTCATAACTGGCAGGTTGTCCTCTTTTATAATTACATGTCCCCAATTTTAAGGTTAGGGGATTGCTTGTTCCACTTATGACGTTGCTGAAGTTGATTTAGATATTCAGAAGACCATCTTTTCCAAAATTCTTGTTTGAGGTGTGCTACAAGTTTCCAATGCTGAAGTCTCGAATTATTGATTGGAATAGCCCTACTATCTGTTTGTGAAATAAGGGGTTCGCCTATGAGAAAGTGGCCAGGAGTCAGTGGTTCAAGGCTGTTTGGATCATTTGACATAGGGGTTAGTGGGCGTGAATTCAGTATTGCTTCAATTTCTATTATGACTGTTTCCAATTCTTCTTGTGTCAAAGATGCCGTTGCAACACTACGGAGTAGCAAATACTTTGCTGATTTTACAGCAGCTTCCCAGAGTCCTCCAAAGTGCGGTGCTCTTGGTGGAATAAAATGGAATTGTATTCCTCTTGAGCTGGCGGTGGAGATAACCAATTCTCGTCCCTTATCAGAGTAAATGGTGTCAGCTAGTTCTGATAACTGATTCCTAGCTCCTACGAAATTAGTAGCGTTATCTGAATAGATATTTTGACACCGACCGCGACGACCTATAAAGCGCTTTAATGCACCAATAAAAGCTTCGGTTGTTAAATCGGAGACCAGTTCAAGATGGATAGCCTTCGTTGCAAAACAACAAAATACCGCTATATATGCCTTTGTCTGTTTTTTGCCGCGGACCCTGTAATGAATCCAGAATGGTCCACAATAGTCGACTCCGGCTTTAACGAATGGACGTGCCGGAGTTATCCGAGTATGAGGTAAATTGCCCATGAGTTGTTGGCACAGTTGCGGATGTGCCTTAGCACATCTTAAACATTTTTGAACTGTGGATCTTGACATTATTTTGCCTTTTATTGGCCAAAATCTTTGTCTTATTATATTCAATAATGCTTGCGGTCCGCAATGATTCTTTTCTTCATGGACCATCTTAAATGGAAGCTTTACAAGATGATCATTATATGGAATTAGCATTGGATGTTTCACGTCGTACGGCAACGTAGAGGCCTCCAATCGTCCTCCAACTCTCAGAACACCTTGCTGGTCAAGAAATGGCGTCAAACTAATAATTGAACTTTTCCTTTCAATCTCCTTACTTTTCTTAAGTTGTTAAATTTCCGGTAAAAAATCAGATTTCTGAATGGCCTTTACAATCACACACAAGGAATTATGCAGTTCGCTTGGATTAAGTGCTCTATGTGTTGCTCGCTCTTCGTTTTTCATTCTTGCATGTTGGATGAATCTGAGACCATAACCTGTTATCCTCTGTAATCTTCCGAAGGAATTTTTGTGATGAATTTTATATATGTAATCGTCAGAGGCAACTGTATTAAGTGCAACTGAACGTGTTTTCTTCATTTCGATGTCGCTGCTGATTTGTAACCGATGAGAGAAATTAGGTGGCCACACTTCTTCTTTTCCATGTAGAAACAGTGGTCCGTAGAACCACAACATGGATGAGCGAAGTTTTGGAAAGCCCCTGGATAATATGTCAGCTGGATTATCTTTTGAAGACACGTGACGCCATTGATTTGCCAGTGTTAATGACTGAATTATGGCTACTCGGTTGGCCACAAACGTTTGATACAAAGTTGACTGTGTATTTATCCAGGACAGCACAATTTCGGAATCAGTCCATAGGAATATTGGTAGGTTCTTAGTCTGCAGATCTGCTTTAATTCTGTCAGCGAGTTGTGCAGCTATAACTGCAGCGCATAGTTCAAGACGTGGCAACGTTTGTTGTTTCAATGGAGCAACCCGACTTTTTGCGCAGAGCAATTGTACTATGATTCGTCCATCTTTTAGCTTCGCACGCACATATGCGACTGCACCAAATGCTCTCTCGGATGCATCTGCGAATATATGTAATTGATGACCTGTTGGCAATTCACCCTTGAAGATATGTCATGGAATCTCCATATTATTTAAATCTTTTAAGTCTTCCCTGAAGGTATTCCATGCAGTACGGAGATTTTCTGGAAGTTGCTCATCCCAATCCAATTTTTGTTGCCATAATTGTTGAATGAATATTTTTGCCCTGGCGCCAGCAGTCCGAGGGGATCAAACAAGTTTGCGATGTCTGAAGCTGCAGTTCGTTTAGATGCACTTTTGATATTGTCTAATTTTACCTTGATGCAAAATCCATCAGATTTAGGTAGCCACATTAATCCAAGCGTTTTTACTGTATTGGCCTTGTTAAAGTCCAAGTCCACCTCTTGATCTCCTACTGGAATATTTTTAAGTAGCTGGGGGTGATTTTTACACAATGTTTTTAAAATGAAGCCATGGCCTCTCAAAAGTGTATTAAATTGCCTTTGTGTCTCAATCGCAATATTTAAATTATCCGAATCACCCAGGCCGTCATCGACATAAAAATTATGTTTCAACATTTGGGGACCTTCTGGAAAGTCCACCATATTTTCATCAGCAATATTCTGTAAGCATTTTGTTGCCAGGTACGGTGCTGCCCGTGTTCCATATGTTACAGTGTTGAGCTTGTAATAATTTATGGGTGCCGCTGGTTTTTCCCTCCACATAATTAATTGGTATTGTTCGTCATCAGGATGAATTAGAATTTGCCGATACATTTTCTCGATATCGGTAGTGAAAACATATTTTGGAGTTCGAAAACGCAGTAAGATTGAAAATAATTCGCTCTGAACAGTTGGCCCAGTGTACATCAAATCATTCAATGAATAACCCGAAGTGGTTTTTGCCGATGCATCAAAAACCACTCTAAGCTTAGTTGTAGAACTATCTGGTTTCAATACACTGTGATGGGGTATAAAGTATTTAGGCCCACACAAGGAATCGATATCGACTTCCTGCATATGGCCTAATTGTTTATATTGTTGCATGAACTGCACATACTGTGTACGCATGGGCTCATTTTTTTGAAGTTTCCGTTCTAGCCCCAAAAACCTGTTGTACGTCATCGCGGGTGAATCTCCCAGAGCCTCTGGACTTTCTCTGAACGGAATTCTAACTACAAAACGACCTTCTTGGTTAGTGCGTACATGCTGACCAAAATGTAGTTCACATTGTTTGTCTGAAGGTGACAATGGTTTTTGGTTGTCCTGAATTTCGTCCAGTTTCCAAAGTTGCTCTATAGTTTCTTCCAATGATGTAGCCTTGTCAAATATTGCACATATTATTGTATGTGGCTTGCTGGCAATCGACTTTTGTTCCACAGGTCCACCAACAATCCATCCAAGTGATGTATTTTGAAGAATTGGAAGATCATTAGACAACTTAATTGTACCTGATTGAGTCAAACTGAAGAAGAACTCCGCTCCGAGTAGTATGTCGATTTTTTCTGGTTTGTAAAAATGGGGATCTGCTAAATGAATATGTTTTGGAATGTTCCAGGATGAAACATTAATATGTTAACTGGGCTGTGCTGGAAATATGTCTGAAAGAATATAGGCTTTCAAATTAGTTACGAAACTGTGGTCGCGGGACTTCATGATGACATTAATTCATTGTGATGATCGCTTTTGTACTTTGCCCACACCGTCAATGAATTTCACCAACAGAAGCATGGTTAGTGAAATTCCCATTTTTTTATCAAACGTTCAGACACCTGAACCTGAGTCTAATACAGCCCGAAATTCATTGGAGATTCTATTTGGAGCAACAATTACAACCCTTGCTGTAGCCAATAACACAACGCCCTGGCGGCCCATGACTGTTTTTGTTGCTGTCGTTGCAACCGCTACTTCATTTTTGAAGGATTCTGTTACATTATTGTCTGTCTCCGAACTATTTCTCTTTTCTGAGTTTTTCCGCTTCGGTAAATGTACCAACGTGTTATGCTTTTGTGCACACAATTTGCAGCTACTCGAATTACATGCCTTTGCATTGTGGTCGGCTTTGAAGCAATTTACGCATAATTTTTGTTGTTGTACCCATCGGAACCGTTCTGATTCTGATAATTGTTTAAATTTACTACAAAAGTAGAGCTTATGGTTTCCGTTGTTGCAGAATTTGCAGGTACCACTATGTTTTAAGTTGGACGCTGCACTTACGTTAACGTTAGCTGCAATAGATGAAACAACTTTGTAATGAGTTGTTTTTTCTTTTTGGGCAATTGCTTCCATTGATTGAAACTGTAGTTCCAGAAATGTGAGAAATTCTGAAATTATTTGCACTTCTTTAGGGTTGCTTAATGATTGCATATATTTTACGTGTGTATTTTTGTCAAGTTTTTTTTATTAATAGTTGTATGAGAATTGCGTCCCAATCTGCCGTTGCAATCACTAAATTATTGAGAGCTAATAAGGATTCCTTAGTGGTATCATGCAGGGCCTTAATTGATGATATAGATGATGACACAGCAGGTTGGCTGATTATTCTTTCTACGAGGGTAGCAACAAGAACTCTTTTTGTTATTGTATCTGTCTTGTAATGTTTGCCACGCGGTGTTATAATTTTCTTCTGTTAGTGTAAACTGTCAAATTAAATGTTCGGCTTCTCCGGAAACATTCGATTTCAAATACCACATTTTTTGTATTGCAGGGATAGCTTGTTTGTCTACCATTTCGGAAAAAAAATCATGAAATTGTCGCCATTTAAGATAATCTCCATTGAAATGTGGGATTGCAACTTTTGGCAATGGTAGAGAGCTTTGTACACAAGAATTTGATGATGTAGTTTGTGGGGTTGCAGTACTTGTTTGATGCTTTGAAGCCATTATGGAAAGATTGACCAACTGCTCTTGAACCTTGTCGTTTAATTCATAAAATTTTTCAGTGTCAAAACCAGAAATTAATGGATCGTCAAAGTTCTCACATATATTGTCGTATAAGACCAAGATTTGGTCCCAAAGTTTGTTGATAGTTGCCAATTTGATGTCGTAGAATGGACGTGGTTGTATTTCATCGGTAATGGTTAATCCATTTAAAAACCTACTGTAACGTGACGTTACAATTAGCCTTACCTAATATTTGCATTTACATTCACTTGTATAACTTACGTATAAGCCAGCTACTAATACCCCCACCGAACATACACAAAACAATACAATAAAAAACTACACAACAACAACAACACACTCCCAACCAGAATTATGCACAGACAAATTTGTTAGTGATTAAACAAGTTTACAACACCTAGCAATTCTCATTTTGTGTATATTTTATTTAGCATAAGAGATCAAGGTTTCGTACAAAAAAAGGGGAATGAATTGGAATACGATTCTTTCCTTGTAGCTTATGAATATAATTAAACCGTAGTTAGCCGAACAATATCCGAAGAATTATATTGTTCGTAACATATTTAACCCGTAATTAGCCGAACAATATCCGAAGAATTATATTGTTCGTAATATAATTAAACCGTAATTAGCCGAACAATATCCGAAGAATTATTTTGTTCGTAATATAATTAAACCGTAAGTTAGCCGAACAATATCCGAAGAATTATATTGTTCGTAACATATTTAACCCGTAATTAGCCGAACAATATCCGAAGAATTATATTGTTCGTAATATAATTAAACCGTAATTAGCCGAACAATATCCGAAGAATTATATTGTTCGTAATATAATTAAACCGTAATTAGCCGAACAATATCCGAAGAATTATATTGTTCGTAATATATTTAAACCGTAGTTAGCCGAACAATATCCAAAGAATTATATTGTTCGTAACACATTTAAACCGTAATTAGTTGAACAATATCCGAAGAATTATATTGTTCTTAATATATTTAAACCGTAGTTAGCCGAACAATATCCGAAGAATTATATTGTTCGTAATATATTTAAACCGTATTTAGCCGAACAATATCCGAAGAATTATATTGTTCGTAATATATTTAAACCGTAATTAGCCGAACAATATCCGAAGAATTATATTGTTCGTAATATAATTAAACCGTAATTAGCCGAACAATATCCGAAGAATTATATTGTTCGTAAAATATTTAAACTGTAGTTAGCCGAACAATATCCGAAGAATTATATTGTTCGTAACATATTTAAAACCGTAATTATCCGAACAATATCCGAAGAATTATATTGTTCGTAACATATTTAACCCGTAGTTAGCCGAACAATATCCGAAGCATTATATTGTTCCAGGTATCTCTTGAACCGTAATTAAACGACCACCTTACGAATTGCACATTACCAGCATTCGTTAACAGTCGTATTACGAATAGCAATTAACCGGCTAAGAAGCGACGTATTCGTTTCGTCGAGTACAAAGCGTGCACGTCTTAGGATACAGAAACCTAAGTACGCGAGTAGGGCAACAGTGTGGTGGACAATCTACAAAGGAAGCAGACCTTTGACGACCCTGGACAGACCGAGCTTACCTCAGCTGGAAAATAAAACTGCATTACACTACTTAAGGCTGTCATTCTAGCTTGTGCCTTGCGAATCAGGCCCTGGTTTTCATTGGACTCTTGACGAGCCACTGAAGCAAAAGTGCTTTTAGTTGCTGGTAGCGTTTGTTGGTTTAATGCCATTAGACGATTGGCCTCTGTTGTGAATAAATTTATGTATGAGTTTGTTAGCTCACTAATTTTGGCATAATAATCTGACGTAAAATATTCATGCGTTGTTTTTAGCGTTTCAACATCGTCACGCATACGCAATTCTGTATCCTTGGCTTCAAATATATCCCAGGACTCCGAAATTCGCCTTTTACGCTCATCAAAGTACTCTGCGGTTGTTTTTCTGTCCGCAGAATCCTTTTTGAAGTTACGCACTATCGTTTGAATTGCTTCGCCTGTTTTCAACAGTGAATCCAAAATATTTGCCGTCGCCATTGTGTATGACCAGGAACTGCCACAAACGTTTGGTGAAAGAAAGAATTCAATGGTTGTCGGGATCACCCAAATGTTACCCAAAATGTTATCTTGGTGAATTATGTTGGACCGGATGATATCCTCTGCCTTTGTTGCGCTGTTGCGTGTTTTTCAAACTACTTAAAGTTTGAAAGCTAGGGGTCACCAAAATGTTAATTTGGTGAATTATGTCGTACTGGATGATACGAGTATCCTGTGATTTGTAGTGCTATTGCGTGTTTTTCAAACTACTTAAAGTTTGAAAGCTAGGGGTCACCAAAATGTTTATAATGAAAGTATTGTAATGTTTTATTAGTAGAATCAATTCAAACACATAAATTTGAACTGTACTAATTTTCTTTGTTTTCTTTTGTCTTCAACCACTTGGAACTTGAAGATTAGAGATTTTTACTTTCAAGCACTTGGAACTTGAACGTAATGTGATCCATAAATAAATAAGAGTTTTTAACTACTGATACAAACATAATTTTTATTGGAATATTTATACTACAATTATTAACAATTAATTGTTGAGTCAACAAATATGCTTAAAACAAAATTTACGTTAAATTGACCAATCAGATTAAAGTGACAATATTTTCAGTTAATTCAGTGTGTAATATGATATCTTTTTATTAACAATTTTTGTTTGTCAGCTAATTGAGTGCAAGTAAACAATATTAAAGTATTCACTAACTTTTGTATTATCATTAATAATTATTAAGTGGATTCACGGGTTTTTGAACAATGTATGTAAAATATATTTTTTATATCTCTAATATATTTTTCCACATTTTAAGTCTACTGAAATATATTAAACCCAAAAGTTCCATCATATTCGTAATTTTCAAGGTAACTAAGCACTGCAACTTATTGTTATTGGCGACATTGCCGCGAAAGTCAGGCGTATTGTACTAGATTAACGAAAAATATAGCTTGTTTTCTTTAGTCAACTACAAATAGTCGAATTTGAAGTCGTTAAATGCCAACCACGATAAGGCCCATTATTTTGTTTCATATATAAATTGCTGTACTTTGCACCACATTTCAATGTAAAGTTTTTTGTTCAATATTACCTTGGTTCCAGTTGTATTGAAAGCAAGAAGATTGGGAGCATTTCCATTAAATACTACAAATTAGTAACCACCTGACGATATAATGGATGAAATCCTTCATATTTTTTATGTTTATTTAAGCAAATACAATAATTTTATCTACTTGAAAGACATGAAGCACGAAAGCTTCTTCAATTATTTCAAATCTTAATGTTTTTGCAATTTTTGAAAAATATATAATATGTATACCGAAAATACAAAGTGTGTCACTATCGATGTTATTAATTAATAATCTATGATGCAGCCACTTTTGATTTATCCAAAAATTTTTTTATTGCTTCTTGTGTAAAAATTCTCGGGATTTATTCAGTTACTCGATTTTGCTTGACAAATAAATGAACTGACCTAATATTGAATTGTAATTTAAAAGCAGCTGTTTTTTATTCAATAATGATTCTAGAATGGAAAAAAATTAACTCAAATACCAAATTGTATACCATATCAATAACACTGTACAACAAAATAACATTTTTTGGCTGTCCTTTAGATAAAATTACGTGGACTATATGGATTTCGATGCTTTAAATTCAAATGTGTTGTCAGTTTTTCTCTATCACGTAGAGATTTTTTTTATGGGCGTGGCTAATTTTGGCCCCTAAATTAGTCGGCCATACTAATATATTTTACTATAACTCGAAAACCGCTATTTCGATTTTAATAGATAATAAACCAAAAGACGCGCCACAAAATTTTGTTAAAAAATTGATAATCATTTTTTACCTATCTTTTATGGTTTCGGAGTTATTCAGAATTTAAAAGGGAAAAAAGTTTTTTTTATGCAAAAATCGCGTAATTTTTTTACATGAAAATTGCAATAAAAAAATCAGAAACTCAAAAGTTTCATATTTTTTACATTTTTCTTAAAACCACATATCCTAGGAATAAAACAAGCTATAAAACGTGAAAATCCAGCAATAAATCTTGATTTTATTTACAATTTAAAGTTCTGTTACCTGCCCGCAATGCCCTTTCAATAGCATTACCAGATGTCAGTGATGGGAAATGAGATTTGTTCTGTTCTGAAATTAATTCTCTGATTTGTTGGAACATCTTTAATGTGTAACATTTCCAAAAAATCCGAGAATTAATTTCAGGACAGATACGGCCAATGTTGCGCAGGCTTATAGATATTTATTGCAAAAAACAAGAATAGGGTTTAAGAGAGAAACATACAACAACATAATTATTTTTTATTGTTATTTTTATAAACATTTTTTAAAAAAATTAAATGAAAAAAGTTTAATTAATTAATGTAGTTAGTTGTTTTTGTATATAAAATTCATGATACGTATTTTTTTGCTATTTATTATTTAAAAGTATTAAAAATTATAAAAAAGTATGTATTCTCATTTGTTAAAAAAAACCTATTTTGTTAATATACATGTATGTTATAAACTTTTTTAAACTCATATTTTTGTAATTATTCATTACAACATTTTTATTGAAAACAATAAAAATAACAAATCTGTTGAAAGACATTTTCCAACTGCAGTCACTTTTTCGTCAGCGATTATATTCGCTTTGTCCAATGCCAAATTCGTTAACACTAACGTTGCCTAGTACCTCGTCATATAAGTCAGTGACATCATTCGCTTCGGGCTCGTATTCATCACTAAACCCAATTATCATAACAGATAACAGTAGCCCAAAACCAAAATTTTGATATTGGATCATTATTAACATAGGTTTTTTGTAAATATCTTCTGAACTACATAACCGATTTAAGAGTTTGATATCTCGTTTTGAAAAACATGACAACAACTTTAACAAAAAATAAAGTAAAATAAAAAAAGCAAAAAAAAAATATATATGTATTAATGGCATTAATGGTGCAATATGAAAATTTGATTTTGCCACGCCCCTCCACCCGCAGACCGAAAATCAAAAACCAGACTTCACAGTATCAAACGCCTGAATATTCTGAAGATTCCCTGGATATTTCATCAAAATCGGCCCAGCCGTTTTGGAGTCCATACATTACATACATACACACATACTGTTTTATATGTACACCCAGAAAAAAGATTGGTTGGAAAATGGTTAGGCCAACAAAATATCATTTGCATAAACTATATTTCAGTTCACACAATCAATTTTCTGTTAATCCAAAAAACAATCCATGTTTATATCCATAAGGGCATAATTGTAATAAAGATATGATTCTGACAATTCTTTAATTGATTGCATCAACCGAGCGTATGCTTTTGCCATGACTAATTCATTGATTGGTTAAAACAACCGAATAAAATATTATTGGATGTTACTACCAACTTTTGGTATTGGCAACTAAAAAATTGTCGTTCTATATTAAGTTTAAAATAAACACTTTCTATCAGATGCTGCAACTAACTATAGGTTGAGCTTACTATCATAGTTTATACTCGTTGCAGCAAATTGAAAATTAACTTTTGTGACTTTCAAAAATATTATGATTTATGAATTCTCAAATGGTTTTTGAAAGTATGTGCATAAGATAACAGGTTTATGGCTGTTCAAAATGTGTGGTTGAAATAAATAAATTTCAATTAAAAATAACTTATGACAATATGTTAAATAATAATTTCTTGAATTGTATTTTTTATTTGCGTTTATTGCTTATTTTATTTCAGCAAGGAAGGCCAATTTTTCTTTCACAGGTACCAACTGTGATATTGTTTCAGTAATACTAACAACATTTTCGGTAGCAAGAATAACTTTTTTCCAAATTCCATACTGTTAACCAATTTTTTCTTTTGCTGCAACTATTTGTTTAAGGGTTATAATTAAAATATAGTGATACAAGAAAATTGCAGTTGTTATACCAGAATTCTATATAGTTGGTGCAACCACCAAAATTCGATTGGCAATAAATTCGGTTGTCTCAACGAATCTGTTTTCTCTGTGTATAGATAAATAGAATCTACATTTTTACACCATTGCCTACTTATATATATACATATATATATATATATATATATATATATATATATATATATATATATATATATATATATATATATATATATATATATATATATATATATATATATATATATATATATATATTGTGATAAAAAAAAGGCCCGATAAATAAAAAGCTTAGGGAAATAAAAAATTTAGTTGTTTCATATTTTTCCGCAATTTTCCGTGCTTTACGCTAAGAATTATCTATTTTTTTCATTTGAAAAGCCATTAAGAAATAATTCCACACAAAATTCCATACCAAAAATCTATTTGCGTTTTTTTTTTTGATAAATATTGCACTGAATTTTAATTGATTGTAATTCTTTTGCGTGAATGCGTGATTTACATCTATCCGGAATCAGTTTAACAATACACAAAACTCGTATAAATTGCAGCAAGAAAAATACCATATTTACTGTAAAAATTACAATGCCAAAATGACACCTGTCAGATTGCGCAAAGTCTAAGTCAACGTAGAACGCCATCTATCGGCGTTTTGGCTGAGACCTTTCTATTTTTTCATTTAGTCCTCTTTCACACACGTCAGGTTTACCTGAGCAGTTGTTGTTCAATTTTATTTTGAACCTGCATTCGTGTTCATACACACCGTCAAGTCAAGTCATCAAGTCTCATCAATTTGCGTCGTCGTAGAGTATTACGAATGACAAAACAAAACGAAAAAGCAAACTTGACTGGTACGGTCAAGTCTTTACCCCTCTCCATTATCTTTTCCTCTCTCTCCTAAAAACTCAAGACTTGACGAGTCAGACCTGACGTGTGTTAAAGGGGACTTAGAAAGGCATTAAGAAATAATTTCACACAAAATTTCATACAAAAAATCAATTTTAGATTTTTTCCAATTTTCCGACTTTTGCGGAGGGATTTGCCAATTTTCCACATATCGCATTTTCCGCAATTTTTCATGACTTACACTAAGAACGTTTTTACAGAAATCGGCCCAGCTGTTCTCATTTTATGAATTACTATACATTTTTTACACCATTTTTATATATATAGATTCTTATTAAATTAAATTTTATGTACGAAGATGGGTCTTGTGTTTTTAAAATAATCGATGCACCTTTTTCTTAACATGATGAATCAAATGTCTCTTAGTTCGTTTTTAATTATTTATGCAACAAATATTTCTTCAAATACAACTTCGATGTTTAAAATCTTAAAAAAAGTAATTTTAATAAATATGAATATGAATTTACAAATATGTATATATATGAAAATATATGAATATAAATTATCATATACCCTCATTTTTCGGATCTGAACCATATATGAGATATAATATATGCTCCACACATATTTTTTTTAGCTGGGCACACAAAAACTTACTGAAAGTTACCTACAGTTTGTGTTATCTGCGGTGAATTGCATGGTACTGCTAGCTGCAGCCAAAAAGATCAAGCAGAAAAAAATTCAATAATTGTGGAGGTAATCACACCGCTAACTACAGAGGATGCCCTGTATATTCTTTCTTTAAACATGCTATAGGTCAAAAACCTAAATTAGATCCAGCTCAATCAGCAAACGCTTACTCCGCCACTCTTCCTCAAACAAGCCAACCAGTTACTTCACGTGTATCGTATGCCGATCCTGCTAAGACTAGTGCTATTCCCACACAAAATGTTCCACCACCAAATAATGCAACGTATGCAAACTCAAACAACTATTAATAATCTGCTGCAAACTATAAACAATTGTTCAACAAATATGACTAGCATGATGCAAGAACTGCTGAGAATGCAGAATACTCTTCTTCAAGCATTAGTTAACAATCCATGAACATGTTAAAAATATGTTTCTGGAACGCAAACTGCATTCGCCAACACAAAAACGAACTTGAGCACTTCGTCAGGGAAATCAATATTGATATAATGTTGGCCTCAGAGACTCATTTGACTTCGAGAAGTTTTTAGCAATTCTAATAAAGTCAAGACTCAACCGTTATATTATTCACAACACTTGTGAAGAACATCTACAAGCAACGAAAAATTTAAAATTTTTGTTTTTGGTTATTTTTTTTATCCCAATTTTTTTCAATTTCCAACCCTGGAACCACAATTTAAATTTTTCTGGTTTTAATACGAGTACTAATTTATTTCTTTCTAAAATATAGAACTCATTTAATTACCAAAGAAATACCTAGATTTATTTAATTTGTTTTATATATAAAAAAATGTGTACTTTTCCCAACCCTGGAATCATCCTTTTAGATTTTTTTTGTTCCTTATACCAATACTATTCTTTATAAAATATAGGGTGGCTGATTAAAGCTGCTAGCAGAAGAAAACGGAATACATTTTTTTCTATCGAAATAATCCAGAATTTTGTTTTTGGTGTTTGTAGATTCAACCTTAGATTTAAAAAAATGGAAAACTGGGATACTGAAAAAAGAGCCGCTATCACGAATTGGAGTCTATAGTTTTGGTTCAAAGAGAACTTGCTGAATTGTCTTTTCATGTCTGATGAGGCCCATTTCGATCTGAACGCCAATGTAAACAAACAAAAGTGTCGCATATGGAGTAGTTCCAACCGAGAAAAACTGCATGAAAGTCAAATGCATCCAATTCCTGGCACAGTCTGGTGTGCATTTTTTTCACGCTGTATTGTTGGGCCATACTTCTTTGAACAAAACGGACGCAGCGTTACGGTTAATGGAGATCGTTACTTGAGCATGCTAAAATAATTTTTCTATCCGGAACTACACCAAAGAAGAACTCCTCTCAACTCTGTGTCGTTTTAGAAAGATGGTGCAACTGCACACATAGCTCAGCCGGTTATGGCAGAATTACACAGAAAATTTCCTAACAGACTTATTTCAAGAAACTCAACCTTTTGTTGACCTGACCTAACTCCACCGGACTTTTTCTTGTGAGGTTATTGTAAACAAGAAAAATCAAAATCGACAAACTTGGATGAACTAAAGCAATCCATTCGAGCGACAATACTCGTAGCTGCTATTCCAATTAAGACTGAACTATTTTTAATAGAATTCTATAATGTTTCAAATGAAATAAGATTGAAAAATTTCATGCATTACAAAAAATGTTATTCCACTTTCTTAATGTAGCAAAATTCATCAGACACCCTGTGTATAAAATATGTTAAGTGAACAAAAAAAAATAAGGAAAATACTAGTTTTATTTAGTTACCTTAATATCAAAAAGAGTTTAAATTTTCCAGCTCTGAAGGTGTGGTTTTTATTTTTTCTAATTTTCTATACCCAAGTTTTCTTTCCAAAACATAAAATATATATATAAATTAAATTAAAAAATAATTATTAGATCTAGTTAAATTTATATTTTTTTTTTCATATACATATTTATTTATTGTATCTTCAAAAATGAACTAACAATAAGTAATCAAATCTTAAATCTAAATATAATTATTAGGCCCGACCAATATCGGACATAAGCTTAGTGATAGTTATAAATAATACATAAGTAGTGATAATCAAAAAGAAGAAGAAGAAGAAGAAAGTTCAATTTATTTATATATCCCAAAAAGTGTAAGTTTCCCAACCCAAGAATTATAATTTAAAATTTTTCTGATTGCTTACACCAATCTTTTTCTTTTAAGAATTTATATATTAAAATGAAAAATTAGTTTTAGTAGGTTATTTTTCTATAGCAAAAAAGTTAAAGTTCCCAACGCTGGAAAAGCTTTTTTTATTTTATTTTGTTTTTTTATATTTTTAATAAAAAATTTATTCGTACTGAAATATAAAATAAGTTTATTTAACAAAAAAATAAAAAAATTTATGTTATCTAGTTACTTTTATATGGCAAAATCAAGTTTAAGTTTTCCAGCTCTGAAACCGTCTGCTTGATTTCGCTGATCTTCAATACCAATCTGTTTTGGACCATTTCTGATACACCAGTCCAAGACCGAAGTCTCTAGCTTTTCTGGGAGCTTCAGAAAACCGATTTCACGTACACCAGACGGACGGACGAATGGACGGACGGACATCGCTTGTTCGTGTTTCCTATTCATAAGGACCCAGAATATACATTTTTTATGGGTCGCATATGAATATTATGGAAATTACACACGGAATGAAAAACATATATATTGTCCCCTTAATAAAACAATAGTGTATAATTTTTTTGCCATTTCGAAATAATGGAGTTTAAAGTTTTATTAGACATATGGGAATATAGAAGATATTTCATTAATTTACAATTGCTTTAATGGCAAATAAATGAAAAACGCAATTATACGCTAGTATTTCAATTGATCTTTTAACCCACTTTGTGGAAGTAGAATTTCACCAAATTTTGACCACATTTGGAATCAGTTATGTAGATTCTTATTATGCAATAAAAAAATAATGGTGTACATGCGTATACACTATTGTTTTACTGAAGGGACGATATACCCTTTTCCATTTTTGGTAAAGTGTATAATAAATGCTTTAGTTAGTATTACAAAGTTTTTCCTAGTTATAGCCTTATACTAAATAGATTATCTATTGGTAAATAACATAAAAAAACAATACACACAAACATAACTTTTCCAATTTTGTATACAATACAGCATATTTAAGAGCACCTTTTGCGAATTTTATCTAAATGTCTGGTACCCTGAAAGTTTACTTATTTTAAACAGTAGCATAACGCGTCCGATACCGCTGCGAAAACTTTTTTAAGTCCATTAATAAATGTGATTTTTTATTCGTGAAATCCTACCTGTCATTAGCACAAAATACTCTTACGTGATAAAACATATCGTATAATTATGATAAATAATTTTTATTACGAAAAGTGTACATTACCTATAGCATAGTGTTATATGGGAATTCTTAGTAACGAGATTTCGACTTGCAATAACCCCTCATTTTGTGAGGTTCGGAAAAAAAATATTCGAACCAAAATATGGTGGCGGTCAGAATGGGGGCAAAGGTCTCCGCTTTGTGCTCAAAGTTGAGGGTAAAAGCAAAAAAAAAATACAAAAAAACATAAAAAAAATTTTCCCGGGGTCACCGCTGCAAGGGTCAAATGTATGACGAGCACCCATTAATTTTCTCCGCCAAACATTTTTTTTTAACACACCGACCGCCTAACTACTCTCCTTAAGGGGGCTCCCATATAAAGCGGCAATTTTTATAATATTTACTCGCAGGGCTCTAACTGCCCTTAGGGCGTACCTTTCGAAGTCATATGTATGACTGACCTCCAATATTTTTTCATTACAAAGATTTTCTCTCAACATACTTATCATCTATCTTCAACAATTAAGGTTGTCCCCATACAAAAAAAAAGAATTCATTGTCAAATAACTAATTTATTTTTGGCATGTGTTGGATACTTTTTTTTTATTTTGGGCAACGACTTGAAGTAAAAATATTTCTTCTTCTTCGTCGCGGCATAACGCACTGCTCTATTAATTTTACGCCTCTTTCGGCAGCGTCGTTGACAACATGTAGTTTGTGCAATATCTTTAGCGCTTGCTTATAGTCTTCACGTTGTTCCCAGGTTTCTGGATTGCTATTTAAAAAAGTTGTTGGTAATCCAACAAACTTTCTGTGGAAGGTAAGGTAATTCGCTTCACACCTGTGAACCCAATGACTGGGCGAGAACGACCTTCCTCTTCACTGGCGCCGCTATTTATTTTGTCGTCTTTTGCCTCATTATCATCTACGCCGTCGGTGTCTCCGTTTGATGATTCGTCCACCTCTTCGTCGGACAACTCTTCCTCATATTTTTCTATATCTTCTGCAAAAATAAGAATATCATTCGCCATTTTCCTTTTGATGTCACAGGTAACATTCTGGTCAAATAATGCGAGAGCAATAGGTTCATGACTAGGTACCAGAGATGTCCACAAAATTTCTTCACCAAACGCTGTGAAACTGTATTATCAATTGCATCATAATGAGCAATGGCTTTTAAAAAGCTCAACTCGGTATTTGGAGCTTCGATGGCCTTAGTCGCACTAAACCAAACTTTTACATAAAGTGTGACGATGAATACTGACCTCGCGGACTCCATCAAATTCATTCTTGGTTAAACCCAGATATTCTCGAAATAGGAAAATTTTAATGCAGTATATCCCTTTCACCATCCAACGAGCATGACTGATGGGTCCTGGTGGTGCGAAGTGAAACTTTTTTGTACCTTCACCTAGAAACAGTAACACCATTGCAAGAAATTCCTTGTAGTCGCCTCTGGGTTGCTAAAGATATTGCTAAAACTCCATGTTATCAACGACGCTGCCGAAAGAGGCGTAAAATTAATAGAAGATTATAGCAGTGCGTTATGCCGCGACGAAAAAGAAAACATATTTTTGTATTGAAAAAATATTGGAGGTCGGTCATACAGTTGACTTCGATAGGAACGCGCCAGGGGCAATTAGAGCCCTGCGAGTAAATTTTGTACAAATTCCACCTTTGTATGGGAGAACCCTTAATGAGTCGAGATAGGGGATAGGTATGTTCGGAGGAAATGTTAAAGATGAAAAATTAC
Organism: Tachina lurida; assembly: GCA_944452675.1. Taxonomy (NCBI): domain Eukaryota; kingdom Metazoa; phylum Arthropoda; class Insecta; order Diptera; family Tachinidae; genus Tachina; species Tachina lurida. Next base: position 89,628,563 of record OX101752.1, read on the forward strand.
TGTGGGTCGGTCCTAGATTTTACCCCCCTAGGAGGCAACATAAAAGCGAAAAAAGGGATTATTAAAAAAAAATATTCAAAAAACTATTTTTTTGTATGATGACCACCTTCATGGTTGAAGGTAGACGATAAGTATATTCAAAGAAAATCTTTGTATTGAAAAATATTGGAGGTCGGTCATATATTTGACTTCGATAGGAACGCGCTAGGAGCAATTAGAGCCCTGCGAGTAAATTTTGTACAAATTCCACCTTTGTATGGGAGCCCCCTAAATGAGTCGAGATAGGGCATAGGTATGTTCGGAAGAAATGTTGAAGATGAAAAATTACTGTGGGTCGGTTTTACATTTTACCCCCCTAGGTAGGAAAATAAAAGCGAAAAAAGGGGATTTCTTAAAAAAAATTATTCAAAAAACTATTTTTTTGTATTGGGACCACCTTTTGATGGTTGAAGATAGACGATAAGTATGCTCAGAGAAAATCTTTGTAATAAAAAAATATTGGAGGTCAGTCATACATATTACTTCGATATGTACGCCCTAAGGGCAGTTAGAGCCCTGCGAGTAAATTTTATAAAAATTTCTCCTTTGTATGGGAGCCCCCTTAAGGAGAGGAGTTGGGCGGTCGGTGTGTTTAAAAAAGATTTTGGGCGGAGAAAACTAATGGGTGCTCGCCACACATTTGACCCTTGTAGCGGTGACCCCAGGAAAGTTATATGATTTTTTGTATTTTTTTTGCTTTTACCCTCAACTTTGAGCACAAAGCCGCCATTTTTTGGCTCGAATATTTTTTCCCCGAACAAATTTATAAACAAATTTATTTCTGTTTTTATATTTAGATTGAATTTTAGAATTCATAAAAGTTTTAAACAGCTGATGTGTGAATAAAGGGAAACAGTTAAGCGAATTCTATATATTTTTTGAATTGCACGCTACAATCGGAATATCTCGAGATCAGTTAAATATATTGGAATAATTTTTCCAGGCGAAGAAAAAAGAGTCATATGAAAGTCAAAAATGCTAATATGAGAAAATAAAATTATTTTACTATATATTTTTTATAGTACAAAACAATATTTTTTCTTTTAATTTAAAATCCAACAATATACTCAAAAGTTATAGGTGAAATGTTAAAAAATGTTAAGGAAAAAAATTTTTTTTGTCTAAAGTCAAATATTAAGTTATTAGAGAAACGAAACCACATCTGAAAACATTATTTCTTAAAAATGTTTAGCTCAAAACGCTTTAAAATACAAAAATCTAATAACTTTTCTAAAAGTTACAAGCATCAGAAGTTTTTTTGAGTCCCATGTGGTCAACTTAGGCCCACTGTAACTCCTGTCCAGCTTAAGCCAGATGGCTGCCAAGACATATGTTATAAGGCCTAAGTTCTGCTCTTCGGATGTTCGAAGTTTCATATAAAACCAATCAGTACCTTAGAAGTTCCAGATTTATTACAATTTATTTTGCAAAATATCCCACTGTTTGACAGTTAGCCCAATCATGCCAGTTTTTCCACTTTTCCCTTTTCTCCTATTATGAATTTGTTCTTCCCCCTTTTTTACCAAATGCGGGAATAATAAAACTCCCCGGGAAAAAAGTAGGTATTATGAACGCCGTTGAACTTGCTTTTTCATTAAAAATCTTTCCCTTGCAAAACAGAAGGGAGTTTACATAAAAAACATAGTTGATACACAATTAAAACACAATTTGTATACACAAACTTCTATTTTATAGTTCTTGTATATAAAAACACAAGTAATGTCCAAATAAATCATTTATAAACTTTTTTTACATATTTTTTCAAGTTGGTAAATTTTAGTAATTTTGTTTGCTCTCTCACTCAAAAAAAAAGGCAGAAACAAATGTCAACAAATAAGCAAAACAACTGGCTTCGTAATGCGGTGATGCCACGTATTACTCTTTTTTGTTCCCAATTAATTTATGATTGGAAGAATGTTTTCTCGAGAAAATTATTTTCCGTGAGAAATAAATTCCGAGGGAATGTTCATGATTGGGCTGGTTAAATAACAGAACAGGCATCAGATATTAGAACAGGTATCATACTTTAGGTCAGCTTATCAGGTATCCGAAAAGGTTATCAGGTACCTGGTCTGGTTTTCAGATCAGCCTATCAGGTCTAAGACCATTGTATCAGGTACCTGGTGTGGTTTTCAAATCAGCTTATCTGGTATTAGACCAGGTTATCAGGTACAGCCTTATTTATAAAACTTATTTAGCCTTTATAAAGGCTTTTAAAACTAATTTTCATAAAAAAATTTTCTGTTAAAATATACTTTGTTTTTCTAACCCCATTTTTGTAACTACTTGCATTTCATAAATATTGACATATACTCATACTCAAAACAAAGGATATTTTTATCTTTGAATATGAGTATGCGTCAATATTTAGTTACAAAATCCTTAGTAAAACAAAGTATATTTTAAGAGTTCAAATCCAGAATTTTTATGCAATACTGGTTTTAAACACTTAAAACATACTTTGTTTTGACTTTAAGTATGCGGCAATATTAATGAAATGGATTTCATAAATATTGAGACATACTCATAGTCAAAACAACATAAAAATACCTTGGTACGAAATATTTATGAATCATTGAAAGTTATTTTAACCAAATTCTATTAGTGCAACAATTGTTGGTCTGTCAAATCGTTAAAAACTAATGTTATGAATGGCTTGCTAGAAAGTCCTAATAGACTAAAATTTGGAAACACATATTTATACTAAAAATCTCTATATCAACCTAAATATAGATAGCTGAAGAAATTAATTTCATCAATTAAAGGAAAGTAATTCCAATATGATATTTAATGATGTTGCGTGTGAGAAGCATATTTTTTATGGGGTGAGATAAGAATGTTGATTCATTTTAGTTGCGTAAAACTTATACCAGAATCTCCAAACATATGATACGAGACAACGCTAATGTAATTATTCACCCCTATCGTGAACAGTTTTTCTCTTAAAATATTTTCCCTTTTCCCCAAATTGCAATCGTGGATATTTTTTCCTCCCAGAAAACTGTTCTTTCTTTTGGTTCCCCTTATCGTGAATATTTTTCATGGATTTTTTCACTTCTCCCACGGTTATGTTCACTTTATTTTTGCAGGCGAACTGAATCAATATATGGTGTAATCTCATTATTAAACTTCCAATTAATAACTTTTAATTATAAATAATTATTTTAAGGACAATATCAGTAAATAATTAATCACAATAATTCCGCACAACACCTTTTTCCATTGGATATGAACATCTTTGCTTCACATACTGTAAATTTTATGGCGATTGCATACATAAGAATTCCTTCCACTGCACCTAAAATATTTAAAAATACTACTTTAAACTTAAAAACATTGCATTTGAAACTACAAATTTTTGTATTTTTCACTATCAAACATAAATTTGTCTATTTTCAATTAATTCTTAAGCTTTACAAGTCTTCTTCCCATTTTTTTACATTCACTGCGAGTCGATAGCGGGAACAAACGTTCCCATGAAGTTCCCGATAGCAAATTTCCCTTCACGAGGAATGAAAATTTCATGGGAACAAAAAATCACATTTTATTCACGATAGGAGTGAATATGTTTAAGTACGATGAGAAAAATATAAAGCATGTTGGAAGGATAAAAATTAATTTTTGATGATAAGTAAAGAAAACGAATTAAACGATGGTCGCTACAAAAAGCAATTTGACTATTTCATGACTATATAAACTACCCTTCATAAAATATTGACTTTAGTCACTAATCTCACTTTAAATGTCATCACATATTTCCTATAACTGGTCTGTTAATTGATAACCTGATCTGAAAACCAGACGAGCTACCTGATAACCTTATGTCATATCCCTGCAGAAAATTTGGTGACAATTGATCCAAATGTACTCGTCCTATAACTGGAGAAAATGTGGGTGTTATCAAAAGTACGTAGTAGTGTATGGTGAAAAAAGTCATATCGTTTAAATGGTGGCATATTGACCATTTTCGTGGTGTATCGTCTTGATCTTGAGCCAATTTAATTCGGTTTCGGTCTAGTGTGGTAGTAAACTGCACTGAGCATGGTCGAAGTGGTTGAATACAGGACCTATCAAATAGTGTAAATATAATGTTAATTGCTCCCTTCAATGTGACTCTAGAGCCAGTCCCGTAACTATACTTAGATATTAACCTAAGCTTAAATGGTATTTATACTTTTGAAATGTGAGTGGCCCTGTGGTCGAGTGGGTAGTGTGCCAGCCTGTCATGCACGAGGTTGTCGGTTCGAATCTCAAAAAATTTTCAGATTAAAAATAAAATTAAAAAAAAATGTCATTGCATTTGTAACAATAAAAAATATGTAAGCGTTAATTGTTACAGTTAAATGTCCAAATTTTATTTATAAATAATTGATATTATTATACATCGAATAGGTCCCTATGGGATAGTTCAGTGACAAGTCACAAGGTGCATACAAAGTATCAATTAACCCCATCCTAGGCCACCCCATGTAAAAGTGACTGGGCCGCTTCATAGGAAGTGTTAGAACTCGGACTGGTCCCTATCACTTGGGGACCGGTCACGTGACTAGTATTGTCTCAGTTCCATTTCCTGCAGGGATCTAATAAACTAATCTGAAAACCAGACCTGGTATCTGATAGCCTGGTCTGATACCTGATAAGCTGATCTCAAAACCATACCAGATACCTGATAAGCTGATCTGAAACCCATACCAGATACCTGATAAGCTGATATAATATCTAATACCTGATCTAATAGCTGATACCTGTTCTAATAGATTATGCCTGTTCTGCTATTTACTGTCAGCAAACATGGATGAGAAAGTTTTAAAGCAGTTGGTATCGATAAAAAATATCTTGAAGAAAAAGCTTCGTAGTATAAAAAGTGGTGAAATAGATACACGACAGCAATTAAAGGCCACATTTGAACCTATAACAGAACCTCTAAAAGAATTCATAAATAGTTAAAAAAAAATATTGAGAGAATTCCCAAAAAAGAAGAGACTAAAATCAAGACAGAATTTGAAAATAATATAAGTTTTAAAGTCTCAGAAACCATCATTCAAGATGGAGAAAAGTACACCATAGAAACTTGCAGAAGGAACAATATTTGATAACACCATCTTATTTAATGATCCTAACACTGAAAATGATGATGACGATGATTTTTACTCACATACTTACAATACCGAAGACACTTGTACTGACTTATCAGTCTTGGAAGGAAGAAATGAATTAGATATAAACTGTGGCCCACATAAAGATTTTAATAATGGATTAAAACATGGTGATACGAGTAGTAACCTTGAATAAGTATGTGAAGCGAATATAATAAATTAACTTTAATAAAGTGTATACATATGTACGAGTATATAAAGTACTAGCTTAACCCGGTGTGCTTCGCTACCCCTCCCCACCCGCAAAAAATTAAATATATATATATGGCATTGGCGGTGCAATATGAAAATTGGATTTTGCCACGCCCCTCCGCCCGTAGACCGAAAATAGAAAATCAGACTTCACAGTGTCACCCGCCTGAATATTCTGAAGATTCTCTGAAAATTTCATCAAAATCGGCACAGCCGTTTTGGAGTCCATATGTTACATACATACATACATACATACATACATACATACATACATACATACAGACATACAAACATACATACATACACACACCCTGTTTTATATATATAGATGTTTGTTGATAAATTTGGACATTATTTAAACGAAACTAGCAGCATAATTTCTTTGAAAAATGCACCTTAACTGCTGCGGTTTTTTGTAGATACGAACAACAATATTAATGTCCAAAATAAAAGGATCAAAAAAACTCTAGAGGAAAGTGATGTTATTAATTAATTGTTTCTTCAAACTCAAATCAAAAAACTACATAAAAATCAACAGTTTTAAATTAAAAAATAAAGAAGTCAGTATCCATATAGTTAAGAGAATCTTTTTTTTTCGAAATTTAGGCTTCGTGAAGCTATAATAAAGTCATACATTCTCCACTGAGATAACGCCAGTACTGTTAAATTCATATATATGGGTTTATCGTATACTGCTTGCATTTTTTTCAACTCCACCGCATACATATCATCAGAAAATTTTGTCAACTGTTTAAAATTTGGTCTCGAAATTAATGCTCTCAGACCCAAATGATTCCTGTTTGTAGTTCCCCAAGATGATGTAGTTCTAATGCAATGATGTCAAAAATAAAACTATAGTTGTATGTGTGAGAAAAATTTTCTCATTCGTCTCTGAAGTACATAGGAAAAAATAAATATTTTGAACAAATGCAGTTTAGTAAAGCATATGTGATAGGAAATTAAAAAATAGGAAGAACAAATTAAATAAAAAAGTTGGGGGCGACCCATATTTTACGAGTTATGGGGCTCTGAACTTTTCATAGGAAACTGTAAAAAATCTCCAAATATAAATTTTTAAATGTGAAAAATAAGAAGAAAAACCTATTAAAAAAAATTTACTGCAGCCCCTATTTCCCGAGTTATTGGTCTTTAAAGTTCAAATAGAAAGTGCAGTTTAGTGAAGATGCTCCAAAACAAATCAAAATATCTTTTAAATACATATTCATTTCTTTCCTTAAAAGTTTTGTGACATAAAACACATTCAATATCGCGAAAAACATTGGTGAGCATTAGACCTGGCGCAGCTAATATGGGGTTTTTTATTTTTTGGAATTTCGAATGCGGGTAGCAATGAAAATATGCGATTTAATGCCAAAATTGATGTAGTAAATTGTCAGGCTGATCGCATGGTGCCTACCCGTGCCATAATGGGGTCAAAGGTCAAAATTTTGAAAAATCACCAAATCACCAAATTTTTAAAAATCAAATAAATGTTTATTATAATTTTCAATTCAGCTTTAAGTTGTAAAAAATTATGGTGCTTCTGCTAAAACAATAAGACGAAAATATTTATAGAAATTAAAAAATACCAACAATATCTATACCAGCAACTATTATTGAAACAACGGTAAAACTATTTTTTCGTTGCTCACCTCAAAATTCGTATGCTTTTCTTGTGTACGTTTTTTCGTGATAGTTGCTCTCTTAAGTGAATTGCTGTTATTCCTCTAACAGCTATGATGAACTCATTTGACTTCTGCGCAAGCAGAATTTTTTTTATTTTTTTGTTGTTTTGCTATAAAGAGATTTTTTGCAACGTCTGATTTAAATATATAAAGGTTTGTCATTGTAAATTTGAATATTGTTGTGAAAGGTTTCGTTTATGTAAAATAAATTACTTTGTTAATTTTCGTAATTAATGGCTCAAAAGAAAATTTCATCGTTAAAACGGCTTCGATCTGCTGATACAAATGTGTATTTGATCGGTAAATGTGAACCCAAAATAGTTGGTGTGAAATTGCCATCAAAACAACAAGTGCTTCAGTGTTTTTTTTATAATGTTCGTTGTGAAAATAAAACAGTTAAAGAAAGTGCAAGATTGGTGTTGGCTGAAATATTGCCTTTTTGGGAAAAAGCTAGAATACCAACTCCAGATCAAAGAGCATGTGCTGCAAAAGTCATTAAACTTTATGAAGAGTGGAGAACAGTCCAAAAAGTGGGCAATTCTCCTTTTCCGAGTTATCGCAAAAAAGAAAATGAAATATTACAAATAAAGAAAAAAGAAAGGCACAAAGATTAGAAAATGAAAAACGTCGAAAAGAAAATAATGAAAAGAAAAAAGGCACTTCAGGTAATTATTATGTAGTTTTTGGACAGGCAGTGGCTATTTTTACCACTTAATTTCATGAACAGACTTGACTATGGAATATGTTGAATTTGAAAGTGATGAATCGGGAGAAGATAACCAGGCGATGGATGAACAGAGTGACAACATTCCAAGTTGCTCCAATGAGCCGATTCAAAGACGTGGAAAGAAAAATTTTATAGACGATAGAATGCTTGCTTGTATGGATGCTGGCAATATGTCAACTCCATTTGCTATACACTTCATCAGTGCAACTGCCAAAGCGTTGGGTCACAATATTGAGGATCTTGTTCTAAATTGCACAAGTTTGCGTGAACAACGTAAAAAATATCGTCGGCGTCTTGGCAAACAAATTATTGAAAATTTCAAGGTACATATTTTTTATTTTGGCCAAGTTTTAAGTTTTTTTGAGCTTAAGTTTTTTACTTAGATCCCTGAAACATTTGTTTTGCATTGGGACGGAAAGCTACTTCCCGCACTTGCTGGAAAGGACAAAGTTGACCGCTTGGCTATTGTACTCACGTCGGAGAACGTTGAAAAATTGATAGCTATCCCGATCATTAAAGGTGGAACAGGTGCTGCAGTTGCTCAATCAGTCTACGAATATTTGCTAAAAATGAATATGCAGAATTCGTTAGAAATGATATGTTTTGACACAACTGCTGCAAATACTGGCTCTCATAGTGGTGCTGGAACTTTATTGGAACGCAAACTGGAACGCAGCTTATTGTGGTTACCATGTCGCCACCATATTGCAGAAACTCTATTAAAAGCTGTATTTGAGATTAATGTAGGAAAATCAAGTGGCCCAGAAGTGGCGATTTTTGAACGATTTGCACGAGAATGGAGCACATTTTATTCAAAGCGATTCAGCACTTGTATGCAGGATGATCAAGTTTTGAAAGTCATACCTGTCCAAGAACGCGAAGCATGCAAGAACTTTTGTCTTGAATATTTAGCTAAAGTTCACATTCGTCATGATTATAGAGAATTCCTACAACTTGCATTCATTTTTCTTGGTGGTAGCATTCCCGATTTCAATTTTCGTACACCTGGAGCTACGTCTCATGCAAGATTCATGTCCAAGGCTATCTATTGTCTAATAATACACTTGTTTCATGCACACTTTAAAATTTCTGCGAATCAGTTGAATGGAATTCGTAATATCTGCATTTTATTTGTAAGTCTCTTTATTCCGTACTGGTTCAGAACCGGAAATCCAGTTGAAGCGCCAAATAGAGATATGCAGCTGATAAAGGGGATTATTACCTATTATAATAAAGAAGTATCTACAGTGCTATTGGAAAAAATTCGGAACCATCTGTGGTATTTATCAGAGGAGGCAATCGCACTTGCCTTTTTTGATCCTCATATAGACTCAGAAACAAAGAAAAAGATGGTTTTGGCATTGCAAATAGAGTCCAAAGAAGACAATCATATCGGTGATGATGTAAATGTTTTCCCTTCTAAAAAAGTGTGCGTAAGCGTTGATGAATTGCAATTGTTCACATCCAAGGATTTGAGTTCTTTTGTGACTACCAAAACAAAATTTTTTTTCTCTCGTTTGGAAATTTCTATGGATTTCTTACTCTTAGATCCGTCAAATTGGCCTATGAGCGAAGCGTTTTGTAAAGGGAAACAGATCGCAAAATGTATTAATGTTGTAAATGTTGCCGCCGAAAGGAAAGTTAAACTAATAACTGACTTTAACAGATCCTTAACACACAACGAAGCTGATAAACAATATTTATTACACATTGTAGAGGGCTACCGCAAGGACTTTCCTACTTACACAAAATCTTCGTTGATTTAAAATAAAAATAATAAGCATATGAAATAAAAATAAAATAAAATAAAAAAACATATTTATAGTATTTCTTATTAAAAAAATTATCAAATGCAAAAAAAAAATATTTTGGTGATTTTTCAAAATTTTGACCTTTGACCCCATTATGGCACGGGTAGGCACCATGCCATCAGCCTGAAAATTTACAACATCAATTTTGGCATCAAACCGCATATTTTCATCGCTACCCGCATTCAAGTTTCCAAAAAAAAAAATTAACGCCAGGTCTAGTGAGCATAGCATATTTTTGGCATACCACTTCTTTTCTTTCACTGTATCCACAAAGAATTTAATACACCCGCTACGCATGTGTTATCGTCGCTATTTCATTGACTGACATCAATGTTCTAATGTCAATACGTTTTTTAAATTTTATTTGTCTTCCCATAAACAGCATTGTTAAAAAATTGAAAAATAAACAACTTTCAAAAGCATTTTTAGCAGTGGCTGTATGAAATATATTTTCTAAGCCAAGATGTTTGCTTAAATCTGAGTATTCTATGGATTTGATTTAAGATGAGTCTATTTGAAATGCTTTGTTTTAAAACTCTAAGGTGTATGGTTTTTTTTTATACATCTTATCTTCAAATATGAACTAACAATAAGTATTAAAATCTTAAATCTAAAATATAGTTTTTAGGCCCGACCAATGTCGGACATTAACTTAGTGATAGTAATTAATAATACATAAGTGATTATCAAAATGGAAAAAAAAATTTTTTCAAGTAGTCCTATCTGGAGTGTTGAGTATAAGAGCCCTTGTATCCCTCATCCCTAGTCGGAAGTGTCCAGTAAAATTTAAAATATTACGAGCAAGCGGGTTAGGATGTGACTCGAGTTTTATTAAATATCTGCCTGCGTATTTTGCAATTTCTTCAATCACTAGTAGCATATTTAAATCACGATATATATATGAATTTTTTATATAACGTGGAACCGATGTTATTAACTGTAAAATTTTGTTTTGCCTTCGTTGGATTCTCTCGACATTGGAAACTGAAGCAGTGTCCCATAATTGAATTCCGTAGCACAAAAGCAACTTGTATATCAGGGGTTGAGTTTTTACCAATCAGCCAAAATACTTGAGTTAATTTTAGTTTCATTTGTGTTAGCTTAGAGTCAATGTGGTGTTTCCATGTAAGCCTTCGATCAAGGTGTATACTAAGGTATTTCACATGTAAATGTTGAGGAACAATTTGGTTATTGATCTTATGGGGGAGCAAGTATCTTTCCGTAGGATAAATGTTACCTGAATAAGCGTCTGTTCATTTAACTTTATTCTCAATAAGTTTAACCATAGTTCCAGTTTTCATGCATACTTAGGAAGGTTGTATCATCGACAAATGAAGATGTGTGGATATTACTGCTCAAAGCAATAAATCAAATACAGAACTGGCCCCAGTATACTCCTTTGTGGCACACCGGATGAGATTGTTTCAGGTTCTCATAAAGCCTCCTTCCACAACAGTGATCTTCTGGGCAATAATGTAACTTTCCAAAGATTTAGAATGTTTACTGGTAGGTGTCTTCACTTTTAAAATTAGGCCTTCATGCCACACTTTATCAAATGCCTGAGAAACGTCAATAAACAGCGCAGAGCAATACTTCTTTTCTTCAAATTTTTTCTTATAAATTGAACAATCTATGAGTTTGTTCAATGGTGCTATGCCGACTTCTAAAACCAAATTGATGGTCCGGTATGCACCCATTATCAGTTAGAATTGGGGACAATTTTATCATGAGTAACTTTTCAAAGTGCTTTCACATTGCTGACAGTACACTTATTGGCCTATATGACTCAGCTTTGGTAAGATCTTTGCCCGGCTTTGGAATCATTTTCACCTTGGCAAGCTTCCAGCTATGTGGATAACACTCCAGTCGTAAAATATCATGAAAAATTAATAACAGGATTGTAATTGCGATATGAGGCAACTTCATAAGCATCTGGTTACTAATTCCATCAATTCCCGGAGCTTTCTTCGGGGTGAGTTCAGCAATTAGTTTTTGGAAATCACGCGTCTTAGACCGACTATACTCGGCAAATCAACTACACTAGTACATGTTTTTGGGGTAAGTACGTATTTTAAATGCTCAGCAAATATGTAACCTTTTTCAGTATCGCTTCTTGCCCAACCTCCGGTATATGTGTGCAGAGGTGGTTTAAACTCAACAGGTGTTTTAAGCTTTCTAGCAGCGCGCCACAAAGAGTAATTAGATGGTGGTGTGACATCAAGACCTTCCAGATAATTTTTAAAAGATGCAAGCAACTCTTGGAGTCGTTTCGTGCACTCCTTTAATCTGATTTTCTGTTGGGGTGATCTGTGCTGTTGTCATTCCCTTCTAACTCTTCTTTTTTCACACACGAGACGTTCAATATGCGTAGAGTAAATTCTATTAAACCCAGTCTGCGGATCGGAGGTAGTAGCATGTTCAGCAGCCCGATTAATATTTTCATTAAGGTTGGCAATGTTAGATTCAATATCGTCGGGTGTTCTTAGCGTAATATTTTCCATGCAATGACTAATAAGATATTTTTTGAATCCCAGCCAATTAACACGATTTATCATCTGCACATATGGCTTAGGTAAGTCACTTCTTAATGGGCTACAAATTGTAACGATCGGGGGAGAGTGATCGGACGAAAGATTTAGAGAAGCTTCAACTTGAATTAAATCCTTAGAGATATTTTCCATGGCGCCAAAATCTATAACGTCCGGAATTTTTTGTATGTCAGTATGCCAATAAGTGGGCTCTCCACTTGAAATGACGTTAAAGCTCATTTTTGAAATTATGTTGAACAACGCTCGATTGCATGTTTTGCATTGTAGTCGCCAGGTGCTACAAAACAAGGTCCAAGACATTTGTAGAAATTTTCGTATTGATCCTCAGTGATTGTAAATCTGGGAGGGGAGTAAATTGATGATATGACAAAATTTGAGCATGTAGATGTTCTTCACAAATGTTGGCAAGAATAAAATGCTTGAGTCTAGACTTTATTAGAATTGCTGATCCACGCATGCTCTTCCTCTTGGGTCCTTTGAAGCATATAAGGTGTAGCCATTAATTTTAAAGAGGCTTCTCGAAGTTAAATGAGTCTCAGAGACCAACATTATATGAATATTTTTTTTCCGTGAGGAAGTGCTCAAGTTTATTTTTGTGTTGGCGAATGCCATTTGCGTTCCAGAAACATATTTTTACCGTGTTCATGGCTTGTTAACTAATGATTGAAGCAGTGTATTCTGCATCATGCTAGTCATATTTGTTGTAAAATTGTTTATAGTTTGCACCAGATTATCAATAAAAGCTTCAAGGCGATTAAAATTAAAGCTTGAGTTTATATTTGTTGAAATATTTGGTGGTGAAACATTTTGTATGGGAATAGAGTCTTAGCAGCATCGGCATACGATACACGTGAAGTAACTGGTTGGCTCATTTGAGGACAAGTGGCGAAGTATGCGTTTGCTGATTGAGCTGAAGCTAATTTAGGTTTTTGCCCCATAGTCTGTTTAACGAAAGAATATACAGGACATCCTATGTAGTTACCGGTGTGATTATCTCCACAATAACTACATTTTTTTACTGCTTGATCTTTAGGTTTAGTACAACTAGCAGTACCGTGCAATTTACCGCAGATAACACAAACTGTAGGTAAATTTCAGTAAGTTTTTGTGTGGCCATATTATTGACAATTAGGCACATTACGGGTCCAGAACGCTTGTGCGGTTCTTCAACTGTTATTTTTCGGTATAAGAGATATTTTAAATTATAAATTGGATGGGTCTCCTTTTTTCCCACTGTATATCATTTGGCTCAAGTTCAAGGCGAAATAGTGGTTAGGAGATCTTCTCCCTATTTATTACGTTAGATACATTTTTTACCTTAAAACCCTGGTGGACGAGTGCATCTTTTATTTCCTCGGGAACAACATAAAAATCTATTCCCTTCAATATGATCTGCAGGCCTTTATCACTCTTAAGCTGGTCGGTGTAGAAACTTGTTTGGCTATTTTCTAATTGAGTAATCATTTTGAGAAAATCTTTTTCCCCATAAATTTGAATTTTCGTTTCATCAATGTTACCACTTTTTATTGGAACAATGTGAAATTTATTCTCACCAATGACCGCTATTAATTTGTTAATAAGAGCGTTTGAGTTTTTTTCTCTGGTTTTGGTTTTGGGCTGCTGTTATCTATAGTGATAACCTGGTTGATTGATGACCACGATCCCGAAGCAGATGGTATCGCTGACTTAAATGTAGAAGTACTAGGCAACGTTAATGTTAACGAATCACTAGTTGGCATTGGACAAAGCGAAGTTGATCGCTGACGAAAAAGTGGCTTTGCCGTTAGAAAAAGTCTATCATCAGATTTTTTATTTTTATTTTTTTCAATAAGATCTGATGCTCTCACTCACAGTAAAATAGGCATTTCTTATTATTTGTTTTTGAGGTACTCATATAGAGTATTTGTCAAGGGCACTTTGTTTGAGTTTTTTTGTTTACGGTTTTATTTGTTTTTGTTATTTCGTGCTATGTAAAAAAATATTAGCAAAACAAATAAAGCTGTTTAATATGAAGGTACAACGAGTGTATGGTGTAATTGGTTTTTGAGTGTAAGTCTGCAACTAATTTTTTGATCTTGTATCCCGACGACCTTATTTTGTCGACAAAATGGCAAATCATTATGGAGATCATATACTGAATCGGGATACTCTTTATCCACTTCCGCAATGTACGCATCTTCTGCATATTCTAAATAGGCAAGAAATTCCAATGGTTTTGATGTATCAAAATCTTGTGACTTTTCTAATTCCGTTTTGCATAAACATATAAATTTCGGAATCTGTGTACTGTTCCAGTGAAACTTGTGTGATTTTCAACATTCCATCCTACGAGAAGTCTGGTGCTGTATACAAGTGCCAGAGATCCAAATCTTATATACCTTCACAAACTTTCCTAAAATTTTTAAACACGTTTTTTCGGTAGAGCTCACCATATCAAGGAAGGTTTACAGTTAAACTCCCTTCATATTTTTTGAGCATGTTCATACTCGACTACATCACACTCTTCATTCGTTAGGGGCCATCCATATATAACGTAACGCCCTTTGGGGGGGGGGGGGAGGGGGTTCGAGTTTTGTTATGATTTGTTACGGGGGGGTAGGGGTGGGGTCTGTAAAATTGTTACGTAACATAAATTTGACTAATTTCTTACAAAAACACTTCGATTTTTCATTTATTTATGTATTTAATTTATCAAAGAAATACATAATAAATCAAGAATCATGAGTGTTAAATAGATATAAATATATGCATATACATACATATGTATGTAAAGGGAGTTTTTTTAGAGGTATAGAACTTCGAATTGAAATAAAACACAAGAAAATCGTTTTAATGTCCATCAATTTGGCTTTATTGGAAGGATAATTTTATGCCATTAATGTTTAAATATGATTTCGGGCATGTGGCCGCCGCGGCTGGCTCGAATAAAGCCAATTCGGCTGGCTCGAATAAAGCAAATTTGCACGATTTTTTTAGAGGTATAGAACTTTGAATTGAAATAAAACACAAGAAAATCGTTTTAATGTCCATCAATTTGGCTTTATTGGAAGGATAATTTTATGCCATTAATGTTTAAATATGATTTCGGGCATGTGGCCGCCGCGGCTGGCTCGAATAAAGCCAAGTCGACTTTTTTAAAGCCAATTCGGCTGGCTCGAATAAAGCAAATTTGCACGATTTGCAAGCGTTGTTCTTTTGTCAACCTGTTCATGATGAAATGGCAAACCAAACTAAATATTAATCACTTGAGAGCTGACAAAATGGCCGCCAGTTAAAAAAGTGATGCCAACTTAAAGTTCTATACCTCAATAAAAAACACCCTATACATAAATACATAATTGTTATTATTTATATTTTGCAAGCTTATTTGATTTTTGTCTACGCATTGTGTTAGTCTAACAGAAAATAAAAATAAAGGAACAAAAGTATTCGAATTCCCGAATCTTCGTCCATTCTCAATTACTTGAATTTTCCCATAAATAAAATAAATAAATGCATAAATCCTAAACGAAACTTAAGAAAATGCCATAAAAATATTTGTATATTAGTTTGTAATAGCTAAATAAAGAAATTTACTTCAATTGAAACAAAACAATTCAAAACAAAACCAACTTCTTGTACAATTAACAATAAAAAGCTTAGTTTTCTTCACCTAAAGAGCGGAATGTTTTACTTCAAAAACAAAAGTTAAGAAGTTTTTTCTCCAACAAGCCTATTACGCTGAGCTATGTGAATAAAATTAACAGCAACACTAATTATTATTTATCAAACTTATTTTGAACCATGTTAGATGATCGACGTCATTTGCCTTCCATTTTTCCGCCAAATAGTCTGCTAATGTTTTCTGTATTAATGAATTTACAGAATTTTAAATTATTCTTATATAATTTTGTAGCCGTAAGAAGGATTCCTTCCAATTTAATGTCTAAAAATTTGACTTATAATATTGGTATTCGTATTCACGAGTATCATTTCATATATTCGTATTGGCGGATATAAAAAATTTACATTTGGCACTAGGGGTGGAAAACTATCGATGGCACTATCGATAGTATCGATAGTTAATTTATTTTGCGACTATCGATGTTTAATTTCTGCAATCGATTAATACTTGAAAACAATCGATATTTTTTAGTCACTATCGATAGTAAATGGTACACCACTAAAGGCAAAAATATAGAAAATATGTTGCTTTTCATAAACAAAAATATCTGGATGACCAAAAATTTCTTCCACTGATCACACTTATTTATCATACAACTAATTTAGTTTTGTTATTTATCGAAGAGACAAATAAAATTCTATTTTATTTTGTTTTGTTTTCTTTAAAAATATTTTTTTAATAACAGTATTATTTTCTTTTTAGTCACACATACATACTTACATACATACATATGTAGATATATATATTTTCTCATTTATTATATGTATGTACATAAAATTAATTTTGCTTTTTTTCTGTTCCCTATTTTAAAGTTATTTAAAAATACATATGTACATATGTATGTGTATGAATTAAATTAAATTTTTTTTTTAATATAAACTTAAAAAAATTTTAATTTTTTTAAAGTTCTTGTTACGTTATTGTGAGGGGGGGGGGGGTGGGTCTAAGAATTGTTACGATCTGTTACTGGGGGGAGGGGGGTCAAAAATCGGAAAAAATGGCGTTACGTAATATGTGGATGGCCCCTTAGAATATTGAAGAACTCTTCTCTACTAGGGAGTTTAGTTTCCTTAAACTTAGTCATTGAATCCATGTAAGAGTATGGAAACACACACATGTCTTTAAATCAGTTCGAAATTATCTTTATTAACGAAACATGATCAAACAGTATTGAAATCATTGCTATCAAGATTTTTCACTAATGTATGTATATAAACTTGCAGCCTTAAATATAAACGAGTCTTTAAGTCTTACTGAACACATGTTTTGCATGTAACCTGATGATAATTAAAAGGAAAATTTAACGATCTGTGTTCTGAGGAATTGCTTTTATTGTAACATACTACAGGCAAATCTCGGTATAACGAATCTCGCTTTAACGAAAATCCGATATAACGAACGTCCAAATTTTTTACATTAAGAACCAGCGTTGTCAACTTTCAAATTTTAAAATGCACTGAAATCAGGAAAAAAGCGCGTAGATTAAGTAAAAAAGCACTAAATTTAAAAATTTTTAATTTTATTAAAAATAAATTTATTCATAAATAAATACCGCACACTAACGTACCTTTTCACAATGTATGGTTAAAAGGTAACAGAGAATTTAACTGCAAGTTTTGTATGAAGAACTGTCAGTTAAAGTTCACGTTAACTCTTAACCATGCATTGTGAAAAGGGACGTAAATCATAAAGAGTCACAACTTAAAACATTTCCGATGCTGAGTAGTTGCAAACAACTGTTGATCCTGTACAAATGACGCAAGTATGTGACATAAAAACAAGCATAACGGTATTTTATATTCTTCAAATAAAATCAAGATTTATTGCTGGATTTTTACGTTTTATAGCTTGTTTTATTCCTAGGATATGTAGTTTTAAGACAAATGCAAAAAATATGAAACTTGTGAGTTTGTGATTTTTTTATTGTAATTTTAATTTAAAAAAATTACGCGATTTTTGCAAAAAAAAACTTTTTTCTTTTTTAAATTCTGAATAACTCCGAAACCATAAAAGATAGGTAAAAAATGTTTATTAATATTTTTTAACAAAATTTTGTAGCGCGTCTTTTGGTTTATTATTTATTAAAATCGAAATAGCGGTTTTCGAGTTATAGTAAAATATATTAGTATGGCCGACTAATTTAGGGGCCAAAATTAGCCACGCCCATAAAAAAAATATCTACGTGATAGAACAAAACTGACAGCAGATTTGAATTTAACGCATCGAAATCCATATAGTCCGCGTAATTTTATCTAAAGGACAGCCAAAAAATGTTATTTTGTTGTACAGTGTAATTTTACAACAAATATGACTAGCATGATGCAAGAAATGCTGCGAATGCAGAATACTCTGCTTCAAGCTATAGTTAACAAACCATGAACACGTTAAAAATATGTTTCTGGAACGCAAACGGCATTCGCCAACATAAAAATGAACTTGAGCACTTCCTCACGGAAAAAATATTGACATAATGTTGGTCTCTGAGACTCATTTGACTTCGAGAAGCCTTTTTAAAATTTATGGCTACACCTTATATGATTCAAAGGACCCGAGAGGAAGAGCATGCGGTGGATCAGCAGTTTTAATTAAGTCAAGACTCAAGCATTATTTTATTGACAACATTTGTGAAGAACATTTACAAGCAACGAATATTTGTGTCGAAAATTTTTGCACTAATTTTGTCATATCATCAATTTACTCTCCTCCTAGATTCGCAATTAATGAGGATCAATACGAGGATTTTTACAAATCTCTGGGCCCTTGTTTCGTAGCAGCTGGCGACTATAATGCTAAACACACGTTCTGGGGTTCGCGTCTTATTACACCCAGAGGTCGAGCGTTGTTCAATACAATTTCCAAAATGGGCTTGGATGTCATTTCGAGTGGGGAGCCCACTTATTGGCCTACTGACATGCATAAAATTCCGGATGTAATAGATTTTGGCGTTATGAAAAATATCTCTAGGGATTTAATTCAAATTGAAGCTTCTCTAGATCTCTCGTCCGATCACTCTCCCACGATCGTTACAATTTGTAGCCCATTAAGAAGTGACTTACCTCACCCATATGCGAATTTGATAAATCGTGTTAATTGGCTGCGATTTAAAAAATATCGTAGTAGTCATTGCACGGAAAATATTACGCTAAGAACACACGATGATATTGAATCTAACATGGCCGACCTTAATGAAAATATTAAACAGGCTGCTGAACATGCCACTACCGCCCATCCGCAGATAAGGTTAAATAGAATTTATTCTACGGATATTGAACGTCTCGTAAGTGAAAAAAGAAGAGCTAGAAGAGAATGGCAACAGCACAGATCACCCCAACTTAAAATCAGATTTAAAGAGTGTACTAAACGACTCCAAGAATTTCTTGCATTTGAAAAAACTGCATCTCTTAAAAATTATTTGGAAGGTCTTGATGTCACACCAGCATCTAATTACTCTTTGTGGCGCGCTGCTAGAAAGCTTCAAACACCAGTTGAGTTTAAACCACCTCTGCGCAGAGGTTGGGCTAGAAGCGATACTGAAAAAGGTAAAATATTTGGTGAGCATTTAAAATCCGTATTCACCCCAAACACGTGTTCTGGTGCTGATGATTTGCCAAATGTAGTTGCGCTAGCCCCTCGACCAATAAAATTTAAGAGGCGTGATGTACAAAAAATAATTGCAGAACTCAACCCGAAAAAAGCTCCGGGTATTGATGGAATTAGTAACCAGATGTTGATGAAGTTGCCTCGTATAGCTATTAGAATCCTGTTATTCATTTTTAACGCTATTTTACGACTGGAGTATTATCCAAACAGCTGGAAGCTTGCCAAGGTTAAAATGATTCCAAAGCCGGAAAAAGATCTTACCAAAGCTGAGTCATATAGGCCAATAAGTTTACTGTCAACAATGTCAAAGGTCTTTGAAAAGTTACTCATGATAAAATTGTCCCCAATTCTAACTGATAATGAGTGCATACCGGATCATCAATTTGGATTTAGAAGTCAGCATAGCACCATTGAACAAACTCATAGATTGGTTCAATTTATAAGAAAAACTTTTGAAGAAAAAAAGTATTGCTCTGCGCTGTTCATTGACGTGTCTCAGGCATTTGATAAAGTGTGGCATGAAGGCCTAATTTTAAAATTAAAGACTTACCTACCAATAAACATTCTAAATCGGCTGGAAAGTTACATTATTGCCCGGAAGTTCACCGTTGTGGAAGGAGACTTTATGAGTACGCCTGAAATAATCTCATCCGGTGTGCCACAGGGGAGTATACTGGGGCCAGTTTTATATATTTTGATTTATACTTGTGATATGCCATTGAGCAGCAATATCCATACATCTACGTTTGCCGATGATACAGCTTGCCTTAGTATGCACGAAAACCCACACGAGGCTTCCCGATATCTTCAGCAACATATTACTCAGCTAGAACTATGGTTAAACATGTGGAGAATAAAGGTAAACGAACAGAAGTGTGCTCAGGTAACATTTACCTTAAGAAAAGACAGTTGTTCCCCCGTTACAATCAATAATCAAATTGTTCCTCAAAACTTACATGTGAAATACCTTGGTATACATCTTGATCAAAGGCTCACATGGAAATACCACATTGACTCTAAGCTAACGCAAATGAAACTTAAACTAACTCAGATAAATTGGCTGGTTGGTAGAAATTCAACCCTCACCCTAGATTGTAAACTTTTAATATACAAGTCGCTCTTAAAACCTATATGGTGCTACGGAATTCAGCTATGGGGTACTGCTTCAGCTTCTAATGTCGAGAGAATCCAACGAAGGCAAAACAAAATTTTACGGTTAATAACATCGGCTCCATGGTATATAAAAAATTCAAATAAACATCGTGACTTAAATATGCCACTAGTGACTGAAGAAATTGCAAAAAACGCTGGCAAATATTTAACAAAACTCGAGTCACATCCTAATCCGCTTGCTCGTAATATTTTGAACTTTACTGGACACATCCGCCTAAAAAAGAGGGATACAAGGGCTCTCATTCACAGCACTCCAGATGGGACTTCCTGAAAATACTTTTATTTTTTTATATTTTTTTCCTTTTGATTATCACTACTCCTAACAGTGATTTGTAGTGATTTGTAGTGTTACAAATCAATTCTTCTCTCTTCTTTGCCTTTTTACTTTTTCTTCCATTTTTCTTTTTTCTTATTTCTCTTTTAATTCTCCTTCGTTATAATTATTTTGCTTTACATTTCTTATAATTAAGTGTTTAATTTATTCGCTTTTTAATTATTTCTTTAATTCTTTTCATTGGTTTTTTTTTCTTTTGTACATATATATGCATATATGTTTGTACATATATTGCTAAGTTTTACTACACGTTCTATCAAAATTCTATATAGCCCTTTTAATAGCAACACGAAAATAAAATTATGCCCCACTGAAGGGTCAAACTTTAGATTTAGGTACAACTCACTGCGCTTCCCAATCAAATAGCTTTTGATTGATACTTTATTTGGCTAAGTGGACGCACAATCTGCCGCACCTGGCAGCGAACGAACTCTTTATAATATGTCTCTTCACCAAGACCCGAATCCGGATGCAATTTACTTGGTTTAATGGGATTGATTACCTTTAAGTCTGCCGTTGTTGCTGAGACACTAACTCACAGTCTCCACCAAGACACTCCACTACGTAGGGCACGCTTTTTACGCGAAGCACTACCCAGTGGAGTTCTTTAGATACGGTTGCTGTGAAAATACTTTAAAATGAAATATATACATACGTCCATCAAAATTCTGTAGCAAACGTACCGGTTGTTCTTATAACCACCTCGACTTCAACTACAGTTCCTTAACACTGTATTTTTGGACCTTAATAAAAGTTGTCCCTCAACATACTCATGTGAAATATCTTGGAATACACCTTGATCGACGGCTTACTTGGAAACACCATATTGACTCTAAGTTAACCCAAATGAAACTAAAATTAACTCAGGTACATTGGCTGATTGGTAGAAATTCAACCCTCAGTCTAGATTGCAAACTTTTGATATACAAGTCTATTTTGAAACCCATATGGTGCTACGGAATTCAACTATGGGGCACTGGTTCAGCTTCCAATGTCGAGAGAATCCAACGAAGGCAAAATAAAATTTTGCGATTAATAACATCGGCTCCATGGTATATAAAAAACTCAAATATACATCGTGATTTAAACATGCCACTAGTGGTTGAAGAAATTGCAAAATATGCAGGCAAATATTTAACAAAACTCGAGTCACATCCTAACCCGCTTGCTCGTAATATTTTGAACTTTACTGGACACGTCCGCCTAAAAAAGAGGGATACAAGTGCTCTTATACTCAACACTCCAGATGGGACTGCTTGAAAATACTTTTTATTTTATTTTATTTTTTTCTTCCTTTTGATTATCACTACTTAAATATATATAATTTATAACTATCTCTAAATTTATGTCCGACAGTGGTCGGGCCTAATAATTATATTTTAGATTTAAGATTTGAATACTTATTGTTAGTTCATATTTGAAGATACAATAAATAAAAATATGTATTAAAAAAAAAAAAAAAAATTTGATTGCTGCGAAACCTAGCAAACATCTTTGGTTTTTGTAATTACAAAATTTTTAAGTTGAAAAAATGGGTGGGGCTACGCCCATTAAAATGTATTATAACATTACACGTGGTTCTACTTAACCGATTTTTACAAAACTTAGCACACACCTTGAACTCTTAAAAAATTTAACACTTAATTTCACGTGCTTTTACTTCATCGATTTTTACGAAGCTGGACCATATTTCTAAATAAAAAAAGATACTTACAAATAATTTTTTTTTGAATTGACCAGAGTAAAAAGGTAAAAATAAAACTTAAAAAAAAATTAAACCGACTTCAAAAATAAGCACTAAAGAGCAACAAATAATATAGATCTAGTTAAATAAAAGATTTTTATATATGTTACCTACAGTGCCGTTTGAAGTTGGTGCCAGTAATACTGGTACTAAGCACATAGGAACATGTCCGGTAAAAAAACTGCAAGTAATTTTTATGTACATATGTATCTGCTTAGTTACCAATGTTGCTGGCACAAACTTCAAACGGCACTGTAGGTAACATATATAAAAATCTTTTATTTAACTAGATCTACATATATTATTTGTTGCTCTTTAGTGCTTATTTTTGAAGTCGGTTTAATTTTTTTTTTAAGTTTTATTTTTTTTACCTAGTTATCATGCCGCAACACAGCGAGTCAAACGAACGACTTTAGATGGTGGTTGGCTCGAAAAGCGAAATATTATTTGGCGACCTCACCTTTTTTTCTATCATTTATCCAAGGAAAATTGATTTTTAACGTCGTCTAACAAACGAGGGGTAAGGGCCCACGATCGTCTCATGCTCTACATTTTGCAACCTTTTAACTGATTTGGCTAGCCATGTCTACCAAGCTACTCAAAGGTCTCCTGGATTTCAAACTTTAATGTTTTCTGCGTGATATACTCCCACTACCTTGCCTCTAGTATCTCCTAACTCGTACAAAGAATTACCTAATACCCTCAAAACGATAGCCTTTACATACTTAGGTGCTAACTTGGCATTATAATGCTTCGTAGCATCACTCAACTTATAGTTTCTTCTGTACACACATTGGCCAACTCTATAACCCAGCAAAAAAAAATATGTGTGGAGCATATATGATATCTCATATATGGTTCGGATCCGAAAAATGAGTGTATATGGCCATATATGATAATATATATTCATATATTTTCATATATATACATATTTGTAAATTCATATTCATATTTATTAAAATTACTTTTTTTAAGATTTTAAACATCGAAGTTGTATTTGAAAAAACATTTGTTGCATAAATAATTAAAAACGAACTAAGAGACATTTGATTCATCATGTTAAGAGAAAAGATGCATCGATTATTTTAAAAACACAAAACCCATTTTCGTATATAAAATTAAATTTAATAAGAATCTATATATATAGAAATGGTGTAAAAAATTTATAGTAATTCATAAAATGAGAACAGTTGGGCCGATTTCTGTAAAAATGTTCTAAGTGTAAGTCATGGAAAATTGCGGAAAATGCGATATGCGGAAAATTGGCAAATCCCTCCGCAAAAGTCGGAAAATTGGAAATATCGAAAATTTATTTTCTTTGTACGAAATTTTGTGTGAAAAATATGGCTTTCCAAATGACAAAATAGAAAGTTCTTGGTGTAAAACATGGAAAATTGCGGAAAATTCGAAATGCGGAAAATTGGAAAAATCTAAAATTGATTTTTTGTATGAAATTTTGTGTGCAATTATTTCTTAATGCCTTTCTGAATGAAAAAATAGAAAGTTTCCTTAGTTGGCTTAGACTTTGCGCAATCTGACAGGTATCATTTTGACATTGTAATTTTCTACAGTAAATGTGCTATTTTATACGAAAATAAAAATCAAAAAGTAACTGTTATTTTGTGAGGAATAAATAAAAGTCACAAAATAACTCTTATTTTGTGAGGGATAAATAAAAATCAAGAAATAACTGTTATTTTCTGAGGAATAAATAAAAGTCACAAAATAAGAGTTATTTTGTGAGGAATAAATAAAAATCAAAAAATAAAAATCATTGCATCTATCGGTAGTTCATGTAACATGGAGTATCTTGGTATATTCCTTGTGCACGTAGCACTTCTCTATTATTGTGATTTTTTTACTTTAAATTTGGAAAATAATCGTTATTTGCGATCCCTGAAAAAATTGCAAATAGATTTTTTGTATGGAATTTTGTGTGGAATTATTCATTATTAGCTTTTCAAATGAAAAAATAGAAAATTGTTAGCGTAAAGCACGGAAAATTGCCGAAAAATGTGAAAAAACGTAATTTTTTATTTCCCTAAGTTTTTATTTATCGGGCCTCATTTTTATCACAATATCTATATATATAAAAATGGTGTAAAAAATGTATATTCTATCTATCTATACATATAAAACAGTATGTGTGTATGTATGTAACGTATGGACTCCAAAAACATCTTAGCCGATTTTGATGAAATATCCAGGGAATCTTCAGAATATTCAGGCGGGTGATACTGTGAAGTTTGATTTTTGATTTTCGGTCTGCGGGAGGAGGGGCGTGGAAAAAATCCAATTTTCATATTGCACCATTAATGCCATTAATACATATATATTTTTTTTTTGCTTTTTTTATTTTACTTTATTTTTTGTTAAAGTTGTTGTCATGTTTTTCAAAACGAGATATCAAACTCTTAAATCGGTTATGTAGTTCAGAAGATATTTACAAAAAACCTATGTTAATAATGATCCAATATCAAAATTTTAAAACTTTCGAAATGTTGCATTAAAAAATCCGAGTTTTCCGTTTATTTTCAAAATATTTACATCATTCGATAACACAAGATATTCCTCGTTGACTAAGGTGCAACATTGTACAATAAGTTAAAAATAATATTATCTTTATCTATCTTCTATATACACATACATTTATAAAACAGGATGTATGTATGTATGTAACGTATGGACTCCAAAACGGCTGGGCCGATTTTGATGAAATTTTCAGGTAATCTTCAGAATATTCAGGCGGGTGACAATCTGAAGTCTGATTTTTGATTTTCAGTCTGCGGGCGGAAGGGCGTGGCAAAATCTAATTTGCCTTAAATACATGTGTTTCTTTTTTTATTAAGCCCATATCTACATCATATGTAAGTTATTCTGTGAAAAAACTTTGTGATAGGTATTCCATGGATTTTTATTTAAAGGCCGTAAATTTCGTTAAAAGCTCAGTTTAAATCGTGTGGCAATACAACACTAATGTTTGCTTAGGGCCAGCAACGCGGACCGGGTCAGCTTGTTTATATTAAAACCTAATGCAATTACTCATTAAAAACAATTTTCCTTTTTTGATACCAACACTAGTTTCCAATAAAATTTTTTGCAGTAATATGAACTTTGTTTCTTAAAATATTTTCTATAAAATTAATGACTGAAATATTCTTTTGATTATTTCATTTATTTAATACGGCCGCAATTTTATTTTTTAAACGTTGAGACTGTACGCATATAAACTTTGCAAACCGTATGTATTTTCTAATAGATTTGCAATTCACCAGTGATAAAAAAGAGAGAAAAAATTTGAGTTAATAAAATGCAAGCTTTTTTGATTGCTAAAACGATCTTATGTGAGATATTCAGCCCAATCATGCATAATCCCTCGGAATATATTTCTCACGGAAAACAATTTTCTCGAGAAAACACTCCTCCAATCAAAAAAGGGTAATACGTGGCATCACCGCATTACGAAGCTCGTTGTTTTGCTTGTTTGTTGACATTTGTTTCTCCCTTTTTTTTGAGTAAGAGAGCAAACAATATTACTAAAATTTACCAACTTGAAAAATATTAAAAAAAAAGTTTATAACTGATTTATTTGGACATTACTTGTGTTTTTTTATATACTAGAACTATTTTTTTTTTTTTTTTTATATTATTACATATTTTATTTATTGTATCTTCATATATGAACTAACAATAAGTATTCAAATCTTAAATATAAAAATATAATTAGGCCCGACCAGTGTCGGACATAAGCTTAGTAATAGTTATATATAATACATAAGTAGTGATAATCAAAAGGAAAAAAATATAAAAAAAATAAAAGTATTTTCAGGAAGTCCCATCTGGAGTGCTGTGAATAAGAGCCCTTGTATCCCTCTTTTTTAGGCGGATGTGTCCAGTAAAGTTCAAAATATTACGAGCAAGCGGATTAGGATGTGATTCGAGTTTTGTTAGATATTTGCCTGCGTATTTTGCAATTTCTTCAGTCACTAGAGGCATATTCAAATCACGATGTATATTTGAATTTTTGATGTACCATGGAGCCGATGTTATCATGCGTAAAATTTTGTTTTGCCTGCGTTGAATTTTCTCTACATTTGAAGCTGAAGCAGTGCCCCATAGTTGAATTCCGTAGCACCATATTGGCTTTAAAAGCGACTTGTATATTAAAAGTTTACAGTCTAGGCTAAGTGTTGAATTTCGACCAATCAGCCAATGTACCTGAGTTAATTTAAGTTTCATTTGAGTTAACTTAGAGTCAATGTGGTGTTTCCATGTAAGTCGTCGATCAAGGTGTATACCAAGATATTTCACATGTGAATGTTGAGAAACAACTTGATTGTTAATCCGAATGGGGGAACAAGTATCTCTTCGTAAAGTAAATGTTACTTGAACACACTTTTGTTCATTTACCTTGATTCTCCATAAGTTTAACCAAAGCTCCATCTGGCTAATGTGTTCCTGGAGTTTGCGGGATGCCTCATCAGGGTTTTCATGCATACTAAGGCAGGCTGTATGGTCGGCAAATGTGGAAGTATGGATACTACTGCTCACAGGCATATCACAAGTATAAATTAAATATAAAACAGTCCCCTGTGGCACACCAGATGAAATTGTTTCAGGCCTACTTGTAAAGTCTCCTTCCGCAACAGTGAATTTACGGGAAATAATGTAACTTTCCAAAAGATTTAAAATGTTTATTGGTAAGTAAGTCTTCAATTTTAATATTAGGCCTTCATGCCACACTTTATCAAATGCCTGGGAAATGTCTATAAACAGCGCAGAACAATACTTTTTTTCCTCAAAAGTTCTTCTTATAAATTGAACCAATCTGTGAGTTTGTTCAATGGTGCTATGCTGACTTCTAAAACCAAATTGATGGTCTGGTATGCACCCACTACTAATTAGAATTGGGGACAATTTTGTTTTGAGCAGTTTTTCGAAAAGCTTTGACATTGTAGATAGTAGACTTATTGGCCTATATGACTCAGCCTTTGTTATATCTTTGCCAGGCTTTGGAATCATTTTAACCTTGGCAAGTTTCCAGTTGTGTTGATAATACTCCAGTCGTAAAATAGCATTAAATATGAATAACAGGATTCTCATTGCAATACGAGGCAAGTTCATCAGCATCTGATTACTAATACCCGGAGCTTTCTTCGGGTTGAGTTCGGCAATTAATTTTTGTAAATCACGCGTCTTAAACTTTATGTGTTGAGGGGGTAGAGCGACTATATTCGGCAAATAAGCAACACCAGTACATATATTTGGCGTAAAAACGGATTTTAAGTGCTCAGCAAATATTTTACCTTTTTCGGTATCGCTTCTTGCCCAACCTCCGGTAGATGTGCGTAGAGGTGGCTTATACTCAACGGGTGTTTTAAGCTTTCTGGCAGCGCGCCACAAGGAGTAATTAGACGCCGGTGTAACATCAAGACCCTCCAGATAATTTTTAAGAGATGCAATTTTTTCAGATGTAAGCAACTCTTGGAGTCGTTTAGTGCACTCTTTAAATCTGATTTTATTTTGTGGTGATCTGTGCTGTTGCCATTCCCTTCTAGCCCTTCTTTTTTCACGTACGAGACGTTCAATGTCTGTAGAATAAATTTTATTAAACCCAATCTGCGGATGGGAGATAGTGGCATGTTCAGCAGCCTGTTTAATATTCTCGCTGAGATTGGCAATGTTCGATTCAATATCATCGGGTGTTCTAAGCGTAATGTTTTCCGTACAATGACTGCTGAGATATTTTTTTAACCCCAGCCAATTAACACGATTGATCATCTTCACATATGGGTCATGTAAGTTA
Source organism: Tachina lurida (assembly GCA_944452675.1). Lineage (NCBI taxonomy): Eukaryota > Metazoa > Arthropoda > Insecta > Diptera > Tachinidae > Tachina > Tachina lurida. Next base: position 89,657,043 of record OX101752.1, read on the forward strand.
CTTCTTAATGGGCTACAAATTGTAATGATCGTCGGGGAGTGATCGGACGAGAGATCAGGAGAAGCTTGAACTTGAATTAAATCCCTAGAGATATTTTTTATGACTCCAAAATCTATAACATCCGGAATTTTTTGTATGTCAGTAGGCCAATAAGTGGGCTCCCCACTCGAAATGACATCCAAGCCCATTTTTGAAATAGTGTTGAACAATGCTCGACCTCTGGGTGTAACAAGGCGCGAACCCCAGAACGTATGTTTCGCATTGTAGTCTCCAGCTGCTACAAAACAAGGTCCAAGAGATTTGTAGAAATCCTCATATTGATTCTCAGTGATTGAAAATCTGGGAGGGAAGTAAATTGATGATATAACGAAATTTGAACAAAAACTTTCAATGCCAATATTTGTTGCTTGTAGGTATTCTTCACAAATGTTATCAAGAACATAGTGCTTGAGTCTTGACTTTATTAGAATTGCTGATCCACCGCAAGCCCTTCCTCTAGGGTCCTTTGTATCATATATAGTGTAGCCATAAATTTTAAAAAGACTTCTCGAAGTCAAATGAGTCTCAGATACTAACATTATATCAATATTTTTTTCCGTGAGGAAGTGCTCAAGTTCATTTTTATGTTGGCGAATGCCGTTTGCGTTCCAGAAACATATTGTTAACGTGTTCATGGCTTATTAAGTATTGCTTGAAGCAGAGTATTCTGCATTCGCAACATTTCTTGCATCATGCTAGTCATATTTGTTGTAAAATTGTTTATAGTTTGCACAAGATTTTCAATAGTGGCTTCAAGGCGATTATAATTAAAGTTTGAGTTTGTATTTGTAGAATTATTTTGCGGTGAAACATTTTGTGTCGGAATAGAACTAGCCTTAGCAGCATCTGCATACGATACACGGGAAGTAACTGGTTGGCTCATTTGCTGAAAAGTGGCAGAGTAAACGTTTGCTGATTGAGCTGGAGCTAATTTAGGTTTTTGCACCATAGTCTTCTTTACAAAAGAGCACACACGACAACCTCTGTAGTTAGCGGTGTGATTACCTCCACAATTACTGCATTTTTTATCACTTTGATCTTTTGGTTTGTTGCAGCTAGCGGTGCCGTGTAATTCGCCGCACACAACACAAACAGAGGGTAAATTGCAGTATGTTTTTGTATGGCCATATTCTTGGCAATTATGGCACTGTACAGGACCTGAACGCTTATGTGGCTCTTCAACTGTGATTTTTCGGTACAAGAGGTATTTTAAATTATAAATTGGATGCGTCTCATTTTTTTTTCAATTTTATATCATTAGGTTCTAGTTCAACACGAAATAGGGGTTGGGGAATCTTTTCTCTATTTATTATATTGGACACATTTTTTACCTTGAACCCCTGGAGGACGAGTGCATCTTTTATTTCTTCGGGGACAACATAAGAATCTATGCCCTTCAATACGATCTGCATGCCTTTAGAGCTCTTAAGCTGGTATGTGTAGAAGCTTGTTTTACTTTTTTCAAATTCAGCAACCATTTTGCGGAAATCTTTTTCGTCATAAATTTGGATTTTAGTTTCATCGATGTTGCCACGTTTTATTGGAACAATGTGAAATTTATTCTCACCAATGACCGAAATTAATTTTTTAATAAGGGCATTTGAATTTTTTTGTCTCAAATAGATTGGTGGCGGCTTGGATGTTTTGTTCGAGGATACCTCGGGTTTGTCGTTGTCATCTTGAAAAATTTTAAAGCGGTTTTGGCGATTAGTTGAGGCTGCGCTGTTATCCCTAGACACTTTTGGAGCAGATGAGATTTTTGAAGAATTCGGGCTTCGCCCGCGCTTTAAAATTGTAATGTATCTGTCCATTCCAACTTGTACCTTGAGTTTCGAGCCGCTGTTATCTGTAGTGATAACTTTGTTAAGTGATAAACACGAGCCTGAAGGGGATGATATTACTGACTTATATGAAGAAGTACTGGGCAACTGTAATGTTAATGCATCATTACTATTTGGCATTGGACAAAGCGAAGTTGATCGCTGACGAAAAATTGGCGTTGCCGTTAACAAAAGATTTTCATCAGATTTATTTTTTATATTTTTTTTCATTCAGAGTTTCAGAACTCACAGTAAAATAAGCATTTCTTCCGTTAGAACTCACTTTAAGTTTTTCTGTATTTGAGGAATTCATACAAAGAATTCCTCAAGGGTTATTCGTTTGTTTTTTTTTTATTTTCGGTATTTTTTGTTTTTGTTATTTATGATTGTTTGTTTGACTTTGAGGTATTCCTCAATATCACTTTTTAAGTTTTTTTTGCGGTTTTTTTGTTTTTGTTATTTTTACTATGTAAAAAATATTAGCAAAGCAGAAAGCTTATTTATTAAAGACAGTATGTATGTACCTATTACGAATAATATGTACTACTAATATTTTTTTTGTATATGTAATTTTTGTTTGTTTGGTAAGTAAGTAAAATTCCGCTATTCGACTGTTCGCTATGAAGGTACCACGAGAACTGATGATATTTTAGATTTAAGATTTAAATACTTATTGTTAGTTCATATTATGTATTAAAAAAAAAAAAAAAAAAAAAAAAACAAACCTTTAATCTGATTGGTCAATTTAACGTAAATTTTGTTTTAAGCATATTTGTTGACTCAACAATTAATTGTTAATAATTGTAGTATAAATATTCCAATAAAAATTATGTTTGTATCAGTAGTAAAAAACTAGCTTTTATTTATTGATCACATTACGTTCAAGTTCCAAGTGCTTGAAAGTAAAAATCTCTAATCTTCAAGTTCCAAGTGGTTGAAGACAAAAGAAACAAAGAAAATTAGTACAGTTCAAATTTATGTGTTTGAATTGATTCATACTAATAAAACATTACAATACTTTCATTCTAAACAGATATATACTCTTTTTAAATATGTTGAAAACGAGTGAATAATTTACCTAAAAATAAAATTCACAAAAAAGAAAAGTGCATTTTCGGCAACCATTTATTCAGTAAGAACTGCCAATTCCTCACGCTCAAATTACTCTTGCAAGATTTTGTATGAGCGAACAAAATTCAATATAGTACAGCGAAGCTCAGTAAAAAGGTGCAGGTACTCGAACAAACCTATTATTACTTTCCTTGAATACATTTATGTGAACAAAATTTAAAGTAAAGTTGCGATGAAAATTTATGGTATACAATGTAAGAATGTTTGTATTTATGCTAACAGTTTCCATAATGGTTCAATTAGACGATTGTGTGGACATTAAATTTCTTCTTCAATGAATAAAAACCTATTTAAATTTCCACACAAGTACTTTTTTTTGATTGTTTGTATTTGACATTAGATACAATTGGAATTGTTATGTAGAAACAACAAAATAAAAAAGTTTTACGTTTTTTACTCTGAAAGAGTTGACATTTGTTTTATGGAACCCCAAAGCCAACTTTTGTACTCATTGAACAAAATTTTTGAGTTACTTGTAATGTAGAAACATGCCAAAAATGTTGTACCAAACGTATAAAGTGTTAAATTGTTATCATCGGACAAAAAATTAAAAAGTTCCGACATATTTAGTGAAAATATGCATGATGGGTGACTAATGCTAGATGCCGACTTCTAAAATACATATTTTTAAATTAAATTGGGGATGCAGAAAACGAATTCTGCCCATTCATTTATTTTTCTTGAGAAGCGTTTTCGAGATATTCGCGAAAAACGTGTTTATTTTGCAGCGCAAAAACATATTTCCAAAAATCTTGAGAAATGTTTATCTAAATTGAGCAAATTTTAAATCGTTGAAAAGATATCTTTTTATTTTATCTCCCCATATTTATAGTGTGTTGATCGGATAAAAATTTACTGAGTTACGGCCCTTTAGATTAAAAAAAATAAATTTTAAGTGAAAATTCAAATTGGGATATTTTTAGTAAATATTTCGTAACTTTTTAGTGTTTTGTCCGATGATAATAATTTAACACTTCATAAGTTGACTACAAAATTAAATTTAGGATACAGTTTTAAAAGAAATTGTAGATTTTTAGTTTTGCCTTAAGGGTGCAATATAAAATACTGAATTTTAAAAACGACCTAAAAACGTCAAAGTTTTTTAAATCTAAAAGGCTGTAACTCAACGAATTTTTATCCGATCAACATACCATAAATATGGGGAGATAAAAAAGATATATTTTCAAAACACAGAGAAAAAACTGCCTCATAGAATCAATAAGATTTTCTCTATGAAACGTTTTTAGGCTAAGGGGTATCCCAGCAGAAAGAAGCGAAGATTTTTTCATAGAGATTCCTTATTCTTATTAATTTTATAAAGAAGAAAACCACATAAAATCAAGAAGAAATCTTATTATTCACAACTTTATTTTACTCAATTTCCGTTATTTTTGGCACCAAAAAATAATCCACAGAGAAAAACTTTTTGGTTATATTAGGTTTTCTTATAAATTGTAAAGTATAGGGATTTCTTATTGATTTTATTAGGTTGCCTTATTAATTTTTTTAAAAAGGTTTTCTTCTTGATTTTATTAGGATATCGTATTGATTTTTGCAATAAGGTTTTCTTCTTGATTTTAGTAGGTTCCTATATGATTATGTGTAAAGCATCTTATTGATTTTTTAATAAGGAAATCTTCTTGTCTTGTTATTTTGTTTCTATAAATAGACATACAGACAATTTTTTCATGATCTTTTTCATTTTTGTATAAGAATGTTTGCAAAATAATTTCAATGGTTATTCAGGCTGCTTGTTAGCATATTCTTTACAGTGCTTGTCTATCAGGTAGAAGTTTGCTGGTTCAATACTTGGTGAGTAGTTAGATAAGAATATAACATAATGTGTATGTATGTATGTATGTATAAATAAATAACATCTACAATATACTACATACATACATACATACATATGTATATGGTATAGAATTTAAATGAAAATACATAAGTACAGAGAATAAAGACGCAATTTTTTTTTTTATTTTTTATTGAAAAAATCAATAAGATAACCTCATAAAAACTACAAGATTTCTTAATGATTTTTTTTTAAAAGGTTTTCTCTATGAAATTAATAAGATTTCCTTATTGATAAAAAAACCATAGAGATTTCTTATTAATTTTGTTCTATTTTATGAGGTATTAAGTAGGCGCTGTGTTTTCTGTGCAGTGCAAAATTTTGCTTTATTTAGATAAACAGTCCTCAAGAGTTTTAAAAATATCTTTGCAAACTGCAAAAAACACGTTTTTCGCGAATATCTCGAAAACGCTTAAGAAAAATAAATGAATGCAATTTACACCACGCATTCGTGCTTCGTGTGTGCCAATTTAGTGCTTTTTAATTCATAACAGTCCGGATTTTTTCAACTAGGTGCTTTTTTAAAAAAGGCACTAAATATGTAAATATGTCTATCTATTAAAGTACTTATATATGTACATGCATACATAAATAGTTTTTGTTAATTTATTTTAATATTGACGCATACATATTTATACGCATATAGATTCACGTAAATACATATGTGACGCGCAAAATATAAAGGGACCTAAGGGTAAAACCGGTTTTGTTCAGGAGAGCCATTTTAAAGATTTAAATACGTGTATCTTTGGTGTACCATCACTGAGCGTGTTGGTATTGGTCTAATTTGAAAGCGACATATCTCATGACGTCAGGAACGTGTTGGTCAACCTTGAAAATGCGCGTAGGTCGTCCCTACCTCTCGTTTTGTGTAGTTGGTTTTTACTGTTTTCTACCTAGCGCGCTGTTTCCATGAGTTTGATATCAATTTTGCTCGCGTTTTTTCGAATCCAGGTTTATTTTCTGAAATTATTAATTGCCCAGCTAAAAAAAATATGTATGGTCCATATATTTCTAATATGTGAATGTATATAAATATATATGAATATGTATGAATTCATGTATGGAAATATATAGGATTATACATTGCAAAAGAATTATATATGAATTGATATATGGACTAATATATGAAATGTATTGTAATATATGTGGTCATACATGGAAATTTAATTGTGAAGCTCTTCATATGTGGATCTATATATAGAAATAGGATGTAATATATGGAGCCATATAAAAATGTATGCATTCATGATATCTCACACAAGATCGTTCTTGCAATCAAAAAAAGCTTTCATTTCATTAACTCGATCTTTTTCTCTATTTTTTATTACTGTTGAATTGCAAATCTATTAGAAAATACATACGGTTTGCAAAGTTTACATGCGTACACCCTCAACATTTAAAAAATAAACCCCATTCTTACACGATTTTTTACATTGCCGCCCTATTAAATAAATTAAATAATCAAAAGGATATTTCAGTCACTAATCTAGTGACTAGTGTTGAAATAAAATTGACAATTTAATTGATTAATTGCATATATGTTTATATATATTCATATATTAACAATATATGGATCATACATATTTTTGTTAGCTGGGAAATTAAATTTTGTATACGAAGATGAGTTTTGTGTTTTTTAAATAATCCATGCACCTTTTCTCTTAAATGATGAATAAAATGTCTTTTAGTTCGATTTTAATTATTTATCCAAGCAAATATTTCATCAAATACAACTTCGATGTTTAAAATATTAAAAAAAAGTAATTTTAATAAATATGAATATGAATTTACAAACATGTTCATATGTATGAAAATGTATGAATATATCGCTCATTTACTTCAATAGTGGCATAACTCAAAAAATGGGGTTTTTGAGTTAATAATGCAGAAAGATTCGGCATTTTGTATTTTGTCTTGTGTAAAAATTTCATACAAATAGCTTGTACCATCACCTCCTGAGAGAAGATTTTTTTTTCATATCTCCATTGAGTTGTATACAAATTGAAAACTTAAAACGCGTTTTCTGCAAAACTAGTTTTTTCGAGTTGTGCCACTATTGAAGCAAATGAGCGATATATTATCATATATGGTCATATACCCTCATTTTTCGGATCGGAACCATATATGGGATATCATATATGCTCCATACATATTTTTTTAGCTGGGTGTATAATTATAATAAATACTCATTTATAATTCTTTTAAATCGTGAATATCACTCTGTTAGTACGAAAATTTTTTCACATAACCTTAGAATCGTCGACTTCAATTTCATAAAACGAGCATATCTCTGGGAGGGAATACTTTTGGGGCATGGGATCGGTCTCATTCGATGCGAACCGATCGTGGAAGAGTGATCGGACGATAGATCTAGGGAAGCTTCTACGTGAATTAATTCCCTAGAAATATTTTTTATGACGCCAAAATCTATAACATCCGGAATTTTTTGTATGTCAGTAGGCCAATAAGTGGGCTCCCCACTCGAAATGACATCCAAGCCCATTTTGGAAATTGTATTGAACAACGCTCGACCTCTGGGTGTAATAAGACGCGAACCCCAGAACGTGTGTTTAGCATTATAGTCGCCAGCTGCTACGAAACAAGGGCCCAGAGATTTGTAAAAATCCTCGTATTGATCCTCAGTAATTGCGAATCTAGGAGGAGAGTAAATTGATGATATGACAAAATTAGTGCAAAAATTTTCGACACAAATATTCGTTGCTTGTAAATGTTCTTCACAAATGTTGTCAATAAAATAATGCTTGAGTCTTGACTTAATTAAAACTGCTGATCCACCGCATGCTCTTCCTCTCGGGTCCTTTGAATCATATAAGGTGTAGCCATAAATTTTAAAAAGGCTTCTCGAAGTCAAATGAGTCTCAGAGACCAACATTATGTCAATATTTTTTTCCGTGAGGAAGTGCTCAAGTTCATTTTTATGTTGGCGAATGCCGTTTGCGTTCCAGAAACATATTTTTAACGTGTTTATGGTTTGTTAACTATAGCTTGAAGCAGAGTATTCTGCATTCGCAGCATTTCTTGCATCATGCTAGTCATATTTGTTGTAAAATTATTTATAGTTTGCACCAGATTTTCAATAGTAGCTTCAAGGCGATTAAAATTAATGCCTGAGTTTGTATTTGTTGAAATATTTGGCCGTGAAACATTTTGTGTAGGAATAGAGCTTGTCCTTGCAGCATCGGCATACTATACACGGGAACTAACTGGTTGGCTCACTTGCGCAATAGTGGCTGATAAAGCGTTTGCTGATTGGGCTGGGGCCAATTTAGGTGTTTGCCTCATAGTCTGTTTGACGAAAGAGTACACAGGACAACCTCTGTAGTTAGCGGTGTGATTACCTCCACAATTACTACATTTTTTGTCACTTTGATCTTTTGGTTTATTGCAACTAGCAGTGCCGTGTAATTCGCCGCACACAACACAAACAGTATGTAATTTGCAGTAAGTCTTAGTATGTCCATATTCTTGACAATTATGGCACTGTACTGGTCCTGAACGCTTGTGTGGTTCTTCAACGGTTATTTTTCGATATAAGAGATATCTTAAATTATATATTGGATGGGTCTCATTTTTTTTAATTTTACATCATTTGGCTCAAGTTCAACGCGAAATAGAGGTTGAGGGATCTTTTCCCTATTTATTATATTAGATACATTTTTTACTTTAAAACCCTGGAGGACGAGCGCATCTTTTACTTCTTCAGGAGCAACATAGGAATCTATGCCCTTCAACACAATCTGCAGACCTTTAGCACTCTTGAGCTGATATGTGTAGAAATTTGTTTTACTTTTTTCAAATTCAGAAACAATTTTTCGAAAATCTTTTTCTTCATAAATTTGAATTTTCGCTGTACATTTTATTTAATGTTTCTTGCTGTTCGTTATACAGAGCACACATTTATCAAAACATTCGCTATATAAAGTAGAACTAAATGTTAGAAATATGTTCCTAGCAAGTTTTTGTTTTATATTTTGCGATTTTTTCTTTATCATTCGTTATATCCAGTATAAAATTAGGTTAGTATTCGCTATATAAGGTTGTTAACAGCGTTGTCAAGTCGGTGCTTTTCGCACCGTTTTTAGTGCCTTTTGAAATTTTCGACGCGAAAAATTTTGAAGTTAGTGCTCAGTGCTTTTTTAAATTCATTTTCGGTGCTTTTTGATTCGAGCGGTGGCACTAAACCAAAAATTCAAAGAGAAGTTTCCTTATCTATTTCTTTTCCGAGGAAGTCTGTCATTGAAAAAACATAAGCTCTGAAGTTAAATAGATCATTTAAAAAATTCTAATAAGATTGTACAAGACTTGGTTGAAGAAATAAGCGCCATATTACCCTCAAACTTTAACATTTTAAGTATAATTAATGTAAGCAGTGTTTTGCCACACAACAAGGAAGACATAATACACTATCGAATTTTGGGCAGAAGTAAAATCTAAAAGCGGTTAAGTTAAAATGAACTCGTTTGAGGCATTATCAAAAATTGCATTAGCATCAAACTTCTGTCACTTCCATACTTAAACGAAGAAGTTGAACGCGCTTTTACCTCTATGACTGTAGTTTAGTCTAAACTACGTAATAGAATGTTAACACTTTGCTCTATATAAAATTCGGCCTGAAACGAGACAGTTTTGATGTGAATAGAGCTGCCGTTTTTGTTTAATTGTAACCAAAATTTGTAAAAATCTTTCCCAATGTCCAATAATTTTTTCATTTCGATTACTTTTTTTCTATGAATATTTTTTATATAACTTGATAAATTTGCAAATCACTTTTTTTATATTTAACTTTGTTATTTATATTGTGTTTGCTGTACAATACTTTGAGACCTTTTTTATTCCGTTCAAAATTTATTGCCTTTGTCACATAGTTCAGCTGCAGCCGAAAGATTGTTTTTACAGCATAATTTAATAACAACCAAATTTGGTAAGCCTTGATTTTTAAAAAAATAAACTATTGAGCCCATCGAGTTCAAAATGTAATCAGCTCTTAACTTCATAAATACTTGTCGATTACAGCCAACTTTACTAAACTCTAGTGATTCGTTTGTTCCTTAACGAGAACAATTTAAATATTTTTTTATAATAACTTCAAAAGTCTTCGTCAAATTGATTTGATAATATACAATCAGTGTATAGAATTAAAATTTAAATCGGATGCCTCTAATTTGACGTTTGAGGAACGAAATGCAAGGTCAACCGATTCTTTTATTTTTTATATACGTACATATCGCACACTAAACCATAAAGAGTCACAATTCAAAATTATGTGCCTTTTCTTTTTTATAAACCAGTTAATTGAAGAAATCTATAACGACCTCAACAATTTCTTTTTGAAGAATATAAAATACCGTTATGCTTGTTTTTATGTCACATACTTGCGTCATTTGTACAGGATCAACAGTTGTTTGCAACTACTCAGCATCGGAAATGTTTTAAGTTGTGACTCTTTATGATTTACGTCCCTTTTCACAATGCATGGTTAAGAGTTAACGTGAACTTTAACTGACAGTTCTTCATACAAAACTTGCAGTTAAATTCTCTGTTACCTTTTAACCATACATTGTGAAAAGGTACGTTAGTGTGCGGTATTTATTTATGAATAAATTTATTTTTAATAAAATTAAAAATTTTTAAATTTAGTGCTTTTTTACTTAATCTACGCGCTTTTTTCCTGATTTCAGTGCATTTTAAAATTTGAAAGTTGACAACGCTGGTTCTTAATGTAAAAAATTTGGACGTTCGTTATATCGGATTTTCGTTAAAGCGAGATTCGTTATACCGAGATTTGCCTGTAGTATGTTACAATAAAAGCAATTCCTCAGAACACAGATCGTTAAATTTTCCTTTTAATTATCATCAGGTTACATGCAAAACATGTGTTCAGTAAGACTTAAAGACTCGTTTATATTTAAGGCTGCAAGTTTATATACATACATTAGTGAAAAATCTTGATAGCAATGATTTCAATACTGTTTGATCATGTTTCGTTAATAAAGATAATTTCGAACTGATTTAAAGACATGTGTGTGTTTCCATACTCTTACATGGATTCAATGACTAAGTTTAAGGAAACTAAACTCCCTAGTAGAGAAGATTTCTTCAATATTCTAAGGGGCCATCCACATATTACGTAACGCCATTTTTTTCCGATTTTTGACCCCCTCCTCTCCCCCAGTAACAGATCGTAACAATTCTTAGACCCACCCCCCCCCCTCACAATAACGTAACAAGAACTTTAAAAAAATTAAAATTTTTTTAAGTTTATATTAAAAAAAAAATTAAATTTAATTCATACACATACATATGTACATATGTATTTTTAAATAACTTTAAAATAGGGAACAGAAAAAAAGCAAAATTCATTTTATGTACATACATATAATAAATGAGAAAATATATATATCTACATATGTATGTATGTAAGTATGTATGTGTGACTAAAAAGAAAATAATACTGTTATTAAAAAAATATTTTTAAAGAAAACAAAACAAAATAAAATAGAATTTTATTTGTCTCTTCGATAAATAACAAAACTAAATTAGTTGTATGATAAATAAGTGTGATCAGTGGAAGAAATTTTTGGTCATCCAGATATTTTTGTTTATGAAAAGCAACATATTTTCTATATTTTTGCCTTTAGTGGTGTACCATTTACTATCGATAGTGACTAAAAAATATCGATTGTTTTCAAGTATTAATCGATTGCAGAAATTAAACATCGATAGTCGCAAAATAAATTTACTATCGATAGTGCCATCGATAGTTTTCCACCCCTAGTGCCAAATGTAAATTTTTTATATCCGCCAATACGAATATATGAAATGATACTCGTGAATACGAATACCAATATTATAGGTCAAATTTTTAGACATTAAATTGGAAGGAATCCTTCTTACGGCTACAAAATTATATATGAATAATTTAAAATTCTGTAAATTCATTAATACAGAAAACATTAGCAGACTATTTGGCGGAAAAATGGAAGGCAAATGACGTCGATCATCTAACATGGTTCAAAATAAGTTTGATAAATTATAATTAGTGTTGCTGTTGGTTTTATTCACATAGCTCAGCGTAATAGGCTTGTTGGAGAAAAAACTTCTTAACTTTTGTTTTTGAAGTAAAACATTCCGCTCTTTAGGTGAAGAAAACTAAGCTTTTTATTGTTAATTGTACAAGAAGTTGGTTTTGTTTTGAATTGTTTTGTTTCAATTGAAGTAAATTTCTTTATTTAGCTATTACAAACTAATATACAAATATTTTTATGGCATTTTCTTAAGTTTCGTTTAGGATTTATGCATTTATTTATTTTATTTATGGGAAAATGCAAGTAATTGAGAATGGACGAAGATTCGGGAATTCGAATACTTTTGTTCCTTTATTTTTATTTTCTGTTAGACTAACACAATGCGTAGACAAAAATCAAATAAGCTTGCAAAATATAAATAATAACAATTATGTATTTATGTATAGGGTGTTTTTTATTGAGGTATAGAACTTTAAGTTGGCATCACTTTTTTAACTGGCGGCCATTTTGTCAGCTCTCAAGTGATTAATATTTAGTTTGGTTTGCCATTTCATCATGAACAGGTTGACAAAAGAACAACGCTTGCAAATCGTGCAAATTTGCTTTATTCGAGCCAGCCGAATTGGCTTTAAAAAAGTCGAATTGGCTTTATTCGAGCCAGCCGCGGCGGCCACATGCCCGAAATCATATTTAAACATTAATGGCATAAAATTATCCTTCCAATAAAGCCAAATTGATGGACATTAAAACGATTTTCTTGTGTTTTATTTCAATTCAAAGTTCTATACCTCTAAAAAATCGTGCAAATTTGCTTTATTCGAGCCAGCCGAATTGGCTTTATTCGAGCCAGCCGCGGCGGCCACATGCCCGAAATCATATTTAAACATTAATGGCATAAAATTATCCTTCCAATAAAGCCAAATTGATGGACATTAAAACGATTTTCTTGTGTTTTATTTCAATTCGAAGTTCTATACCTTTAAAAAAAACTCCCTTTACATACATATGTATGTATATGCATATATTTATATCTATTTAACACTCATGATTCTTGATTTATTATGTATTTCTTTGATAAATTAAATACATAAATAAATGAAAAATCGAAGTGTTTTTGTACGAAATTAGTCAAATTTATGTTACGTAACAATTTTACAGACCCCACCCCTACCCTCCCGTAACAAATCATAACAAAACTCGAACCCCCTCCCCACCCCCCCAAAGGGCGTTACGTAATATATGGATGGCCCCCCGTTGTAGACATGCGTGACTATTGCTACACGACCTGATGAAGTGTTTTACTTTTAATTTGTATTTAAATTTTTGGTAATTAGTACGATGTAATTTACTTCGTAAATAATATACATACTTGTATATTATTATACATATCGCTCATTTGCTGCAAGACCGGCATAAATCAAAAAACGTGATTTTTGAGTTAATGATGCAAAATTGTTCGCTGTATCATACTTCATGTTGTGTAAAAAATTAATATGAATATTTATTATACACTCCGCTTGAGAAGAGAATATGCCGTTATTTCATTTCATCTGTTTCAACTTTTTTTATACGTAAGAGCAACATATCTCAGTTGTGCCGCTGCTGCCATCTAGTTAAGATCGTTTAACTTTCTCAAACAGAGCCACATTTATTTATTGTATCTTCAAAAATGAACTAACAATAAGTAATCAAATCTTAAATCTAAATATAATTATTAGGCCCGACCAATATCGGACATAAGCTTAGTGATAGTTATAAATAATACATAAGTAGTGATAATCAAAAAGAAGTATTTTTAAGCAGTCCCATCTGGAGTGTTGGGTATAAGAGCCCTTGTGTCCCTCTTTTTTAAGCGGATGTGTCCAGTAAAGCTCAAAATATTACGGGCAAGCTGATTAGGATGTGACTCGAGTTTAGTTAAATATTTGCCTGCGTATTTTGCAATTTCTTCACTCACTAGTGGCATATTTAAATCACGATGAATATTTGAATTTTTAACGTACCATGGAGCAGATGTTATCAAACGTAAAATTTTGCTTTGCCTTCGTTGGATTCTCTCGACATTTGAAGCTGAAGCAGTGCCCCATAGCTGAATTCCATAGCACCATATTGGCTTCAAAAGCGACTTGTATATCAAAAGTTTGCAGTCTAGGCTGAGTGTTGAATTTCTGCCAATTAACCAATATATTTGAGTCAATTTAAGTTTCATTTGGGTTAACTTAGAGTCAATATGATATTTCCATGTAAGCCTTCGATCAAGGTGTATGCCAAGGTATTTGACTTGAGAATGTTGAGGAATATTTTGATTGTTGATTCGAATGGGGGAACAGGTATCTTTTCTTAGGGTAAACGTTATATGAACACACTTTTGTTCATTTACTTTAATTCTCCATAAGTGCAACCATATTTCAAGCTGGGTAATGTGTGCTTGGAGATTGCGGGATGCCTCATCAGGATTTTTTTGAATACTCAAACAGGCTGTATCATCGGCAAATGTAGAAGTGTGAATGTTATTGCTCACAGGCATATCACAAGTATATATTAGATACAAGACTGGCCCCAGAATACTACCCTGTGGCACACCAGAAGATATAGATTCGGGTACACTCATGAAGTCTCCTTCCACAACGGTAAATGTCCTATCAACAATATAACTTTCCAAAAGCTTTTGTATATTTATTGGTAGGTATGTCTTCAATTTTAAAACTAGGCCTTTGTGCCATACTTTGTCAAATGCCTGAGAAACATCAATAAAAAGGGCAGAACAATACTTCTTTTCTTCAAAAGTCCTCCTTATAATTTGAACCAATCTATGCGTTTGCTCAATAGTGCTATGCTGACTTCTAAAGCCAAATTGATGGTCCGGGATGCACCCAGTATCAGCTAAAATTGTGGACAATTTAGTCATGAGCAGCTTTTCGAAAAGCTTTGAAATTGTTGAAAGTAAGCTTATTGGCCTATATGACTCAGCTTTGGTAAGATATTTTTCCGGCTTTGGAATCATTTTAACTTTGGCAAGCTTTCAGCTATTTGGATAATACTGCAGTCGTAAAATGGCGTTAAAATAAATAACAGTATTCTAATTGCAATACGAGGCAACTTTATTAGCATCTGGTTACTAATTCCATCAAAACCCGTAGCTTTCTTTGGGTTGAGTTCAGGAATTAGTTTTTGCACATCACGCGTCTTAAATTTTATTTGTTGAGGGGGTAGAGCGACTACATTTGGCAAATTAATTACACCAGTACATGTGTTTGGCGTAAATACGTATTTTAAATGGTCAGCAAATATGTTACCTTTTTCAGTATCGCTTCTTGCCCAACCTCCGGTACATGTGCGCAGGGGTGGTTTAAACTCAACAGGTGTTTTAAGCTTTCTAGCTGCGCGCCATAAAGAGTAATTAGATGCTGGTGTGACATCAAGATTTTCCAGATAGTTTTTAAGAGATGCAGTTTTTTCATGTGCAAGCAGCTCTTGGAGTCGTTTAGTGCACTCTTTAAATCTAATTTTATTCTGGGGTGATCTGTGCTGTTGCCATTCCCTTCTAGCTCTTCTTTTTTCACATACGAGACGTTCAATATCTGTAGAATAAATTCTATTTACCCTAGTCTGCGGATGGGAGGTAGTGGCATGTTCAGCAGCCTGTTTAATATTTTCATTAAGGTCGGCAATGTTAGATTCAATATCATCGTGTGTTCTTAGCGTAATATTTTCCGTGCAATGACTACTAAGATATTTTTTGAACCCCAGCCACTTAACACGATTGATCATCTTCACATATGGGTCATGTAAGTTACTTCTTAATGGGCTACAAATTGTAATGATCGTCGGGGAGTGATCGGACGAGAGATCAAGAGAAGCTTGAACTTGAATTAAATCCCTAGAGATATTTTTTATGACTCCAAAATCTATAACATCCGGAATTTTTTGTATGTCAGTAGGCCAATAAGTGGGCTCCCCACTCGAAATGACATCCAAGCCCATTTTTGAAATAGTGTTGAACAATGCTCGACCTCTGGGTGTAACAAGGCGCGAACCCCAGAACGTATGTTTCGCATTGTAGTCTCCAGCTGCTACAAAACAAGGTCCAAGAGATTTGTAGAAATCCTCATATTGATTCTCAGTGATTGAAAATCTGGGAGGGGAGTAAATTGATGATATACGAAATTTGAACAAAAACTTTCAATGCCAATATTTGTTGCTTGTAGGTATTCTTCACAAATGTTATCAAGAACATAGTGCTTGAGTCTTGACTTTATTAGAATTGCTGATCCACCGCAAGCCCTTCCTCTAGGGTCCTTTGTATCATATATAGTGTAGCCATAAATTTTAAAAAGACTTCTCGAAGTCAAATGAGTCTCAGATACTAACATTATATCAATATTTTTTTCCGTGAGGAAGTGCTCTAGTTCATTTTTATGTTGGCGAATGCCGTTTGCGTTCCAGAAACATAGTTTTAACGTGTTCATGGTTTGTTGACTAATGCTTGAAGCAGAGTATTCTGCATTCTCAGCATTTCTTGCATCATGCTAGTCATATTCGTTGTAAAGTTGTTTATAGTTAGCACCAGATTCTCAATAGTAGCTTCAAGACGACTAAAGTTAAAGCTAGAGTTTGCATTCGTTGAATTACTTGGCGGTGGAACATTTTGTGTCGGAATAGAACTAGCCTTAGCAGCATCTGCATACGATACACGTGAAGTAACTGGTTGGCTAGTTTGAGGCAGAGTGGCGGAGTAAGCATTTGCTGATTGAAGTGGAGCTAATATAGGTTTTTGACCCATAGCCTGTTTAACGAAAGAATATACAGGGCATCCTCTGTAGTTAGCGGTGTGATTACCTCCACAGTTACTGCATTTTTTTCTGCTTGATCTTTAAGCTTAGTACAGCTAGCAGTACCATGCAATTCACCCCAAATAACACAAACTGTTGGTAATTTGCAGTAAATTTTTGTGTGGCCATATTCTTGGCAATTATGGCACTGTACGTGAACTGAATGCTTACGTGTCTCTTCAACTGTGATTTTTCTTTGTAAGATACGAGTATACTTTACGCTATAAATTTGATTCAGTTCAACCCGAAATAGGGCTTTGGGGGACCTTTTCTCTGTTAATTATATTGGTAAAATTGTTTACCTTAAATGCCTGGTCGCTAAGTGCACATTTTACTTCTTTTTATTATATAAAACATAATATATTGTATTATATTTGTAAAATTGTACTACTACTATCTCAAGTTTAAAAACGTATATTTATACTAAAATTATCTATATCAAGTCAAATATGAATATCTGAAGAAGTTAATTACATAATTAAAAGTATGGTATATTATACATTTATTTTTTCTCGTAATGAAGCTTAAAGAATTTAAAGTATGATATTTGCTGATGCTGCATGTGAAAATCAGAATAATATACATACATATGTACGTGTATATTTTTGTATGGGGCGACAGAAGAATGATGCCTCATTCTACTTGTGCCCAACTTATAACATAATTCCTAATAAATACATACTTACATACATACATATAGGCAAAGTTAAAAATGCAAATAAACATGAAGCAAAATTACAACGATATCAACTCAAAATTATTTTAATTATGGGTGCAGTTAATTTTTAAGATTTGGTGATTTACATAATATAGCTTAAGGCATTGATATAACTCAATAATATATTTAAATGCAAATTGATGGATTACAACGTGATATAAAATTATAGATAGAAGACAGTCATTAAATTGAAAGACATTCTAAAAATTAAATTAACTTCTGAAAAAGAAATTGAACAGCAGAACAATAGAATTTAGAGATTGCAAAATTAACTACATGTTAGTATAAATAGCTGAAAATACATCAAGTAGATTACAAGACTCTTCTATCAATCTGTAAATCAACGCAATGTCTTTAGAAAGAAATTATGTAAACGAACTCCATAATAAATTTCGAAAATTGAAGCACAGCCGCGAATAACGTTGAAAGAGAAATTTTTTAAGAAATACGTTTTTTCACAGATTAACATTAACATAACTCTCTTGCGTTGTTCAAACATAAAACCATCCAAAATTATGCACCCTATCGCCGTCAAAATACAATTACAGTCAGCCAGTCGGTGGAAAACTTTGTAACTAATAAAATCATGCAAACGAAAATAATTGATAAATGTAGCAGAGATACAAAAAGAAAAGTTAATGCTAGTTATCATTATTTTCGATAAGCTAAAAAATTTTAAACGAAAAAACCAATCTTGCTTTAAAATATGTTTTTGGGCTCTCTTGAAAAATTATTATTTTGTCACTTAAAACGTTATTCGCGGCTAACCTTCAATTGTTTTTGCATTGCATTGATGTACTGAAAGGAATATATGATATTTTATGGAGCAGATTTAGGTAAAGTGGGTAACTATTCTACAGAAAATAGAAATTATTGAATTTTGTAGACTGCAATATACACATTCTCAAAATTTATATGGTCAGTGCCGCTGAAAATTAAAACTGCACTCGGAAAAACCTAGGCAAAGGATTAAACATTACTTAATATGAAAGCATCAATAGTAGAATGATTTAATAGATCATTAAGAGGAATTATGTGTTAAGAATTTAGCATTAATGGTTCATATAAGTGGATTGATATACATATATAACGATTTACTTAGTGCATGAAATAGAAAAGTTCATCTCACCATTAAAATGTTTGCGATTAAAGTTAACTCAACAAATGAGAAAAAGGTGCAAAATGCAGTATACAGTAATTCTAAGATGTTCAAAATGTTGAAATTTAATGAAAATATAAATAAAATTAAAAAGGAAAAATCTAGTTTGTCTTGGGTTTTTTAAGGATTGTTAGGTCTCAGGGAAGATAATTAAAATAATGTACTGGAATTCTCTAAACTTGATGGTATGTATGAAATATTGTGAAAACTTAAGCGTTCAAAATTTTCAGCAACACATCATATTATAAATTTTGTAAATTTAATGAAAATATAAATAAAATTAAAAAGGAAAAATCTAGTTTGTCTTGGTTTTTTTAAGGATTGATTAGGATTGTTAGGTATCAGGGAAGATAATTAAATTAATGTACTGGAATTCTCTAAACTTGATGGTCTGTAAGAAATATTGTGAAAACTTAAGCGTTCAAAATTTTCAGCAACACATCATATTATAAATTTTGTAAATTTTCCATTTCGAAAGCTTAGCACACAAAATTTTAAATTGTGAATATGGGGTTATTATAATAGATATTCACTCTGTTCATTTCTATATAAACTAAGGAACTTGGGCTTTGATATCCAATCTTTATGAATGTACATGTGTATGAATGGGTATCAAACAAACTTACTAAATAAATACAGACTTCAACTAGAATCATGTTGAAGCATGCATAAATTGTAAAATGTAATGTAAACAGATTTTACTTTATATCTATATCTGTATGAGTAAGAAATAAATTTACCGAAAAAAATATTGGAAGCATGCCGAAGCATGCACAATTTAAAAAAATTCCACACGTCATACTTTTATAAGCAAAGAAATTTTAAGACTTTGTGGCAAATACAATACATACATATGTATCTACTTTGTTAAAAATTCAAAAGAGTGAATTCGGACTCTCGCGTCACTATCGCTAGAAGCATACTAAAGCATGCATGCTAGCAAAATATTAAACCTGTTAGAAGGTGATGAGAAAGCTTTTTTCTAATCATTAATTTGTAGACAGCAATTGTATCTGGATCAACTCAACTCATGAATGTATTGTATATAGGAAAAGTTGATGGTTCTGAGGACTTTTTGTAAGTGAGAAATCATTAGATCTGAATGCGATACAACCCAGCCTACGTTAACAACAATAACTTTAAGGGGTCAAACAGCAAACCTCATGTAAAAACACTTCAGGTAAAAATTCTCCCAAACATAGATATTCTAATGTTTCTGATACTTAATGAAAACACCGATGGTCAATTGATGATGGAGGTAACTGTGTTATTTGGGATCGATTTTCTATAATAGTTTATTATTAAACATGTATTTCTTTTTATATAGACTAATTTCTCCACCATCAATTTAAAAATTATACAAATATTCTCTATTTCAACTAGTAAAATCTGAAAAGTAGTAGCGACACATTAGAGGAAAAATTAATAAAAAGAGAGACTGACTGACCAACTGTACGTACACTCTGTCTGACAGGTACAAAAAGCTCACTTAAATATATTAGAAATATGTCTGACAGGTGCAAAAAGCTCACTTAAATATATAAGAAATATATATAGGCAATACGCTGAACTTTAGTAAAATGAGAAAAAAAATCACAGAACACCAAATAAAAGCCATAGGCGCCAATTTGTATATACACATATTATCAAATTTCTTATCAATATTCCAGTATTTATTATATCTTAACAATCCCACTTACATTCAAAGCACATGCCAAAGCTAAACGAGCTTATTATGGACAGAGAAACTATAAATTCTCATAAGTATGAAAAGAAGTTCAGCCAAAGAAACCGGACGTAGTTAAATAAACAAAATCTGTAATATAAACAAATTTCTCACCGGCAGACTTTAACGCTGGACACTTTTAAGAATTAGAAAATACAAAGCAATCTTAAGTATAAAAACATACTAGGATTAAAAAAAAGTTCTGATATATGCTAATATTTTATACTACCAAATGTCAGGCATGACACACAAAGAGGTGATAACGTAATACACAAACCGTGATATATTCTTATATATGTATGTATATATTTAAATGTACTTATGTGCACATGCCTATATGCATACATAAATACTTATACGTATAATGTGAAAAGAATATAAAAAAATAAAAAAATATATTAAAATTCTATAATGTTCGACCATTCGCAGTATCTTGCACTCTTTGTTTTAAAGTACGAGTAAAATAGATCCTAGCTAGTCCATCTAATTATATTATCTTAAATTATGAATGAATAATATGAAGATAGTTAAATATTTTAAACAAAACTGGAAAAAAACCTTACATTTGACAGGGTGACAGTGACAGAAGTATACTCTTCTCTTTGATAAAGCACTTCTTTTAAGGTTGATATATTTTGGTACAGAAAGTATTAAATGTATGTTACGAACATGTAAGCAATGCACTTGTATGCACTTATATATGTATACATATGTATATATATTTTTTTTATGTTTATTGTGGTAAATTCCTTAGCGCTGAATAAACGTTTCTATTCCCCAATTAACGCAGGTATAAAAGGCATGAGTTTTCAAAAAGAACTTCCATTAATTAATAGAAAAAAATCAACGGAATAAACTTTGAAAAAAATTCCGCAATTTCGGTACATAAATTAAACAATTGATCTTCTTTCTGTGGAAAAAAAAACAAATTTTAAAAAAAATTTTTGAGTTTCTCCTACGAGCATTAATAACACTAGTTTACAAAATAAAATTTTTTTCATGTACATTTGATAAGATTTATATTTTCTTATGTATTTTTTCCGCTGAATTCGAAAATCAAGGTTAAATTTTTTTTTATGGAACAGTTTTTGAGATATTGTGATTTTTTCAGTTTTTCGACCTTTTTTCACCTGACCTATAATATTTCGTGCTAGACTTGTCCGATTGGGTCGTTGTTGGTACTCAAATGACAGGTATTGAGATGACAAATAAATATGTATAATCGGATCTTTAATTGGTATAGCGGTTCAAAATATATCGATGAAAATAGGGCACATTTTCACAAATATCATATTTTACAGTGATTATATACTGACAAAAAAGTACAAATCGTTAAAAAAAATCGTCTGGTTTCGGTCCATGTACGTAAAGATAATACTTTTACGTAAGAACTAAGACCAACTAGAAAAAAATCGACCGAAAAATTAAAAAGTTATAAACAATGGATTGAATAAATCCAAAGTAAAAATACATAAAAATAACAAATAACACAGGTCAACAAAATGAAATTTATTATGTAAGGTCAAAGGTTTCATAGTAAATTTGTATATACTAAGTACTGTGTATCAATCCCTTTGAATAAGTTTTTTTGAATTGGCTCTGTATCTCGAGATTTTCCGTTATAAAAAAAAGAGGATGCTGTATCACATAATTGGTATTAAATCGAGAACCAGTTCTTCGATTAAATAAAAAATTACACAGAAGGCTAGGAAACAAATTGACCTTTAAATTACGTCTATATGAATTTTTTAACAGTCTTATAGTTTCAGAGATATTCAGAAAGTTTTATACAAAAAAAATAAATTTTTTTAAAAAAATTTAGAAAATCGTTTGTTTCTTAAAAGACTCATTAAAATTTTTAACTGAAGAAAATTTTATATTTTATTACTAATTGTGATACATTCATATGTTATAAATAAAACGAGCCAAATTTATTAAAAATCATTCCATTAATTCTGAATTTATTCACAATTAAGTGCTAGCATACGAGTATATTTTACGGAATTTTTTAATTTTTATTTATTTTATTATTATTATTTTATTCTTTAAAATATACTCGTATGGTAGCACTTAATTGTGAATAAATTCAGAATTAATGGAATGATTTTTAATAAATTTGGCTCGTTTTATTTATAACATATGAATGTATCACAATTAATAATAAAATATAAAATTTTCTTCAGTTTAAAATTTTAATGAGTCTTTTAAGAAACAAACGATTTTCTAAATTTTTTTAAAAAAATTTATTTTTTTTGTATAAAACTTTCTGAATATCTCTGAAACTATAAGACTGTTAAAAAATTCATATAGACGTAATTTAAAGGTCAATTTGTTTCCTAGCCTTCTGTGTAATTTTTTATTTAATCGAAGAACTGGTTCTCGATTTAATACCAATTATGTGATACAGCATCCTCTTTTTTTTATAACGGAAAATCTCGAGATACAGAGCCAATTCAAAAAAACTTATTCAAAGGGATTGATACACAGTACTTAGTATATACAAATTTACTATGAAACCTTTGATCTTACATAATAAATTTCATTTTGTCGACCTGTGTTATTTGTTATTTTTATGTATTTTTACTTTGGATTTATTCAATCCATTGTTTATAACTTTTTAATTTTTCGGTCGATTTCCTTCTAGTTGGTCTTAGTTCTTACATAAAAGTATTATCTTTACGTACATGAACAGAAACCAGACGATTTTTTTACGATTTCTACTTTTCTGTCAACATATAATCACTGTAAAATATGATTTTTTTGAAAATGTACCCTATTTTCATCGATATATTTTGAACCACTATACCAATTAAAGATCCGATTATACATATTTATTTGTCATCTCAATACCTTTTATTTGAGTACCAACAACGACCCAATCGGACAAGTCTAGCACGAGATATTATGGGTCAGGTGAAAAAAGGTCGAAAAACTGAAAAAATCACAATATCTCAAAAGTGGTCCATAAAAAAAATTTAACATTGATTTTCGAATTCAGCGAAAGAAAATACATAAGGAAAATCACCTCTCGTCAACTGTACATTTTCAGTGTAAACTAGTGTAATTTTTGTGTTTTTTTTTTTGCAAAATACTTATATTGACACAAAGAGGAATCATTAAAATTGTCGAAATAACAAGGTAAATTACTCTTATTACATGTATATACCTAACTATATACATACATATGTACATACATATATAGATATGTGATTTAGGTTTTTAATCTTTTCCAAAGTCTTAACAATGAGTTTAAGGTATTATTCTTGTAGGAATCACAATTATATTCAGCACGGGCGAGACATTTTAACTAAATTTCTTTTTTTTTATCTTGAAAGGAACTAAAAGGTATATACATACATATATACATACAAAATCTACAGCAAAGTGCATTGCTTATATCTGCGCGTAAAACTAATTTACTTTTTTTCTTGGCTTTAGCAAAGATTTTCCTGGATAGAGGAACATAAATCGTTTCGTAAACGCTGCAGGACGCCTTTGACAAAATTCCGTGCAAATCTATATTCATAGGGTGAAACGAAATCTAACCAGCTCCTGAAATTTATTTAATGGTTCTTGCATGAAGTGGTTGTGTATAAAAGCTTTTCATATTGAAGGGTATAAAATTGTGGGTTATGAAAAGAGCACCATCTACAAAATAATAATTTCCGAAGACATAAAATTACTTAAAAAAATAACTAAAAGTAAAATTATAACCATATTTATATATATACGTATATAGGAATACATTCGCGTACATATATGTATATATATATATATATATGTGTATATACATATGTGCATATATATATATTTATGTATGTGCGTATGTATATATGTATATGAGTATATATATATATATGGACGGCTTAATTCCTAAAAGAAGAACATATTTACATACATATGTTTTAGATTTTTAGTATAATTCATAATCAATCTACATTAACTCCGCTCGTAACAAAAATGAGTAACTTCAATTAAGAATTTTAATTCTCTTTTACTCAACGCCGTACAACTTTAACTACATAAAAACAAAAGAAAAAAAACTAGGCGCAAATAAAATAACACATAAGTGACACATTGAAACATGAATAATTATTAAAAACATAAAGCAAAAAAAAAAAAAAAAAAAAAGAAGAATAGCGATACTTCATGAGAAGAACAGTGTATATACATATATAATTATTTATAAAAACTATTGCAAAATCTAACATATGCCGAGAGAAAACGAATTTGCCAGCTTTATCCACCGATTAAGTATTCAACTATACTAATTTTAGAATGTTGTTTCTACCCAAACCAGGAGCCGGAGAAAGATCTTTCAACGGGATCCAGTGACCAAGTAAGTGGAAACCTTTATTTTTTATCAGACATCTAATCACAGCAAATAATTAGTTAAATTCTTATTAACCGAAATCGGCCGCTTAATCTTATTCCAATACGATGTTAACACTGCTAATTTCATTTGAGTAATTCTGTTAATAACATGCATATACCTGTTAATTACAGAAGTTAACTGCTTAGAAAATTTACAAATGTATGATATTTTCTGTGATTATGATTATTATTAAATCAAGTTAACACCGTTGAATAGAAATTCGGAGGCTAAAGAGTTTGATATCAATAACGTTACAAAAGTTTTTATAATTCCCAAATTTATGGCGGATTTGTTTAATAATTATTTAGGATAAAGATCTCGGTAGAGGAAGATTTAAATTAAAGTTTTGTCTCTCGCAGATTCGCTTCGATATTTGTTATTACTGTTGCTTAACATTTAAACATAATTACTTGTTAGTTACACAAAATTCTTTTTGCTTTTTTTTTGTCTTAGGCATACATACATATATTCTAGACTCATTTTTCTAAATAGGTTTAAAAATATAAAGGTTATATAATTGAAGTAAATCTTATAAATATTTATACTTATGTTGAAATTATACCTACATACATATATACATATAAGTTTAGTGATAAAATGAAAACAATTCCTTCGGATGAGGGAAATATTGAAATGTTGTTTAATAAATAGTTGATTCTATAATGAACCCATAAACAGTTTAATTTCGATTTCTGGCCATTTGGTAGGATAGGTTAAGGATAATTGTATATTAGGGATCATGTGTAATTATAAACAGCGAAAAATTACATGATCATAGGTAGGGAAGGGAATATACGTGACACCATCTATTCACGCGCTAATCAATGCTTCTACTTAGAATAGGTTCTTTATTTTCTTTTCTTTCCGTTTATTTACTTTTACCTGTTTTATATAGCATGCAAATTTAAAATAAAAAAAATTATCTGTGGTCTGAAAATAGAAAGTTTAGAACGAAAAACAAAACCCACCCAATTGCCGACGAGACAGCAGCTGGAATTTTAATGCATGCATTCTAAACTATGACTTATGATCTTTAGCAATATTAAACCTCAGTTACTCGCTACAGATATAATTATTTTTGGCGCCCAACGTGGGGCCACACATTGCTTTTATACATAAACAACATCTTTTAATTTTTTTTGTCAGGTTAAGTGTGGCTCCGACATATTGTTAACTTTCCTTTCACTTTCAATTAAGAAAAAAAATATTTTTACTTTTCTTTGCACCACGGTATTTTTTATATTTTCTAATAAAACTACGTATCTGACTTGTATCTCACTATTCTTTTTGATGAGTGGAGAAATTTAATGTGCGGAATTTTATTAATCATGCAAGATACATGTATAGGGTAACCGACATTATACATTCCTATTTATATCCTCAAAAAATGAATTTAATATTTAAACTAGTTTCCTGGAAAGGCTAAAACTTTGGATTGATTCATAAATTTAGACCGGTTAACTACTTTATATACATTAATTCTCTTTAGTATCTGTGTTAAAATTAGTCTGAAAATTGTTTTTTGGAATACTTCTAGATTGCAACAACTAATTTTAACACGATGGATGCTCTACTTTTCAATTTTGTTTTCTTCTTCTTTCTTCTTATTCTAAATAATAGTAGTATTGGTTAAAATTTTGTATCCTTTTCCTATTCGAAAAATGGTACAGAAATCTTATAATTTATGAAATTTTATATAATATTGAATATTAGTAAATAAATAAACAAATCTTCGTCAGGTTTAATTTAAGGACTGTTTTAGTAATACTCGCAGTTAACTTTTTTTTTTTGAAGTTGTCTTTTGGGTATCCTAATAACATAACATAGTTGAAAGTAACATAACATAGTTGAAAGCTATTTTGTTGAGGAATATTCAAGTTCCTTGCAGTGACGCATTTATTTTTTTGTTTAGTGGAATTTTTTTTCCTTTGAGATGTCACAGACAAAAAATAACGAAGATTTGATCGCCCAAAGTGAGCAACTAAATTGTGGTTTTTGCACCAACGCACAGTGGGGCCTTTTGACTTTTTTCGTTGCAAAAACCATAACTTTTGAACTGATAAAGATATTTAAAAATTTTAAAAAGCATTTGAAATGTAACTCCTTTAGCTTAAATATACATGATTTGCACGGTCATAGGTTAGGCGCTGCACTGTGCACAGTGTCTGCTTTCGACTGTTTTTATTACAAACATCATAACTTTTAACCCTTTCCGTTTAAGGTAAGAATAAATAAATAAAATAAAATAAATTTTAATAAAAATGAGTATCATTATTGACCATAGCTTTGTGGAGGCACTACGCACAGTGTTTTTTTTTTTTGTTGAAAACATCATAATTTTTGAAGTTACCAAGAAATTTGTAATGGGGAAAAACACTTAATTTTTAAATCTTTTAGGATCAAAATAAGTGCTCCCTTATTGTGATAGGCATTGGACACGATGACACCTTTGACGCTTCTTGTCGCAAAAATCATATATTTTGAAGTAATGATATTTTCAAAATTTCTCAAACATTTAATATACAACTTTTTGTGCTTTAAATGACATTCTCATAGGGAAGTCTAGAAAAAAATGATACTCTAATATAACATGTTATATTAATATAACTCATTTTATTTATATTACAGATAAAAATTATTGAAATATTTTTAATACTAATGTTAATTTATAATATTATTTATATATTATTTATATAATTTATAATATTATTTTATGATATATTATAATATGATAATGAGTTATTTTTATTAATTTTTTTAATAGTTAGTTTTCTTCAAAATAGTCATTAACATTTTGATCGATTTGTAATAGACTTAACATATCGGAGCTATAATTATATTCTTCCAAATCTTTTCGAGATCTTACATGTCTCCGCGATGAAATCAGTGGGTCTGAAGAGGCCGCCAACATATTAAATAGAGCCTCATTCTGTCTAATCCGTGATATTTTGCAAGTATTCGCATATCTAAAGTGCCTGTAATCTTTGTTTTTGCATTCCTGGGCTTCTTCTGATAACTCTCCAATTGGTAAGCAATGGTATTCAATTAAATTTTGGCCATGAGCCAAAATCTTATGGACCTTAGGAGTAAGTTTCTTCTCAGGGTACTTTTGAGCCAAAAGCTCGGCAGTTTTTGATGCATAATCCTGAAACTTTGGGCCATTTACCATTTCTCTAGAGTTTATAACATTTAGAATAACTGCCAACCATTTTATAATATGGTTGTCGACACCAGTAATTTGGGATGTTACCTCATTTTCAAAAAACCATCTGGACATGTTACCATCGTTAGTATTTCCATATCCCTGCTTTGGGCAGTCTATTTTTAGTCCAAGGTTCTTAAAAAATTCATTTTGTATAATATTTTTTCGAGCAGTTAGTTTTTCTTTTGGTGTTGCATTCTCATGAAAACTTTCTTCTCTCGGAATTGTATACGCTAATTTTAAAATAAACTCCATGCACCTAATTCTGGCATGTAACGGAGAAATTCCATATTCATAGTTTTGTTCATCACTTGAATCATTAAAATTTTGAAAGTCCTTCTGTGACTTTTTGCAAATTGCAAACTTCAAAGTTGAAGAAGTATCTGTTATTACATCTAAGACTTTGCCATCAATCATTGTAAGAGAAAATTCATAATTAATGACAACCTTTTTTCCATTCTTCACTTCAATAACAGAAGGTTTTAGTTCGGAAATTTGCTTTTTTATATCGTTTACTGTAGACTTGATTATTTCTGAAGACTCCTTTGCAGATTTAAAAAATATCGGACGGCAAAAATGGACTGACGATGGGCGAGGATTTTTCCAATGCTCAGAGATTTCACTTCTAAGTCGTAAAGGAACTATAGAAGCCATAAACATATTTGCATCTGTAATAGTTATATCAGTTGTCGATATTGTTTGTTTGTAAGCACTTTGACCAGATGATCCATGACATCCCCACTTGCTTATCAATGTAAGCCTATCTGGAAGTAATACTCTTTCTTTTTCAGGAAAACTTTGAACTAACCGTTTAGATGTATGATCCATTTAGTCTTGCAGTTCAACTTCTGCTGATACGTCAGTAACTTTTACATTAGATGGTACTGCTTCTTTTTTGGCAGAGGTAACTTTTTTATATCCAGGAAGAACATTCACATTATGATTCTTTAAAGAGCTTCGTAAAATATTATATTTCTCCTTTGACAATCCCAAGTCCATAAATAACGCTAAGGCTTCTTCTATGCTATACTTTGTGGGTAATGCATTCGAAAGGAGTTGGAATACTTTCTTTAATCCTTCGTAGTCGATCTGGGCTGGCAAGCTCCATAGCTTTTGTAATATCAGACCTTGATATATCTTTATCTTTTACGCACTTCAGACATAATGCTTCTGACAGATTCGATGTAGATATATCTTTTGTAGCATTTTGAAGTTTACGTTTTTTGTGTACTCCGAACACTCGTTTATAGTTTTAGCAGGCCTTCCTTTTCTGCTGTGCAAGGATGTATGCGGTTCTTCGATGTTTTCAAAAGTTGTTACTCCATTTAGCCAGTCTGAGTACTGTTCCATAAAGCTTTTTGTCGTACGGTTTGAGGCAAGCCATTTTCTACGAATATCCAAGAAAACGAAGTGAATTTTGTTTTTAACATCCTTTTCGTGGTATCCTGGGAAACCGTGCAATTTTTCCACAATAGCAATATTAAATACATTTTCATTATGTGATTTTCTAAATAACTCGAACAATTCCAAATTTTGAAATGTCATTATGAGTTCTGGTACTGATCACTACTTTTTCAAAGTAAAACCTTAAATGATTGCATTACACAATTGCAGATTAATTTATACCCAAAAATAAAAAGGTTCAAACCACAAATAACTGGATTATATACATCTGCAGTTTTTATTTTACTTAGTCCTGATTCACACACATCACGTTTACCTGATCAGTTTTTGTTCAATTTTCTTTTGAACCTGCATTTGCGTTCATACACACCGTCAAGTCAAGTTTCATCAAATAGAGTATTACGAATGACAAAACAAAACGAAAAAGCAAACTTGACTGGTACGGTCAAGTATGTACCCCTTTCCTTTCTCTTTTTCTCTCTCTCCACTAAAAACTCAAGACTTGACGACTCAGACCTGACGTGTGTGAATCAGGACTTAGTATAAAAACCAAGTTTTAAAACTACCTGCCTATTTTCATAATGTGTTCTTAAATTTAAATAAATAAACAAATTGTAATAATTATGCCTACCTGATTGACACAGCAAAATACTGTTTATCATTTATATGGGATTCATACTATGACTTTTTATGGTGACTTTTGAAGACTTTATTGACGAATAGTGTACAAAGGCTATCAACTTAAAAGAGAATTAAAGAAAAATGTTGGGAAAAAGTCACTGTGAAAATTTCGTATTAACGAGAAGCAATAAATATTATTAACAAGTGATGCAGTAAACACAATTTTATAGAGAGAATAATTTCTTTTCATATTTTTATCTCTGGGCCCTTGTTTCATAGCAGCCGGCAACTATAATGCTAAACATACGTTCTGGGGTTCGCGTCTTATTACACCCAGAGGTCGAGCGTTGTTCAATGCAATTTCCAAAATGGGCTTGGATGTCATTTCGAGTGGAGAGCCCACTTATTGGCCTACCGACATACATAAAATTCCGGATGTCATAGATTTTGGCGTCATGAAAAATATCTCTAGGGACTTAATTCGGATTGAAGCTTCTCTAGATCTCTCGTCCGATCACTCTCCCACGATCGTTACAATTTGTGGCCCATTGAGAAGTGACTTACCTCACCCATATGCGAATTTGATAAATCGTGTTAATTGGCTGGGATTTAAAAAATATCTTAGTAGTCATTGCACGGAAAATATTACGCTAAGAACATCTGACGATATTGAAACTAACATTGCCAACCTTAACGAAAATATTAAGCAGGCTGCTAAACATGCCACTACCTCCCATCCGCAGACTGGGTTTAATAAAATTTATTCTACCGATATTGAACGTGCCGTATGCGAAAAAAGAAGAGCTAGAAGGGAATGGCAACAGCACAGATCACCACAACTTAAAATCAGATTTAAAGAGTGCACTAAACGACTCCAAGAGCTGCTTGCACATGAAAAAACTGCATCTCTTAAAAACTATCTGCAAAATCTTGATGTCACACCAGCATCTAATTACTCTTTATGGCGCGCTGCTAGAAAGCTTAAAACACCCGTTGAGTTTAAACCACCTCTGCGCACATCTACCGGAGGTTGGGCAAGAAGCGATACTGAAAAAGGTAACATATTTGCTGACCATTTGAAATACGTATTTACCCCAAACACATGTACTGGTGTAATTGATTTGCCTAATGTAGACGCTCTACCCCCTCAACTAATAAAGTTTAAGACGCGTGATGTACAAAAAGTAATTGGTGAACTCAACCCAAAGAAAGCTCCGGGTTTTGATGGAATTAGTAACCAGATGCTAATAAAGTTGCCTCGTATTGCAATTAGAATACTGTTATTTATTTTTAACGCCATTTTACGACTGCAGTATTATCCAAATAGCTGGAAGCTTGCCAAAGTTAAAATGATTCCAAAGCCGGGCAAAGACCTTACCAAGGCTGAGTCATACAGGCCAATAAGTCTCCTATCAACAATGTCAAAGCTTTTCGAAAAACTGCTCATGACAAAATTGTCCCCAATTCTAGTTAATAGTGGGTGCATACCGGACCATCAATTTGGTTTTAGAAGTCAGCATAGCACCATTGAACAAACTCATAGATTGGTCCAATTTATAAGAAGAACATTTTAAGAAAAGAAGTATTGTTCTGCGCTGTTTATCGACGTTTCTCAGGCATTTGATAAAGTGTGGCATGAAGGCCTAATTTTAAAATTAAAAACATACCTGCCAATAAACGTTGTAAGTCTTTTGAAAAGTTACATTACTGCCCGGAAGTTCACTGTTGTGGAAACTATCTCATCCGGTGTGCCACAGGGGAGTATACTGGGGCCAGTTTTGTATTTGATTTATACTTGTGATATGCCTCTGAGCAGCAATATCCACACTTCCACATTTGCTGATGATACAGCCTGCCTTAGTATGCATGAAAATCCTTACGAAGCATCCCGATATCTTCAAGAACACATTACCCAGCTGGAACTATGGTTAAACTTATGGAGAATTAAGGTAAACGAACAAAAGTGTGTTCAAGTAACATTTACTTTACGAAGAGATACCTGTTCCCCCATTCGAATCAACAATCAAAATATTCCTCAACATTCTCAAGTCAAATACCTTGGCATACACCTTGATCGAAGGCTTACATGGAAATATCATATTGACTCTAAGTTAACCCAAATGAAACTTAAATTGACTCAAATATATTGGTTAATTGGCAGAAATTCAACACTCAGCCTAGACTGCAAACTTTTGATATACAAGTCGCTTTTGAAGCCAATATGGTGCTATGGAATTCAGCTGTGGGGCACTGCTTCAGCTTCAAATGTCGAGAGAATCCAACGAAGGCAAAACAAAATTTTACGTTTGATAACATCTGCTCCATGGTACGTTAAAAATTCAAATATTCATCGTGATTTAAATATGCCACTAGTGAGTGAAGAAATTGCAAAATACGCAGGCAAATATTTAACTAAACTCGAGTCACATCCTAATCCGCTTGCTCGTAATATTTTGAACTTTACTGGACACGTCCGCCTAAAAAAGAGGGATACAAGTGCTCTTATACTCAACACTCCAGATGGGACTGCTTGAAAATACTTTTTATTTTATTTTATTTTTTTTTCTTCCTTTTGATTATCACTACTTAAATATGTATAATTTATAACTATCTCTAAATTTATGTCCGACAGTGGTCGGGCCTAATAATTATATTTTAGATTTAAGATTTGAATACTTATTGTTAGTTCATATTTGAAGATAAAATAAATAAAAATATGTATTAAAAAAAAAAAAAAATATTTGGAAAGCATCTTTGTTACATAAGTATATAAAATAATTTTTTATCTTTTAGTAATAAAATACATATATTTTATAACATAAAGTACAAATTATTTTTCTCTTATTTTTGTTAAAAAAAGAAAACTAAGATTTGATCTTTCTATACGATTATATATATTTCAATGAAATAAGGCTACAACATATTTCTAAGTAGGCACATATGCATACATTAACAAAAATATGTCAATCAGTTCCATTTATATTTACATTTTTGTGCTGTGAGATAACATAAAATATAAAAAATATTAAAATTTTGGTAGCTTTTTTCCTTATTTGGCAATTTTTTTATATTTTGGTTGCAAAAATATCTTGGCTGTGGCAGCGCTGGCTATAAGATTGTAACATCTTTCTTCAAATTTCAAGAAAACCTGTAATTTTTTGTGGACCAATTTAGCTTAATTATTTAAAGTACTGTGTAGTAAATATGCTAAAAAAAATATGGGCGTGACCATTTTTGCCCATTTTTAGATATTCTCTATTTTATTTCTAAAAAGTACCTAAATATTGGGTGTCTGAAAAACGGCAACTGCCGAAAAAGTAGGGTATCTGGTGCATATTTTCTTGTCTGAGATACAAAATTCCCAACTACAGTTCTTCATTAAAACATTTCCATCATTTGCTAAATAAGGTCTAGGTAGGACCACCTTTATTTCTCATGTGATAGATGTAGGAAATTCCAATCCTATCAAGCAAAGACATTTTCCAGTCTCCCCAGCAATGGAGAAACTTATTTACGCTGAGTTAGATCGCACGCTGGAAAATGATGTGATAGAAGAATCTGATAGCGCCTGGTCCTCCCCAATTGTCCTCGTTCGCAAGCCTGGGAAAGTGAGATTATGTTTGGATAGCAGGAAAGTCAACAGCGTCACAATAAAAGATGCATATCCTTTACCCAATATCGATGGAATTTTAAGCAGGCTTCCCAAGGCAGAATTTATTACGAGTTTAGACCTAAAAGATGCGTTCTGGCAAATACCACTGGATAAATCGTCGAAAGATAAGACTGCATTTACTGTACCTGGCCGCCCCTTGTACCATTACAAGGTCATGCCTTTTGGCCTTTGCAATGCGCCGCAAACAATGTCAAGACTAATGGACAAGGTGGTACCAGCGAACTTAAAGACAGAAGTGTTTGTCTATCTGGACGATTTGCTAGTGGTATCAGATACGTTTGAGCGCCACCTGGAAGTGTTGAGCGAAATTTCTAAACAATTCTGCTTAGCAGGACTTACGTTAAACGTAGAAAAATCCGAATTTTGTGTAAAGGAAGTTCGATACCTCGGCCACTTGGTAGGGAACGGAGTTAGTCAGACAGATCCGGATAAAATATCAGCCATTATTGAATTCCCGATACAGAAATCTGTACGCCAGCTCAGACGATTTTTAGGAATGTCCGGTTGGTACAGAAAGTTCATTAGGAATTTCGCTTCGGTAACTTCTCCTTTGACCGATTTATTAAAAAGTAAAAGACAGTTTAAGTGGAATGACACTGCTCAGAGTGCGTTCGAGGATTTAAAACGCATCTTGACCACAGCACCAGTATTGCAAAGTCCCGATTTCTCACAGCCGTTTTACATTCACTGTGATGCTAGCAATACTGGAATAGGAAGCGTGTTGGTGCAGAAAAATGCCGAGGGTGAAGAGTTTCCGATAGCATTCATGTCAAAGAAACTAAACCAAGCCCAACGCAAATACACCGTCACCGAACAAGAATGCTTAGCTGCGATTCTAAGCATAAAAAAATTTAGAGCTTATGTGGAAGGACATGAGTTCAGCGTGATCACTGATCATGCATCACTGAAGTGGCTTATGTCCCAAACAGATCTAAACTCACGCTTGGCAAGATGGGCTTTGAAGCTCCAAGGATTTAACTTTAAAATCGAGCATAGGAGCGGAAGTAGAAACGTGGTTCCTGATGCACTTTCTCGTACCAACACGGAAGATTTATCGGCAGTTGTAGGATTAAATATGTCTGAAATAAACGACTTCGGGATTTTCGTCGATCTTGAGTCCAAACATTTCAAAAGTGAAAACTACTTACGACTATTAGACCGTATTAAGGAAAATTTGAGTAGAACTCCTGACCTTAAAATCATGGACGGCTATTTGTATAGACGGACGGAACACTGTTCAAGCGAACAAATACAGGACGAATTCGCTTGGAAGCTGTGGATACCCAACGATATGATTCCAGAGCTTCTTGGGAAAGCTCATGATAGTCCGGCGTCAGCCCATGGGGGAATTACAAAAACTCTAGAGAGAATTAGACGGTTCTATTATTGGCCTAACTTAGTTAACGACGTCAAGGAATATGTGAATGCATGTGAGGTATGTAGAGGTAATAAACATCCAAATTTCATAATGAGACCTCCTTTGGGAAAAATACCATCATCTCTTCGATTTTTTCAGAAATTGTTCGTTGATTTTCTAGGACCATATCCGCGTTCAAAGGCAGGAAACATAGGTATATTCATTGTCGTCGATAATTTTTCAAAATTTTGTTTTCTGAAGCCCGTTAAAAAGTTTACCTCTGATGTGATCACACAATACATAGAATTATTTCACACCTTTGGCAACCCTGAATCAGTAGTGTCAGATAATGGTTCTCAATTCAGATCAGCGAACTTCAACAAAATTTTGCAGGATTATAGTGTTAATCATATTTATACCGCGGTTTACTCGCCCCAAGCAAATGCATCTGAACGGGTTAATCGTTCAGTTCTTGCAGCAGTCAGGGCATATATAAAAACGGACCAAAGTAATTGGGATGAATACCTCAGCACCATTAGCTGCGCCTTGCGTTCGGCTGTGCATGCTGCAACTGGTACGAGTCCTTACTACTTAGCGTTCGGACAACATATGATAACCAATGGTAAATCATACGCACTCTTGCGGAGGCTAGAACTAATTGAGGACAGAACTGTTCGCTTAGATCATCAGGATTCATTTTCTATTGTACGTGAAAGAGCTAAGAAAAACATGGAACGTCAGCAGAATAGGAACGAAAAATCTTACAATCTTCGTTCAAGAACGGTTGATTATCAAATTGGTCACGAAATTTTCCGAAGAAATTTTAGGCAAAGTGATTTAGGAAAACACTACAACGCTAAATTAGCACATCCATACATTAACGCTAGGATTAGACAGAAAACTGGATACTGCTACTACCAATTAGAAGATCTTAACGGCAAACTGATTGGAGTCTATCATGCTAAAGATATTCGACCATAAATGAATGTAAATGTTGTATTCCTAAGCTACAAGCGGTATCAGCTTTGGAGTTTTTTTTTACCCTCCAAATCTGATTTTGGCGAGGAGGAAATGTAACAGCGCTTGTAGCTATGAAAATTTTCCAATACCTTTCGATCCAAAATTGAGTTTGATGAGCAAAACCGTGATATATTCTTATATATGTATGTATATATTTAAATGTACTTATGTGCACATGCCTATATGCATACATAAATACTTATACTTATAATGTGAAAAGAATATAAAAAAAATAATTAATGTGATGATCGTAAAAGATAAGTAAGAATAGTTAAACATACATTGGTAGAGTGATATAACTTCGTGCTAACCTAAATAGAAAATGGAAAAACAGAAAATGAATAGTGATACTTACAAATGTGTTTGCCAAAGGCAAATCAATGATTGTATACACAATCAATTCTCATATTCCATTTCATAGAAATTTAAGTTTAATAGCTGATGTTAATAATAATCTCTACCCCAGTAGATAGACATGGGTGCTGATGAAGTGCGTGGCTGCACAGAAAAATATCGGTATTTCCCCCAGCTAATAGTGTCTAGTTTAAGTTTTCTTCTCTTCTTTAGATACTCACATTAATTAATAAAAATATTTCATTCATAAGAATTGAAATTACTGAACTCAAGCCTGATTAAGAAATTATTTCTGATTAAAATTCACTATAGTTCAATTAAAATCTAATAATGTCTCATAAAAAAAAAAAATAAATAAAAAATATAATAAAATGTTATAATGTTCGACCATTCGCAGTATCTTGCACTCTTTGTTTTCAAGTACGAGTAAAATAGATCCTAGCTAGTCCATCTAATTATATTATCTTAAATCATGAATGAATAATATGAAGATAGTTAAATATTTTAAACAAAACTGGAAAAAAACCTTACATTTGACAGGGTGACAGTGACAGAAGTATACTCTTCTCTTTGATAAAGCACTTCTTTTAAGGTTGATATATTTTGGTACAGAAGGTATTAAATGTATGTTACGAACATGTAAGCAATGCACTTGTATGCACTTATATATGTATACATATGTATATATATATTTTTTATGTTTATTGTGGTAAATTCCTTAGCGCTGAATAAACGTTTCTATTCCCAAATTAACGCAGGTATAAAAGGCATGATTTTTCAAAAAGAACTTCCATTAATTAATAGAAAAAAATCAACGGAATAAACTTTGAAAAAAATTCCGCAATTTTGGTACATAAATTAAGCAATTGATCTTCTTTCTGTGGAAAAAAAAAACAAAGTTTAAACAAAATTTTTGAGTTTCTCCTACGAGCATTAATAATTTTTGTGTTTTTTTTTTTGCAAAATACTTATATTGACACAAAGAGGAATCATTAAAATTGTCGAAATAACAAGGTAAATTACTCTTATTACATGTATATACCTAACTATGTACATACATACATACGTACATATATACATATGTGATTTAGGTTTTTAATCTTTTCCAAAGGCTTAACAATGAGTTTAAGGTATTATTCTTGTAGGAATCACAATTATATTCAGCACGGGCGAGACATTTTAACTAAATTTCTTTTTTTTTATCTTGAAAGGAACTAAAAGGTATATACATACATATATACATACAAAATCTACAGCAAAGTGCATTGCTTATATCTGCGCGTAAAACTAATTTACTTTTTTTCTTGGCTTTAGCAAAGATTTTCCTGGATAGAGGAACATAAATCGTTTCGTAAACGCTGCAGGACGCCTTTGACAAAATTCCGTGCAAATCTATATTCACAGGGTGAAACGAAATCTAACCAGCTCCTGAAATTTATTTAATGGTTCTTGCATGAAGTGGTTGTGTATAAAAGCTTTTCATATTGAAGGGTATAAAATTGTGGCTTATGAAAAGAGCACCATCTACAAAATAATAATTTCCGAAGACATAACATTACTTAAAAAAATAACTAAAAGAAAAATTATAACCATATTTATATATATACGTATATAGGAATACATTCGCGTACATATATGTATATATATATATATATATGTGTATATACATATGTGCATATATATATATTTATGTATGTGCGTATGTATATATGTATATGGGTATATGGACGGCTTAATTCCTAAAAGAAGAACATATTTACATACATATGTTTTAGATTTTTAGTATAATTCATAATCAATCTACATTAACTCTGCTCGTAACAAAAATGAGTAACCTCAATTAAGAATTTTAATTCTCTTTTACTCAACGCCGTACAACTTTAACTACATAAAAACAAAAGAAAAAAAACTAGGCGCAAATAAAATAACACATAAGTGACACATTGAAACATGAATAATTATTAAAAACATAAAGCAAAAAAAAAAGAATAATAGCGATACTTCATGAGAAGAACAGTGTATATACATATATAATTATTTATAAAAACTATTGCAAAATCAAAATCTAACATATGCCGAGAGAAAACGAATTTGCCAGCTTTATCCACCGATTAAGTATTCAACTATACTAATTTTAGAATGTTGTTTCTACCCAAACCAGGAGCCGGAGAAAGATCTTTCAACGGGATCCAGTGACCAAGTAAGTGGAAACCTTTATTTTTTATCAGACATCTAATCACAGCAAATAATTAGTTAAATTCTTATTAACCGAAATCGGCCGCTTAATCTTATTCCAATACGATGTTAACACTGCTAATTTCATTTGAGTAATTCTGTTAATAACATGCATATACCTGTTAATTACAGAAGTTAACTGCTTAGAAAATTTACAAATGTATGATATTTTCTGTGATTATGATTATTATTAAATCAAGTTAACACCGTTGAATAGAAATTCGGAGGCTAAAGAGTTTGATATCAATAACGTTACAAAAGTTTTTATAATTCCCAAATTTATGGCGGATTTGTTTAATAATTATTTAGGATAAAGATCTCGGTAGAGGAAGATTTAAATTAAAGTTTTGTCTCTCGCAGATTCGCTTCGATATTTGTTATTACTGTTGCTTAACATTTAAACATAATTACTTGTTAGTTACACAAAATTCTTTTTGCTTTTTTTTTTGTCTTAGGCATACATACATATATTCTAGACTCATTTTTCTAAATAGGTTTAAAAATATAAAGGTTATATAATTGAAGTAAATCTTATAAATATTTATACTTATGTTGAAATTATACCTACATACATATATACATATAAGTTTAGTGATAAAATGAAAACAATTCCTTCGGATGAGGGAAATATTGAAATGTTGTTTAATAAATAGTTGATTCTATAATGAACCCATAAACAGTTTAATTTCGATTTCTGGCCATTTGGTAGGATAGGTTAAGGATAATTGTATATTAGGGATCATGTGTAATTATAAACAGCGAAAAATTACATGATCATAGGTAGGGAAGGGAATATACGTGACACCATCTATTCACGCGCTAATCAATGCTTCTACTTAGAATAGGTTCTTTATTTTCTTTTCTTTCCGTTTATTTACTTTTACCTGTTTTATATAGCATGCAAATTTAAAATAAAAAAAATTATCTGTGGTCTGAAAATAGAAAGTTTAGAACGAAAAACAAAACCCACCCAATTGCCGACGAGACAGCAGCTGGAATTTTAATGCATGCATTCTAAACTATGACTTATGATCTTTAGCAATATTAAACCTCAGTTACTCGCTACAGATATAATTATTTTTGGCGCCCAACGTGGGGCTTTTATACATAAACAACATCTTTTAATTTTTTTTGTCAGGTTAAGTGTGGCTCCGACATATTGTTAACTTTCCTTTCACTTTCAATTAAGAAAAAAAATATTTTTACTTTTCTTTGCACCACGGTATTTTTTATATTTTCTAATAAAACTACGTATCTGACTTGTATCTCACTATTCTTTTTGATGAGTGGAGAAATTTAATGTGCGGAATTTTATTAATCATGCAAGATACATGTATAGGGTAACCGACATTATACATTCCTATTTATATCCTCAAAAACTCATTTAATATTTAAACTAGTTTCCTGGAAAGGCTAAAACTTTGGATTGATTCATAAATTTAGACCGGTTAACTACTTTATATACATTAATTCTCTTTAGTATCTGTGTTAAAATTAGTCTGAAAATTGTTTTTTGGAATACTTCTAGATTGCAACAACTAATTTTAACACGATGGATGCTCTACTTTTCAATTTTGTTTTCTTCTTCTTTCTTCTTATTCTAAATAATAGTAGTATTGGTTAAAATTTTGTGTCCTTTTCCTATTCGAAAAATGGTACAGAAATCTTATAATTTATGAAATGTTATATAATATTGAATATTAGTAAATAAATAAACAAATCTTCGTCAGGTTTAATTTAAGGACTGTTTTAGTAATACTCGCAGTTAACTTTTTTTTTTTGAAGTTGTCTTTTGGGTATCCTAATAACATAACATAGTTGAAAGTAACATAACATAGTTGAAAGCTATTTTGTTGAGGAATATTCAAGTTCCTTGCAGTGACGCATTTATTTTTTTGTTTAGTGGAATTTTTTTTCCTTTGAGATGTCACAGACAAAAAATAACGAAGATTTGATCGCCCAAAGTGAGCAACTAAATTGTGGTTTTTGCACCAACGCACAGTGGGGCCTTTTGACTTTTTTCGTTGCAAAAATCATAACTTTTGAACTGATAAAGATATTTAAAAATTTTAAAAAGCATTTGAAATGTAACTCCTTTAGCTTAAATATACATGATTTGCACGGTCATAGGTTAGGCGCTGCACTGTGCACAGTGTCTGCTTTCGACTGTTTTTATTACAAACATCATAACTTTTAACCCTTTCCGTTTAAGGT
Organism: Tachina lurida; assembly: GCA_944452675.1. NCBI lineage: Eukaryota > Metazoa > Arthropoda > Insecta > Diptera > Tachinidae > Tachina > Tachina lurida. Next base: position 89,697,824 of record OX101752.1, read on the forward strand.
AAGAATAAATAAATAAAATAAAATAAATTTTAATAAAAATGAGTATCATTATTGACCATAGCTTTGTGGAGGCACTACGCACAGTGTTTTTTTTTTTTGTTGAAAACATCATAATTTTTGAAGTTACCAAGAAATTTGTAATGGGGAAAAACACTTAATTTTTAAATCTTTTAGGATCAAAATAAGTGCTCCCTTATTGTGATAGGCATTGGACACGATGACACCTTTGACGCTTCTTGTCGCAAAAATCATATATTTTGAAGTAATGATATTTTCAAAATTTCTCAAACATTTAATATACAACTTTTTGTGCTTTAAATGACATTCTCATAGGGAAGTCTAGAAAAAAATGATACTCTAATATAACATGTTATATTAATATAACTCATTTTATTTATATTACAGATAAAAATTATTGAAATATTTTTAATACTAATGTTAATTTATAATATTATTTATATATTATTTATATAATTTATAATATTATTTTATGATATATTATAATATGATAATGAGTTATTTTTATTAATTTTTTTAATAGTTAGTTTTCTTCAAAATAGTCATTAACATTTTGATCGATTTGTAATAGACTTAACATATCGGAGCTATAATTATATTCTTCCAAATCTTTTCGAGATCTTACATGTCTCCGCGATTAAATCAGTGGGTCTGAAGAGGCCGCCAACATATTAAATAGAGCCTCATTCTGTCTAATCCGTGATATTTTGCAAGTATTCGCATATCTAAAGTGCTTGTAATCTTTGTTTTTGCATTCCTGGGCTTCTTCTGATAACTCTCCAATTGGTAAGCAATGGTATTCAATTAAATTTTGGCCATGAGCCAAAATCTTATGGACCTTAGGAGTAAGTTTCTTCTCAGGGTACTTTTGAGCCAAAAGCTGGGCAGTTTTTGATGCATAATCCTGAAACTTTGGGCCATTTACCATTTCTCTAGAGTTTATAACATTTAGAATAACTGCCAACCATTTTATAATATGGTTGTCGACACCAGTAATTTGGGATGTTACCTCATCATTTTCAAAAAACCATCTGGACATGTTACCATCGTTAGTATTTCCATATCCCTGCTTTGGGCAGTCTATTTTTAGTCCAAGGTTCTTAAAAAATTCATTTTGTATAATATTTTTTCGAGCAGTTAGTTTTTCTTTTGGTGTTGCATTCTCATGAAAACTTTCTTCTCTCGGAATTGTATACGCTAATTTTAAAATAAACTCCATGCACCTAATTCTGGCATGTAACGGAGAAATTCCATATTCATAGTTTTGTTCATCACTTGAATCATTAAAATTTTGAAAGTCCTTCTGTGACTTTTTGCAAATTGCAAACTTCAAAGTTGAAGAAGTATCTGTTATTACATTTAAGACTTTGCCATCAATCATTGTAAGAGAAAATTCATAATTAATGACAACCTTTTTTCCATTCTTCACTTCAATAACAGAAGGTTTTAGTTCGGAAATTTGCTTTTTTATATCGTTTACTGTAGACTTGATTATTTCTGAAGACTCCTTTGCAGATTTAAAAAATATCGGACGGCAAAAATGGACTGACGATGGGCGAGGATTTTTCCAATGCTCAGAGATTTCACTTCTAAGTCGTAAAGGAACTATAGAAGCCATAAACATATTTGCATCTGTAATAGTTATATCAGTTGTCGATATTGTTTGTTTGTAAGCACTTTGACCAGATGATCCATGACATCCCCACTTGCTTATCAATGTAAGCCTATCTGGAAGTAATACTCTTTCTTTTTCAGGAAAACTTTGAACTAACCGTTTAGATGTATGATCCATTTAGTCTTGCAGTTCAACTTCTGCTGATACGTCAGTAACTTTTACATTAGATGGTACTGCTTCTTTTTTGGCAGAGGTAACTTTTTTATATCCAGGAAGAACATTCACATTATGATTCTTTAAAGAGCTTCGTAAAATATTATATTTCTCCTTTGACAATCCCAAGTCCATAAATAACGCTAAGGCTTCTTCTATGCTATACTTTGTGGGTAATGCATTCGAAAGGAGTTGGAATACTTTCTTTAATCCTTCGTAGTCGATCTGGGCTGGCAAGCTCCATAGCTTTTGTAATATCAGACCTTGATATATCTTTATCTTTTACGCACTTCAGACATAATGCTTCTGACAGATTCGATGTAGATATATCTTTTGTAGCATTTTGAAGTTTACGTTTTTTGTGTACTCCGAACACTCGTTTATAGTTTTAGCAGGCCTTCCTTTTCTGCTGTGCAAGGATGTATGCGGTTCTTCGATGTTTTCAAAAGTTGTTACTCCATTTAGCCAGTCTGAGTTCTGTTCCATAAAGCTTTTTGTCGTACGGTTTGAGGCAAGCCATTTTCTACGAATATCCAAGAAAACGAAGTGAATTTTGTTTTTAACATCCTTTTCGTGGTATCCTGGGAAACCGTGCAATTTTTCCACAATAGCAATATTAAATACATTTTCATTATGTGATTTTCTAAATAACTCGAACAATTCCAAATTTTGAAATGTCATTATGAGTTCTGGTACTGATCACTACTTTTTCAAAGTAAAACCTTAAATGATTGCATTACACAATTGCAGATTAATTTATACCCAAAAATAAAAAGGTTCAAACCACAAATAACTGGTATGTATGATGTATATAATATACATCTGCAGTTTTTATTTTACTTAGTCCTGATTCACACACATCACGTTTACCTGATCAGTTTTTGTTCAATTTTCTTTTGAACCTGCATTTGCGTTCATACACACCGTCAAGTCAAGTCTCATCAAATAGAGTATTACGAATGACAAAACAAAACGAAAAAGCAAACTTGACTGGTACGGTCAAGTATGTACCCCTTTCCTTTCTCTTTTTCTCTCACTCCACTAAAAACTCAAGACTTGACGACTCAGACCTGACGTGTGTGAATCAGGACTTAGTATAAAAACCAAGTTTTAAAACTACCTGCCTATTTTCATAATGTGTTCTTAAATTTAAATAAATAAACAAATTGTAATAATTATGCCTACCTGATTGACACAGCAAAATACTGTTTATCATTTATATGGGATTCATACTATGACTTTTTATGGTGACTTTTGAAGACTTTATTGACGAATGGTGTACAAAGGCTATCAACTTAAAAGAGAATTAAAGAAAAATGTTGGGAAAAAGTCACTGTGAAAATTTCGTATTAACGAGAAGCAATAAATATTATTAACAAGTGATGCAGTAAACACAATTTTATAGAGAGAATAATTTCTTTTCATATTTTTATCTCTGGGCCCTTGTTTCATAGCAGCCGGCAACTATAATGCTAAACATACGTTCTGGGGTTCGCGTCTTATTACACCCAGAGGTCGAGCGTTGTTCAATGCAATTTCCAAAATGGGCTTGGATGTCATTTCGAGTGGAGAGCCCACTTATTGGCCTACCGACATACATAAAATTCCGGATGTCATAGATTTTGGCGTCATGAAAAATATCTCTAGGGACTTAATTCGGATTGAAGCTTCTCTAGATCTCTCGTCCGATCACTCTCCCACGATCGTTACAATTTGTGGCCCATTGAGAAGTGACTTACCTCACCCATATGCGAATTTGATAAATCGTGTTAATTGGCTGGGATTTAAAAAATATCTTAGTAGTCATTGCACGGAAAATATTACGCTAAGAACATCTGACGATATTGAAACTAACATTGCCAACCTTAACGAAAATATTAAGCAGGCTGCTAAACATGCCACTACCTCCCATCCGCAGACTGGGTTTAATAAAATTTATTCTACCGATATTGAACGTGCCGTATGCGAAAAAAGAAGAGCTAGAAGGGAATGGCAACAGCACAGATCACCACAACTTAAAATCAGATTTAAAGAGTGCACTAAACGACTCCAAGAGCTGCTTGCACATGAAAAAACTGCATCTCTTAAAAACTATCTGCAAAATCTTGATGTCACACCAGCATCTAATTACTCTTTATGGCGCGCTGCTAGAAAGCTTAAAACACCCGTTGAGTTTAAACCACCTCTGCGCACATCTACCGGAGGTTGGGCAAGAAGCGATACTGAAAAAGGTAACATATTTGCTGACCATTTGAAATACGTATTTACCCCAAACACATGTACTGGTGTAATTGATTTGCCTAATGTAGACGCTCTACCCCCTCAACTAATAAAGTTTAAGACGCGTGATGTACAAAAAGTAATTGCTGAACTCAACCCAAAGAAAGCTCCGGGTTTTGATGGAATTAGTAACCAGATGCTAATAAAGTTGCCTCGTATTGCAATTAGAATACTGTTATTTATTTTTAACGCCATTTTACGACTGCAGTATTATCCAAATAGCTGGAAGCTTGCCAAAGTTAAAATGATTCCAAAGCCGGGCAAAGACCTTACCAAGGCTGAGTCATACAGGCCAATAAGTCTCCTATCAACAATGTCAAAGCTTTTCGAAAAACTGCTCATGACAAAATTGTCCCCAATTCTAGTTAATAGTGGGTGCATACCGGACCATCAATTTGGTTTTAGAAGTCAGCATAGCACCATTGAACAAACTCATAGATTGGTCCAATTTATAAGAAGAACATTTTAAGAAAAGAAGTATTGTTCTGCGCTGTTTATCGACGTTTCTCAGGCATTTGATAAAGTGTGGCATGAAGGCCTAATTTTAAAATTAAAAACATACCTGCCAATAAACGTTGTAAGTCTTTTGAAAAGTTACATTACTGCCCGGAAGTTCACTGTTGTGGAAGGAGACTTTATGAGCATGCCTGAAACTATCTCATCCGGTGTGCCACAGGGGAGTATACTGGGGCCAGTTTTGTATTTGATTTATACTTGTGATATGCCTCTGAGCAGCAATATCCACACTTCCACATTTGCTGATGATACAGCCTGCCTTAGTATGCATGAAAATCCTTACGAAGCATCCCGATATCTTCAAGAACACATTACCCAGCTGGAACTATGGTTAAACTTATGGAGAATTAAGGTAAACGAACAAAAGTGTGTTCAAGTAACATTTACTTTACGAAGAGATACCTGTTCCCCCATTCGAATCAACAATCAAAATATTCCTCAACATTCTCAAGTCAAATACCTTGGCATACACCTTGATCGAAGGCTTACATGGAAATATCATATTGACTCTAAGTTAACCCAAATGAAACTTAAATTGGCTCAAATATATTGGTTAATTGGCAGAAATTCAACACTCAGCCTAGACTGCAAACTTTTGATATACAAGTCGCTTTTGAAGCCAATATGGTGCTATGGAATTCAGCTGTGGGGCACTGCTTCAGCTTCAAATGTCGAGAGAATCCAACGAAGGCAAAACAAAATTTTACGTTTGATAACATCTGCTCCATGGTACGTTAAAAATTCAAATATTCATCGTGATTTAAATATGCCACTAGTGAGTGAAGAAATTGCAAAATACGCAGGCAAATATTTAACTAAACTCGAGTCACATCCTAATCCGCTTGCTCGTAATATTTTGAACTTTACTGGACACGTCCGCCTAAAAAAGAGGGATACAAGTGCTCTTATACTCAACACTCCAGATGGGACTGCTTGAAAATACTTTTTATTTTATTTTATTTTTTTTTTCTTCCTTTTGATTATCACTACTTAAATATGTATAATTTATAACTATCTCTAAATTTATGTCCGACAGTGGTCGGGCCTAATAATTATATTTTAGATTTAAGATTTGAATACTTATTGTTAGTTCATATTTGGAGATACAATAAATAAAAATATGTATTAAAAAAAAAAAAAAAATATTTGGAAAGCATCTTTGTTACATAAGTATATAAAATAATTTTTTATCTTTTAGTAATAAAATACATATATTTTATAACATAAAGTACAAATTATTTTTCTCTTATTTTTGTTAAAAAAAGAAAACTAAGATTTGATCTTTCTATACGATTATATATATTTCAATGAAATAAGGCTACAACATATTTCTAAGTAGGCACATATGCATACATTAACAAAAATATGTCAATCAGTTCCATTTATATTTACATTTTTGTGCTGTGAGATAACATAAAATATAAAAAATATTAAAATTTTGGTAGCTTTTTTCCTTATTTGGCAATTTTTTTATATTTTGGTTGCAAAAATATCTTGGCTGTGGCAGCGCTGGCTATAAGATTGTAACATCTTTCTTCAAATTTCAAGAAAACCTGTAATTTTTTGTGGACCAATTTAGCTTAATTATTTAAAGTACTGTGTAGTAAATATGCTAAAAAAAATATGGGCGTGACCATTTTTGCCCATTTTTAGATATTCTCTATTTTATTTCTAAAAAGTACCTAAATATTGGGTGTCTGAAAAACGGCAACTGCCGAAAAAGTAGGGTATCTGGTGCATATTTTCTTGTCTGAGATACAAAATTCCCAACTACAGTTCTTCATTAAAACATTTCCATCATTTGCTAAACAAGGTCTAGGTAGGACCACCTTTATTTCTCATGTGATAGATGTAGGAAATTCCAATCCTATCAAGCAAAGACCTTTTCCAGTCTCCCCAGCAATGGAGAAACTTATTTACGCTGAGTTAGATCGCATGCTGGAAAATGATGTGATAGAAGAATCTGATAGCGCCTGGTCCTCCCCAATTGTCCTCGTTCGCAAGCCTGGGAAAGTGAGATTATGTTTGGATAGCAGGAAAGTCAACAGCGTCACAATAAAAGATGCATATCCTTTACCCAATATCGATGGAATTTTAAGCAGGCTTCCCAAGGCAGAATTTATTACGAGTTTAGACCTAAAAGATGCGTTCTGGCAAATACCACTGGATAAATCGTCGAAAGATAAGACTGCATTTACTGTACCTGGCCGCCCCTTGTACCATTACAAGGTCATGCCTTTTGGCCTTTGCAATGCGCCGCAAACAATGTCAAGACTAATGGACAAGGTGGTACCAGCGAACTTAAAGACAGAAGTGTTTGTCTATCTGGACGATTTGCTAGTGGTATCAGATACGTTTGAGCGCCACCTGGAAGTGTTGAGCGAAATTTCTAAACAATTCTGCTTAGCAGGACTTACGTTAAACGTAGAAAAATCCGAATTTTGTGTAAAGGAAGTTCGATACCTCGGCCACTTGGTAGGGAACGGAGTTAGTCAGACAGATCCGGATAAAATATCAGCCATTATTGAATTCCCGATACAGAAATCTATACGCCAGCTCAGACGATTTTTAGGAATGTCCGGTTGGTACAGAAAGTTCATTAGGAATTTCGCTTCGGTAACTTCTCCTTTGACCGATTTATTAAAAAGTAAAAGACAGTTTAAGTGGAATGACACTGCTCAGAGTGCGTTCGAGGATTTAAAACGCATCTTGACCACAGCACCAGTATTGCAAAGTCCCGATTTCTCACAGCCGTTTTACATTCACTGTGATGCTAGCAATACTGGAATAGGAAGCGTGTTGGTGCAGAAAAATGCCGAGGGTGAAGAGTTTCCGATAGCATTCATGTCAAAGAAACTAAACCAAGCCCAACGCAAATACACCGTCACCGAACAAGAATGCTTAGCTGCGATTCTAAGCATAAAAAAATTTAGAGCTTATGTGGAAGGACATGAGTTCAGCGTGATCACTGATCATGCATCACTGAAGTGGCTTATGTCCCAAACAGATCTAAACTCACGCTTGGCAAGATGGGCTTTGAAGCTCCAAGGATTTAACTTTAAAATCGAGCATAGGAGCGGAAGTAGAAACGTGGTTCCTGATGCACTTTCTCGTACCAACACGGAAGATTTATCGGCAGTTGTAGGATTAAATATGTCTGAAATAAACGACTTCGGGATTTTCGTCGATCTTGAGTCCAAACATTTCAAAAGTGAAAACTACTTACGACTATTAGACCGTATTAAGGAAAATTTGAGTAGAACTCCTGACCTTAAAATCATGGACGGCTATTTGTATAGACGGACGGAACACTGTTCAAGCGAACAAATACAGGACGAATTCGCTTGGAAGCTGTGGATACCCAACGATATGATTCCAGAGCTTCTTGGGAAAGCTCATGATAGTCCGGCGTCAGCCCATGGGGGAATTACAAAAACTCTAGAGAGAATTAGACGGTTCTATTATTGGCCTAACTTAGTTAACGACGTCAAGGAATATGTGAATGCATGTGAGGTATGTAGAGGTAATAAACATCCAAATTTCATAATGAGACCTCCTTTGGGAAAAATACCATCATCTCTTCGATTTTTTCAGAAATTGTTCGTTGATTTTCTAGGACCATATCCGCGTTCAAAGGCAGGAAACATAGGTATATTCATTGTCGTCGATAATTTTTCAAAATTTTGTTTTCTGAAGCCCGTTAAAAAGTTTACCTCTGATGTGATCACACAATACATAGAAGAATTATTTCACACCTTTGGCAACCCTGAATCAGTAGTGTCAGATAATGGTTCTCAATTCAGATCAGCGAACTTCAACAAAATTTTGCAGGATTATAGTGTTAATCATATTTATACCGCGGTTTACTCGCCCCAAGCAAATGCATCTGAACGGGTTAATCGTTCAGTTCTTGCAGCAGTCAGGGCATATATAAAAACGGACCAAAGTAATTGGGATGAATACCTCAGCACCATTAGCTGCGCCTTGCGTTCGGCTGTGCATGCTGCAACTGGTACGAGTCCTTACTACTTAGCGTTCGGACAACATATGATAACCAATGGTAAATCATACGCACTCTTGCGGAGGCTAGAACTAATTGAGGACAGAACTGTTCGCTTAGATCATCAGGATTCATTTTCTATTGTACGTGAAAGAGCTAAGAAAAACATGGAACGTCAGCAGAATAGGAACGAAAAATCTTACAATCTTCGTGATTTAGGAAAACACTACAACGCTAAATTAGCACATCCATACATTAACGCTAGGATTAGACAGAAAACTGGATACTGCTACTACCAATTAGAAGATCTTAACGGCAAACTGATTGGAGTCTATCATGCTAAAGATATTCGACCATAAATGAATGTAAATGTTGTATTCCTAAGCTACAAGCGGTATCAGCTTTGGAGTTTTTTTTTACCCTCCAAATCTGATTTTGGCGAGGAGGAAATGTAACAGCGCTTGTAGCTATGAAAATTTTCCAATACCTTTCGATCCAAAATTGAGTTTGATGAGCAAAACCGTGATATATTCTTATATATGTATGTATATATTTAAATGTACTTATGTGCACATGCCTATATGCATACATAAATACTTATACTTATAATGTGAAAAGAATATAAAAAAAATAATTAATGTGATGATCGTAAAAGATAAGTAAGAATAGTTAAACATACATTGGTAGAGTGATATAACTTCGTGCTAACCTAAATAGAAAATGGAAAAACAGAAAATTAATAGTGATACTTACAAATGTGTTTGCCAAAGGCAAATCAATGATTGTATACACAATCAATTCTCATATTCCATTTCATAGAAATTTAAGTTTAATAGCTGATGTTAATAATAATCTCTACCCCAGTAGATAGACATGGGTGCTGATGAAGTGCGTGGCTGCACAGAAAAATATCGGTATTTCCCCCAGCTAATAGTGTCTAGTTTAAGTTTTCTTCTCTTCTTTAGATACTCACATTAATTAATAAAAATATTTCATTCATAAGAATTGAAATTACTGAACTCAAGCCTGATTAAGAAATTATTTCTGATTAAAATTCACTATAGTTCAATTAAAATCTAATAATGTCTCATAAAAAAAAAAATAAATAAAAAATATAATAAAATGTTATAATGTTCGACCATTCGCAGTATCTTGCACTCTTTGTTTTCAAGTACGAGTAAAATAGATCCTAGCTAGTCCATCTAATTATATTATCTTAAATCATGAATGAATAATATGAAGATAGTTAAATATTTTAAACAAAACTGGAAAAAAACCTTACATTTGACAGGGTGACAGTGACAGAAGTATACTCTTCTCTTTGATAAAGCACTTCTTTTAAGGTTGATATATTTTGGTACAGAAAGTATTAAATGTATGTTACGAACATGTAAGCAATGCACTTGTATGCACTTATATATGTATACATATGTATATATATATTTTTTATGTTTATTGTGGTAAATTCCTTAGCGCTGAATAAACGTTTCTATTCCCAAATTAACGCAGGTATAAAAGGCATGATTTTTCAAAAAGAACTTCCATTAATTAATAGAAAAAAATCAACGGAATAAACTTTGAAAAAAATTCCGCAATTTTGGTACATAAATTAAGCAATTGATCTTCTTTCTGTGGAAAAAAAAACAAAGTTTAAACAAAATTTTTGAGTTTCTCCTACGAGCATTAATAATTTTTGTGTTTTTTTTTGCAAAATACTTATATTGACACAAAGAGGAATCATTAAAATTGTCGAAATAACAAGGTAAATTACTCTTATTACATGTATATACCTAACTATGTACATACAATCACAATTATATTCAGCACGGGCGAGACATTTTAACTAAATTTCTTTTTTTTTTATCTTGAAAGGAACTAAAAGGTATATACATACATATATACATACAAAATCTACAGCAAAGTGCATTGCTTATATCTGCGCGTAAAACTAATTTACTTTTTTTCTTGGCTTTAGCAAAGATTTTCCTGGATAGAGGAACATAAATCGTTTCGTAAACGCTGCAGGACGCCTTTGACAAAATTCCGTGCATATCTATATTCACAGGGTGAAACGAAATCTAACCAGCTCCTGAAATTTATTTAATGGTTCTTGCATGAAGTGGTTGTGTATAAAAGCTTTTCATATTGAAGGGTATAAAATTGTGGCTTATGAAAAGAGCACCATCTACAAAATAATAATTTCCGAAGACATAAAATTACTTAAAAAAATAACTAAAAGAAAAATTATAACCATATTTATATATATACGTATATAGGAATACATTCGCGTACATATATGTATATATATATATATGTGTATATACATATGTGCATATATATATATTTATGTATGTGCGTATGTATATATGTATATGGGTATATGGACGGCTTAATTCCTAAAAGAAGAACATATTTACATACATATGTTTTAGATTTTTAGTATAATTCATAATCAATCTACATTAACTCCGCTCGTAACAAAAATGAGTAACCTCAATTAAGAATTTTAATTCTCTTTTACTCAACGCCGTACAACTTTAACTACATAAAAACAAAAGAAAAAAAAACTAGGCGCAAATAAAATAACACATAAGTGACACATTGAAACATGAATAATTATTAAAAACATAAAGCAAAAAAAAAAAAAAAAGAAGAATAGCGATACTTCATGAGAAGAACAGTGTATATACATATATAATTATTTATAAAAACTATTGCAAAATCAAAATCTAACATATGCCGAGAGAAAACGAATTTGCCAGCTTTATCCACCGATTAAGTATTCAACTATACTAATTTTAGAATGTTGTTTCTACCCAAACCAGGAGCCGGAGAAAGATCTTTCAACGGGATCCAGTGACCAAGTAAGTGGAAACCTTTATTTTTTATCAGACATCTAATCACAGCAAATAATTAGTTAAATTCTTATTAACCGAAATCGGCCGCTTAATCTTATTCCAATACGATGTTAACACTGCTAATTTCATTTGAGTAATTCTGTTAATAACATGCATATACCTGTTAATTACAGAAGTTAACTGCTTAGAAAATTTACAAATGTATGATATTTTCTGTGATTATGATTATTATTAAATCAAGTTAACACCGTTGAATAGAAATTCGGAGGCTAAAGAGTTTGATATCAATAACGTTACAAAAGTTTTTATAATTCCCAAATTTATGGCGGATTTGTTTAATAATTATTTAGGATAAAGATCTCGGTAGAGGAAGATTTAAATTAAAGTTTTGTCTCTCGCAGATTCGCTTCGATATTTGTTATTACTGTTGCTTAACATTTAAACATAATTACTTGTTAGTTACACAAAATTCTTTTTGCTTTTTTTTGTCTTAGGCATACATACATATATTCTAGACTCATTTTTCTAAATAGGTTTAAAAATATAAAGGTTATATAATTGAAGTAAATCTTATAAATATTTATACTTATGTTGAAATTATACCTACATACATACATATATACATATAAGTTTAGTGATAAAATGAAAACAATTCCTTCGGATGAGGGAAATATTGAAATGTTGTTTAATAAATAGTTGATTCTATAATGAACCCATAAACAGTTTAATTTCGATTTCTGGCCATTTGGTAGGATAGGTTAAGGATAATTGTATATTAGGGATCATGTGTAATTATAAACAGCGAAAAATTACATGATCATAGGTAGGGAAGGGAATATACGTGACACCATCTATTCACGCGCTAATCAATGCTTCTACTTAGAATAGGTTCTTTATTTTCTTTTCTTTCCGTTTATTTACTTTTACCTGTTTTATATAGCATGCAAATTTAAAATAAAAAAAATTATCTGTGGTCTGAAAATAGAAAGTTTAGAACGAAAAACAAAACCCACCCAATTGCCGACGAGACAGCAGCTGGAATTTTAATGCATGCATTCTAAACTATGACTTATGATCTTTAGCAATATTAAACCTCAGTTACTCGCTACAGATATAATTATTTTTGGCGCCCAACGTGGGGCCACACATTGCTTTTATACATAAACAACATCTTTTAATTTTTTTTGTCAGGTTAAGTGTGGCTCCGACATATTGTTAACTTTCCTTTCACTTTCAATTAAGAAAAAAAATATTTTTACTTTTCTTTGCACCACGGTATTTTTTATATTTTCTAATAAAACTACGTATCTGACTTGTATCTCACTATTCTTTTTGATGAGTGGAGAAATTTAATGTGCGGAATTGTATTAATCATGCAAGATACATGTATAGGGTAACCGACATTATACATTCCTATTTATATCCTCAAAAACTCATTTAATATTTAAACTAGTTTCCTGGAAAGGCTAAAACTTTGGATTGATTCATAAATTTAGACCGGTTAACTACTTTATATACATTAATTCTCTTTAGTATCTGTGTTAAAATTAGTCTGAAAATTGTTTTTTGGAATACTTCTAGATTGCAACAACTAATTTTAACACGATGGATGCTCTACTTTTCAATTTTGTTTTCTTCTTCTTTCTTCTTATTCTAAATAATAGTAGTATTGGTTAAAATTTTGTATCCTTTTCCTATTCGAAAAATGGTACAGAAATCTTATAATTTATGAAATTTTATATAATATTGAATATTAGTAAATAAATAAACAAATCTTCGTCAGGTTTAATTTAAGGACTGTTTTAGTAATACTCGCAGTTAAGTTTTTTTTTTTGAAGTTGTCTTTTGGGTATCCTAATAACATAACATAGTTGAAAGTAACATAACATAGTTGAAAGCTATTTTGTTGAGGAATATTCAAGTTCCTTGCAGTGACGCATTTATTTTTTTGTTTAGTGGAATTTTTTTTCCTTTGAGATGTCACAGACAAAAAATAACGAAGATTTGATCGCCCAAAGTGAGCAACTAAATTGTGGTTTTTGCACCAACGCACAGTGGGGCCTTTTGACTTTTTTCGTTGCAAAAATCATAACTTTTGAACTGATAAAGATATTTAAAAATTTTAAAAAGCATTTGAAATGTAACTCCTTTAGCTTAAATATACATGATTTGCACGGTCATAGGTTAGGCGCTGCACTGTGCACAGTGTCTGCTTTCGACTGTTTTTATTACAAACATCATAACTTTTAACCCTTTCCGTTTAAGGTAAGAATAAATAAATAAAATAAAATAAATTTTAATAAAAATGAGTATCATTATTGACCATTGTTGAAAACATCATAATTTTTGAAGTTACCAAGAAATTTGTAATGGGGAAAAACACTTAATTTTTAAATCTTTTAGGATCAAAATAAGTGCTCCCTTATTGTGATAGGCATTGGACACGATGACACCTTTGACGCTTCTTGTCGCAAAAATCATATATTTTGAAGTAATGATATTTTCAAAATTTCTCAAACATTTAATATACAACTTTTTGTGCTTTAAATGACATTCTCATAGGGAAGTCTAGAAAAAAATGATACTCTAATATAACATGTTATATTAATATAACTCATTTTATTTATATTACAGATAAAAATTATTGAAATATTTTTAATACTAATGTTAATTTATAATATTATTTATATATTATTTATATAATTTATAATATTATTTTATGATATATTATAATATGATAATGAGTTATTTTTATTAATTTTTTTAATAGTTAGTTTTCTTCAAAATAGTCATTAACATTTTGATCGATTTGTAATAGACTTAACATATCGGAGCTATAATTATATTCTTCCAAATCTTTTCGAGATCTTACATGTCTCCGCGATGAAATCAGTGGGTCTGAAGAGGCCGCCAACATATTAAATAGAGCCTCATTCTGTCTAATCCGTGATATTTTGCAAGTATTCGCATATCTAAAGTGCTTGTAATCTTTGTTTTTGCATTCCTGGGCTTCTTCTGATAACTCTCCAATTGGTAAGCAATGGTATTCAATTAAATTTTGGCCATGAGCCAAAATCTTATGGACCTTAGGAGTAAGTTTCTTCTCAGGGTACTTTTGAGCCAAAAGCTGGGCAGTTTTTGATGCATAATCCTGAAACTTTGGGCCATTTACCATTTCTCTAGAGTTTATAACATTTAGAATAACTGCCAACCATTTTATAATATGGTTGTCGACACCAGTAATTTGGGATGTTACCTCATCATTTTCAAAAAACCATCTGGACATGTTACCATCGTTAGTATTTCCATATCCCTGCTTTGGGCAGTCTATTTTTAGTCCAAGGTTCTTAAAAAATTCATTTTGTATAATATTTTTTCGAGCAGTTAGTTTTTCTTTTGGTGTTGCATTCTCATGAAAACTTTCTTCTCTCGGAATTGTATACGCTAATTTTAAAATAAACTCCATGCACCTAATTCTGGCATGTAACGGAGAAATTCCATATTCATAGTTTTGTTCATCACTTGAATCATTAAAATTTTGAAAGTCCTTCTGTGACTTTTTGCAAATTGCAAACTTCAAAGTTGAAGAAGTATCTGTTATTACATTTAAGACTTTGCCATCAATCATTGTAAGAGAAAATTCATAATTAATGACAACCTTTTTTCCATTCTTCACTTCAATAACAGAAGGTTTTAGTTCGGAAATTTGCTTTTTTATATCGTTTACTGTAGACTTGATTATTTCTGAAGACTCCTTTGCATATTTAAAAAATATCGGACGGCAAAAATGGACTGACGATGGGCGAGGATTTTTCCAATGCTCAGAGATTTCACTTCTAAGTCGTAAAGGAACTATAGAAGCCATAAACATATTTGCATCTGTAATAGTTATATCAGTTGTCGATATTGTTTGTTTGTAAGCACTTTGACCAGATGATCCATGACATCCCCACTTGCTTATCAATGTAAGCCTATCTGGAAGTAATACTCTTTCTTTTTCAGGAAAACTTTGAACTAACCGTTTAGATGTATGATCCATTTAGTCTTGCAGTTCAACTTCTGCTGATACGTCAGTAACTTTTACATTAGATGGTACTGCTTCTTTTTTGGCAGAGGTAACTTTTTTATATCCAGGAAGAACATTCACATTATGATTCTTTAAAGAGCTTCGTAAAATATAATATTTCTCCTTTGACAATCCCAAGTCCATAAATAACGCTAAGGCTTCTTCTATGCTATACTTTGTGGGTAATGCATTCGAAAGGAGTTGGAATACTTTCTTTAATCCTTCGTAGTCGATCTGGGCTGGCAAGCTCCATAGCTTTTGTAATATCAGACCTTGATATATCTTTATCTTTTACGCACTTCAGACATAATGCTTCTGACAGATTCGATGTAGATATATCTTTTTTAGCATTTTGAAGTTTACGTTTTTTGTGTACTCCGAACACTCGTTTATAGTTTTAGCAGGCCTTCCTTTTCTGCTGTGCAAGGATGTATGCGGTTCTTCGATGTTTTCAAAAGTTGTTACTCCATTTAGCCAGTCTGAGTACTGTTCCATAAAGCTTTTTGTCGTACGGTTTGAGGCAAGCCATTTTCTACGAATATCCAAGAAAACGAAGTGAATTTTGTTTTTAACATCCTTTTCGTGGTATCCTGGGAAACCGTGCAATTTTTCCACAATAGCAATATTAAATACATTTTCATTATGTGATTTTCTAAATAACTCGAACAATTCCAAATTTTGAAATGTCATTATGAGTTCTGGTACTGATCACTACTTTTTCAAAGTAAAACCTTAAATGATTGCATTACACAATTGCAGATTAATTTATACCCAAAAATAAAAAGGTTCAAACCACAAATAACTGGATTATATACATCTGCAGTTTTTATTTTACTTAGTCCTGATTCACACACATCACGTTTACCTGATCAGTTTTTGTTCAATTTTCTTTTGAACCTGCATTTGCGTTCATACACACCGTCAAGTCAAGTCTCATCAAATAGAGTATAACGAATGACAAAACAAAACGAAAAAGCAAACTTGACTGGTACGGTCAAGTATGTACCCCTTTCTCTTTTTCTCTCTCCACTAAAAACTCAAGACTTGACGACTCAGACCTGACGTGTGTGAATCAGGACTTAGTATAAAAACCAAGTTTTAAAACTACCTGCCTATTTTCATAATGTGTTCTTAAATTTAAATAAATAAACAAATTGTAATAATTATGCCTACCTGATTGACACAGCAAAATACTGTTTATCATTTATATGGGATTCATACTATGACTTTTTATGGTGACTTTTGAAGAGTTTATTGACGAATGGTGTACAAAGGCTATCAACTTAAAAGAGAATTAAAGAAAAATGTTGGAAAAAAGTCACTGTGAAAATTTCGTATTAACGAGAAGCAATAAATATTATTAACAAGTGATGCAGTAAACACAATTTTATAGAGAGAATAATTTCTTTTCATATTTTTATCTCTGGGCCCTTGTTTCATAGCAGCCGGCGACTATAATGCTAAACATACGTTCTGGGGTTCGCATCTTATTACACCCAGAGGTCGAGCGTTGTTCAATGCAATTTCCAAAATGGGCTTGGATGTCATTTCGAGTGGAGAGCCCACTTATTGGCCTACCGACATACATAAAATTCCGGATGTCATAGATTTTGGCGTCATGAAAAATATCTCTAGGGACTTAATTCGGATTGAAGCTTCTCTAGATCTCTCGTCCGATCACTCTCCCACGATCGTTACAATTTGTGGCCCATTGAGAAGTGACTTACCTCACCCATATGCGAATTTGATAAATCGTGTTAATTGGCTGGGATTTAAAAAATATCTTAGTAGTCATTGCACGGAAAATATTACGCTAAGAACATCTGACGATATTGAAACTAACATTGCCAACCTTAACGAAAATATTAAGCAGGCTGCTAAACATGCCACTACCTCCCATCCGCAGACTGGGTTTAATAAAATTTATTCTACCGATATTGAACGTGCCGTATGCGAAAAAAGAAGAGCTAGAAGGGAATGGCAACAGCACAGATCACCACAACTTAAAATCAGATTTAAAGAGTGCACTAAACGACTCCAAGAGCTGCTTGCACATGAAAAAACTGCATCTCTTAAAAACTATCTGGAAAATCTTGATGTCACACCAGCATCTAATTACTCTTTATGGCGCGCTGCTAGAAAGCTTAAAACACCCGTTGAGTTTAAACCACCTCTGCGCACATCTACCGGAGGTTGGGCAAGAAGCGATACTGAAAAAGGTAACATATTTGCTGACCATTTGAAATACGTATTTACCCCAAACACATGTACTGGTGTAATTGATTTGCCTAATGTAGACGCTCTACCCCCTCAACTAATAAAGTTTAAGACGCGTGATGTACAAAGAGTAATTGGTGAACTCAACCCAAAGAAAGCTCCGGGTTTTGATGGAATTAGTAACCAGATGCTAATAAAGTTGCCTCGTATTGCAATTAGAATACTGTTATTTATTTTTAACGCCATTTTACGACTGCAGTATTATCCAAATAGCTGGAAGCTTGCCAAAGTTAAAATGATTCCAAAGCCGGGCAAAGACCTTACCAAGGCTGAGTCATACAGGCCAATAAGTCTCCTATCAACAATGTCAAAGCTTTTCGAAAAACTGCTCATGACAAAATTGTCCCCAATTCTAGTTAATAGTGGGTGCATACCGGACCATCAATTTGGTTTTAGAAGTCAGCATAGCACCATTGAACAAACTCATAGATTGGTCCAATTTATAAGAAGAACATTTTAAGAAAAGAAGTATTGTTCTGCGCTGTTTATCGACGTTTCTCAGGCATTTGGTAAAGTGTGGCATGAAGGCCTAATTTTAAAATTAAAAACATACCTGCCAATAAACGTTGTAAGTCTTTTGAAAAGTTACATTACTGCCCGGAAGTTCACTGTTGTGGAAGGAGACTTTATGAGCATGCCTGAAACTATCTCATCCGGTGTGCCACAGGGGAGTATACTGGGGCCAGTTTTGTATTTGATTTATACTTGTGATATGCCTCTGAGCAGCAATATCCACACTTCCACATTTGCTGATGATACAGCCTGCCTTAGTTTGCATGAAAATCCTTACGAAGCATCCCGATATCTTCAAGAACACATTACCCAGCTGGAACTATGGTTAAACTTATGGAGAATTAAGGTAAACGAACAAAAGTGTGTTCAAGTGACATTTACTTTACGAAGAGATACCTGTTCCCCATTCGAATCAACAATCAAAATATTCCTCAACATTCTCAAGTCAAATACCTTGGCATACACCTTGATCGAAGGCTTACATGGAAATATCATATTGACTCTAAGTTAACCCAAATGAAACTTAAATTGACTCAAATATATTGGTTAATTGGCAGAAATTCAACACTCAGCCTAGACTGCAAACTTTTGATATACAAGTCGCTTTTGAAGCCAATATGGTGCTATGGAATTCAGCTGTGGGGCACTGCTTCAGCTTCAAATGTCGAGAGAATCCAACGAAGGCAAAACAAAATTTTACGTTTGATAACATCTGCTCCATGGTACGTTAAAAATTCAAATATTCACCGTGATTTAAATATGCCACTAGTGAGTGAAGAAATTGCAAAATACGCAGGCAAATATTTAACTAAACTCGAGTCACATCCTAATCCGCTTGCTCGTAATATTTTGAACTTTACTGGACACGTCCGCCTAAAAAAGAGGGATACAAGTGCTCTTATACTCAACACTCCAGATGGGACTGCTTGAAAATACTTTTTATTTTATTTTATTTTTTTTTCTTCCTTTTGATTATCACTACTTAAATATGTATAATTTATAACTATCTCTAAATTTATGTCCGACAGTGGTCGGGCCTAGTAATTATATTTTAGATTTAAGATTTGAATACTTATTGTTAGTTCATATTTGAAGATACAATAAATAAAAATATGTATTAAAAAAAAAAAAAAATATTTGGAAAGCATCTTTGTTACATAAGTATATAAAATAATTTTTTATCTTTTAGTAATAAAATACATATATTTTATAACATAAAGTACAAATTATTTTTCTCTTATTTTTGTTAAAAAAAGAAAACTAAGATTTGATCTTTCTATACGATTATATATATTTCAATGAAATAAGGCTACAACATATTTCTAAGTAGGCACATATGCATACATTAACAAAAATATGTCAATCAGTTCCATTTATATTTACATTTTTGTGCTGTGAGATAACATAAAATATAAAAAATATTAAAATTTTGGTAGCTTTTTTCCTTATTTGGCAATTTTTTTATATTTTGGTTGCAAAAATATCTTGGCTGTGGCAGCGCTGGCTATAAGATTGTAACATCTTTCTTCAAATTTCAAGAAAACCTGTAATTTTTTGTGGACCAATTTAGCTTAATTATTTAAAGTACTGTGTAGTAAATATGCTAAAAAAAATATGGGCGTGACCATTTTTGCCCATTTTTAGATATTCTCTATTTTATTTCTAAAAAGTACCTAAATATTGGGTGTCTGAAAAACGGCAACTGCCGAAAAAGTAGGGTATCTGGTGCATATTTTCTTGTCTGAGATACAAAATTCCCAACTACAGTTCTTCATTAAAACATTTCCATCATTTGCTAAACAAGGTCTAGGTAGGACCACCTTTATTTCTCATGTGATAGATGTAGGAAATTCCAATCCTATCAAGCAAAGACATTTTCCAGTCTCCCCAGCAATGGAGAAACTTATTTACGCTGAGTTAGATCGCACGCTGGAAAATGATGTGATAGAAGAATCTGATAGCGCCTGGTCCTCCCCAATTGTCCTCGTTCGCAAGCCTGGGAAAGTGAGATTATGTTTGGATAGCAGGAAAGTCAACAGCGTCACAATAAAAGATGCATATCCTTTACCCAATATCGATGGAATTTTAAGCAGGCTTCCCAAGGCAGAATTTATTACGAGTTTAGACCTAAAAGATGCGTTCTGGCAAATACCACTGGATAAATCGTCGAAAGATAAGACTGCATTTACTGTACCTGGCCGCCCCTTGTACCATTACAAGGTCATGCCTTTTGGCCTTTGCAATGCGCCGCAAACAATGTCAAGACTAATGGACAAGGTGGTACCAGCGAACTTAAAGACAGAAGTGTTTGTCTATCTGGACGATTTGCTAGTGGTATCAGATACGTTTGAGCGCCACCTGGAAGTGTTGAACGAAATTTCTAAACAATTCTGCTTAGCAGGACTTACGTTAAACGTAGAAAAATCCGAATTTTGTGTAAAGGAAGTTCGATACCTCGGCCACTTGGTAGGGAACGGAGTTAGTCAGACAGATCCGGATAAAATATCAGCCATTATTGAATTCCCGATACAGAAATCTATACGCCAGCTCAGACGATTTTTAGGAATGTCCGGTTGGTACAGAAAGTTCATTAGGAATTTCGCTTCGGTAACTTCTCCTTTGACCGATTTATTAAAAAGTAAAAGACAGTTTAAGTGGAATGACACTGCTCAGAGTGCGTTCGAGGATTTAAAACGCATCTTGACCACAGCACCAGTATTGCAAAGTCCCGATTTCTCACAGCCGTTTTACATTCACTGTGATGCTAGCAATACTGGAATAGGAAGCGTGTTGGTGCAGAAAAATGCCGAGGGTGAAAAGTTTCCGATAGCATTCATGTCAAAGAAACTAAACCAAGCCCAACGCAAATACACCGTCACCGAACAAGAATGCTTAGCTGCGATTCTAAGCATAAAAAAATTTAGAGCTTATGTGGAAGGACATGAGTTCAGCGTGATCACTGATCATGCATCACTGAAGTGGCTTATGTCCCAAACAGATCTAAACTCACGCTTGGCAAGATGGGCTTTGAAGCTCCAAGGATTTAACTTTAAAATCGAGCATAGGAGCGGAAGTAGAAACGTGGTTCCTGATGCACTTTCTCGTACCAACACGGAAGATTTATCGGCAGTTGTAGGATTAAATATGTCTGAAATAAACGACTTCGGGATTTTCGTCGATCTTGAGTCCAAACATTTCAAAAGTGAAAACTACTTACGACTATTAGACCGTATTAAGGAAAATTTGAGTAGAACTCCTGACCTTAAAATCATGGACGGCTATTTGTATAGACGGACGGAACACTGTTCAAGCGAACAAATACAGGACGAATTCGCTTGGAAGCTGTGGATACCCAACGATATGATTCCAGAGCTTCTTGGGAAAGCTCATGATAGTCCGGCGTCAGCCCATGGGGGAATTACAAAAACTCTAGAGAGAATTAGACGGTTCTATTATTGGCCTAACTTAGTTAACGACGTCAAGGAATATGTGAATGCATGTGAGGTATGTAGAGGTAATAAACATCCAAATTTCATAATGAGACCTCCTTTGGGAAAAATACCATCATCTCTTCGATTTTTTCAGAAATTGTTCGTTGATTTTCTAGGACCATATCCGCGTTCAAAGGCAGGAAACATAGGTATATTCATTGTCGTCGATAATTTTTCAAAATTTTGTTTTCTGAAGCCCGTTAAAAAGTTTACCTCTGATGTGATCACACAATACATAGAAGAATTATTTCACACCTTTGGCAACCCTGAATCAGTAGTGTCAGATAATGGTTCTCAATTCAGATTAGCGAACTTCAACAAAATTTTGCAGGATTATAGTGTTAATCATATTTATACCGCGGTTTACTCGCCCCAAGCAAATGCATCTGAACGGGTTAATCGTTCAGTTCTTGCAGCAGTCAGGGCATATATAAAAACGGACCAAAGTAATTGGGATGAATACCTCAGCACCATTAGCTCCGCCTTGCGTTCGGCTGTGCATGCTGCAACTGGTACGAGTCCTTACTACTTAGCGTTCGGACAACATATGATAACCAATGGTAAATCATACGCACTCTTGCGGAGGCTAGAACTAATTGAGGACAGAACTGTTCGCTTAGATCATCAGGATTCATTTTCTATTGTACGTGAAAGAGCTAAGAAAAACATGGAACGTCAGCAGAATAGGAACGAAAAATCTTACAATCTTCGTTCAAGAACGGTTGATTATCAAATTGGTCACGAAGTTTTCCGAAGAAATTTTAGGCAAAGTGATTTAGGAAAACACTACAACGCTAAATTAGCACATCCATACATTAACGCTAGGATTAGACAGAAAACTGGATACTGCTACTACCAATTAGAAGATCTTAACGGCAAACTGATTGGAGTCTATCATGCTAAAGATATTCGACCATAAATGAATGTAAATGTTGTATTCCTAAGCTACAAGCGGTATCAGCTTTGGAGTTTTTTTTTACCCTCCAAATCTGATTTTGGCGAGGAGGAAATGTAACAGCGCTTGTAGCTATGAAAATTTTCCAATACCTTTCGATCCAAAATTGAGTTTGATGAGCAAAACCGTGATATATTCTTATATATGTATGTATATATTTAAATGTACTTATGTGCACATGCCTATATGCATACATAAATACTTATACTTATAATGTGAAAAGAATATAAAAAAAATAATTAATGTGATGATCGTAAAAGATAAGTAAGAATAGTTAAACATACATTGGTAGAGTGATATAACTTCGTGCTAACCTAAATAGAAAATGGAAAAACAGAAAATTAATAGTGATACTTACAAATGTGTTTGCCAAAGGCAAATCAATGATTGTATACACAATCAATTCTCATATTCCATTTCATAGAAATTTAAGTTTAATAGCTGATGTTAATAATAATCTCTACCCCAGTAGATAGACATGGGTGCTGATGAAGTGCGTGGCTGCACAGAAAAATATCGGTATTTCCCCCAGCTAATAGTGTCTAGTTTAATTTTTCTTCTCTTCTTTAGATACTCACATTAATTAATAAAAATATTTCATTCATAAGAATTGAAATTACTGAACTCAAGCCTGATTAAGAAATTATTTCTGATTAAAATTCACTATAGTTCAATTAAAATCTAATAATGTCTCATAAAAAAAAAAAAAAAAAAAAAAATATAATAAAATGCTATAATGTTCGACCATTCGCAGTATCTTGCACTCTTTGTTTTCAAGTACGAGTAAAATAGATCCTAGCTATTCCATCTAATTATATTATCTTAAATCATGAATGAATAATATGAAGATAGTTAAATATTTTAAACAAAACTGGAAAAAAACTTTACATTTGACAGGGTGACAGTGACAGAAGTATACTCTTCTCTTTGATAAAGCACTTCTTTTAAGGTTGATATATTTTGGTACAGAAAGTATTAAATGTATGTTACGAACATGTAAGCAATGCACTTGTATGCACTTATATATGTATACATATGTATATATATATTTTTTATGTTTATTGTGGTAAATTCCTTAGCGCTGAATAAACGTTTCTATTCCCAAATTAACGCAGGTATAAAAGGCATGATTTTTCAAAAAGAACTTCCATTAATTAATAGAAAAAAATCAACGGAATAAACTTTGAAAAAAATTCCGCAATTTTGGTACATAAATTAAGCAATTGATCTTCTTTCTGTGGAAAAAAAAACAAAGTTTAAACAAAATTTTTGAGTTTCTCCTACGAGCATTAATAATTTTTGTGTTTTTTTTTTGCAAAATACTTATATTGACACAAAGAGGAATCATTAAAATTGTCGAAATAACAAGGTAAATTACTCTTATTACATGTATATACCTAACTATGTACATACATACATACGTACATATATACATATGTGATTTAGGTTTTTAATCTTTTCCAAAGGCTTAACAATGAGTTTAAGGTATTATTCTTGTAGGAATCACAATTATATTCAGCACGGGCGAGACATTTTAACTAAATTTCTTTTTTTTTATCTTGAAAGGAACTAAAAGGTATATACATACATATATACATACAAAATCTACAGCAAAGTGCATTGCTTATATCTGCGCGTAAAACTAATTTAATTTTTTTCTTGGCTTTAGCAAAGATTTTCCTGGATAGAGGAACATAAATCGTTTCGTAAACGCTGCAGGACGCCTTTGACAAAATTCCGTGCAAATCTATATTCACAGGTTGAAACGAAATCTAACCAGCTCCTGAAATTTATTTAATGGTTCTTGCATGAAGTGGTTGTGTATAAAAGCTTTTCATATTGAAGGGTATAAAATTGTGGCTTATGAAAAGAGCACCATCTACAAAATAATAATTTCCGAAGACATAAAATTACTTAAAAAAATAACTAAAAGAAAAATTATAACCATATTTATATATATACGTATATAGGAATACATTCGCGTACATATATGTATATATATATATATGTGTATATACATATGTGCATATATATATATTTATGTATGTGCGTATGTATATATGTATATGGGTATATGGACGGCTTAATTCCTAAAAGAAGAACATATTTACATACATATGTTTTAGATTTTTAGTATAATTCATAATCAATCTACATTAACTCCGCTCGTAACAAAAATGAGTAACCTCAATTAAGAATTTTAATTCTCTTTTACTCAACGCCGTACAACTTTAACTACATAAAAACAAAAGAAAAAAATAACACATAAGTGACACATTGAAACATGAATAATTATTAAAAACATAAAGCAAAAAAAAAAAAAAAGAAGAATAGCGATACTTCATGAGAAGAACAGTGTATATACATATATAATTATTTATAAAAACTATTGCAAAATCAAAATCTAACATATGCCGAGAGAAAACGAATTTGCCAGCTTTATCCACCGATTAAGTATTCAACTATACTAATTTTAGAATGTTGTTTCTACCCAAACCAGGAGCCGGAGAAAGATCTTTCAACGGGATCCAGTGACCAAGTAAGTGGAAACCTTTATTTTTTATCAGACATCTAATCACAGCAAATAATTAGTTAAATTTTTATTAACCGAAATCAGCCGCTTAATCTTATTCCAATACGTTGTTAACACTGCTAATTTCATTTGAGTAATTCTGTTAATAACATACATATACCTGTTAGTTACAGAAGTTAACTGCTTAGAAAATTTACAAATGTATGATATTTTCTGTGATTATGATTATTATTAAATCATTGAATAGAAATTCGGAGGCTAAAGAGTTTGATATCAATAACGTTGCGAAAGTTTTTATAATTCCCAAATTTATTGCGGATTTGTTTAATAATTATTTAGGATAAAGATCTCGGTAGAGGAAGATTTAAATTAAAGTTTTGTCTCTCGCAGATTCGCTTCGATATTTGTTATTACTGTTGCTTAACATTTAAACATAATTACTTGTTAGTTACACAAAATTCTTTTTGCTTTTTTTTTTGTCTTAGGCATACATACATATATTCTAGACTCATTTTTCTAAATAGGTTTAAAAATATAAAGGTTATATAATTGAAGTAAATCTTATAAATATTTATACTTATGTTGAAATTATACCTACATACATATATACATATAAGTTTAGTTATAAAATGAAAACAATTCCTTCGGATGAGGGAAATATTGAAATGTTGTTTAATAAATAGTTGATTCTGTAATGAACCCATAAACAGTTTAATTTCGATTTCTGGCCATTTGGTAGGATAGGTTAAGGATAATTGTATATTAGGGATCATGTGTAATTATAAACAGCGAAAAATTACATGATCATAGGTAGGGAGGGGAATATACGTGACACCATCTATTCACGCGCTAATCAATGCTTCTATTTAGAATAGGTTCTTTATTTTCTTTTCTTTCCGTTTATTTACTTTTACCTGTTTTGTATAGCATGCAAATTTAAAATAAAAAAAATTATCTGTGGTCTGAAAATAGAAAGTTTAGAACGAAAAACAAAACCCACCCAATTGCCGACGAGACAGCAGCTGGAATTTTAATGCATGCATTCTAAACTATGACTTATGCTCTTTAGCAATATTAAACCTCAGTTACTCGCTACAAAATTACCACAATTCATATGATAGTCGTGTACTAGTCGTCAAATATAATTTATCTGATGGTATTACGATATATGATGAAATTCATATATACAGCAACACCCAGAACAAAATCGCTAGCATCAGTTTGTCATACAAAGGTACGAGAAAAATCGGGACACGTAAAAGTAGATGCTTCTATAAGTTTTGGTGTATGTCTCCAAAAGCTATTTCCTATAATTGTTACATTAAAGTAAAATATATTGAAATAAAAATATCATTTCCCCTATTCAAAAAACTCTGCTTATCAACCTGGGGCCGAATCTTACATCTTACAATCTTACAATCTTCGTTCAAGAACGGTTGATTATCAAATTGGTCACGAAGTTTTCCGAAGAAATTTTAGGCAAAGTGATTTTTTTTTTTTTTTTTTTTTTTTTTAAAAGAGAAGTAACACTCAGGCAATTAATGCCTACTACTATTACTAGGTGTTACCTTCTTTAGGAAAGGGATAGTGAGAGAGAAGACAGGTGGTGAAGGAAGAGATAGAGGAAAGCTTCATTCTTTCACAACTCTGCTTATTCGCACGTTTTTTTTTTTGTTTTTTAATAATGCAGTATTGCAGCGCCTCTCTGATGTTAAATGAGGCGTATTAATTTTTTGAAGCTGTGTCTTGTAGCCATTTTATTGATTTTTTTACTTCGCCAATGATTTTTGCTACACAACGAAGGAGGGCGCTCTGATGTTAACATTAGGATTAGTGTCTGCTGAACTCGGTATAGTTCAGTGACCAGTGACTATGCCTTCATCACTTGAACTTTCCTACAACAACTGACACAAAGGGACACTAATGCACATCAGAAAAATGCGTGGTGTTGTTATTTAATGACTGTCGGATACAGGGATTGAACCCAGGACCTTCGGTTTTGTAGTCAACGTGCTAACTACTTCAGCCAACGCCACCATCAAAAGGAGGAAAACACTACAACGGTAAATTAGCACATCCATACATTAACGCTAGGATTAGACAGAAAACTGGATACTGCTACTACCAATTAGAAGATCTTAACGGCAAACTGATTGGAGTCTATCATGCTAAAGATATTCGACCATAAATGAATGTAAATGTTGTATTCCTAAGCTACAAGCGGTATCAGCTTTGGAGTTTTTTTTTACCCTCCAAATCTGATTTTGGCGAGGAGGAAATGTAACAGCGCTTGTAGCTATGAAAATTTTCCATTACCTTTCGATCCAAAATTGAGTTTGATGAGCAAAACCGTGATATATTCTTATATATGTATGTATATATTTAAATGTACTTATGTGCACATGCCTATATGCATACATAAATACTTATACTTATAATGTGAAAAGAATATAAAAAAAATAATTAATGTGATGATCGTAAAAGATAAGTAAGAATAGTTAAACATACATTGGTAGAGTGATATAACTTCGTGCTAACCTAAATAGAAAATGGAAAAACAGAAAATTAATAGTGATACTTACAAATGTGTTTGCCAAAGGCAAATCAATGATTGTATACACAATCAATTCTCATATTCCATTTCATAGAAATTTAAGTTTAATAGCTGATGTTAATAATAATCTCTACCCCAGTAGATAGACATGGGTGCTGATGAAGTGCGTGGCTGCACAGAAAAATATCGGTATTTCCCCCAATCGGTATTTCCCCCAATGACAATCTACATTATTTCTTCTACTTATATACTTTATATGAGAATCGCGTAGTAGTTATCAAATCTAATTAATTACGACATATGATGAAATTCATACACACACACACATACACATTTCCACAATTATCTGTTGGTATTACGATATATGGTGAAATTCATATACACAGCAACACCCAGAACAAAATCGCTAGCATCAGTTTGTCATACAAAGGTACGAGAAAAATCGGGACACGTAAAAGTAGATGCTTCTATAAGTTTTGGTGTATGTCTCCAAAAGCTATTTCCTATAATTGTTACATTAAAGTAAAATATATTGAAATAAAAATATCATTTCCCCTATTCAAAAAACTCTGCTTATCAACCTGGGGCCGAATCGTCACATCCGTGAACGTACAACTCGTCACGTAAAAATACCATTTTCGGATTATGACATACGTGAACGTATTGAAACTCCATTCAGCTTGTACGATTGACGTAGCACTTAATTTGTTTTCGTACGATTGTCGATACGATCACGGATGTTACGATTTGAGCCCTGATTGGATTCAAAACATTTAACATCTGAAATTAACTTGTACATATAAAACCT
Source organism: Tachina lurida (assembly GCA_944452675.1). Lineage (NCBI taxonomy): Eukaryota > Metazoa > Arthropoda > Insecta > Diptera > Tachinidae > Tachina > Tachina lurida. Next base: position 89,726,521 of record OX101752.1, read on the forward strand.
ATACCAACACAATATTTTCTATCTACATAAGAATAGCAACGTCAATAGCCTAGAAAACATATACACATTCATTTGTAAAGATGTATGAAAAACTCTCGAAGGCCAAACAATACACACAAGCAATGATATTATTCAAAGTAAAAATAGATATGATCACATACATTAATACAACAAGATATACATATATTACCAAATACATTCCCTATCCACTTCCATTCACAACAGGGTTGCCACTCTCTGCAGCTATTAGATTACTTCCCCAGAGATCGCAAACATAAATGTATACATACAATAACCCTACATAAGCATAGCAGCGATAACTCAAAACAGCAAACCAAAGTCTATCAAATAACAATCACTACACACACAAATACATCCCCTTGTCACTACCCTGCAGTCAGACTGGGAGCAACACTAAAATTCTAGTAACAATTTTGGTATAATAAGTTTTCTTCTATCCATCAGTATAAAAGAACGTGAGAAAACAGATATGGTGTATTTGTAGTGTAGTTGTCAATAACTTGTCAATATACATACGTTTGTATGTACGTAAATTATAGAAATGTACCAGTAACTAACTGTCTGGTTGGTATGTCTCATGACCCCATAACAACTACGTAGCCACTACCTAGTCAATTGTTTTAGTGTTATTACTAGGGTCTCAATGACAAGCACATGCTAAATGTCTATAGTACAAAGTATTGTATTGGGTATAATTATATAGTAGTACTGATGACAAGTCAAAAGCTAGTCATTACATTTTCACCATCAACATTTCCTACTGGGTATAATGATTGTCTGCTAATACAACAAAAGTATCGGATACCATCAAACATACAAGTGAATACAAAAACAAACACGCATACACACACACAAATGGAAAAAATGTATCGATATATATCGTATCGATATTTTTGAACAGCATCGATATATATTTTTTTAAAACATCGATGTTTCGATATATCTAATTGTTGACATCGACGTGACCTTAACACAACTTTAAAACAACTAACTCCTGTTGGCAGGTTTATGCTATTTTCTAGACCTTAGGGAACGGAAATAGATTGCCAGTACCACAAAATTTTTCTCGGGAGCCAGTAAACAAGCCCCAATGTTTTGGTATCGTGTTAAAGTGACGTCGATGTCGAGAATTAGAATAAGGGTGAATATACAATTTTAATAAAGTATAAGGAATAAATGATTACAAAATAAACAAAATCTACAAGTGTTTTCTTATTTGAAACTACATAAAAGAAAGAGAAGGAAGTGGGAAATAGGATGAGAAGTTAACTTTTAAAGAAATGACTACGTTGCAAAATATAAATGTATTCTACACAGCAACAAAATATTCCACGCACAAATTCCCACGGTCGCACATACGTACATATAAACATACCTATATATATACACACATACAAGAATTTCACAATATTATGAAATACATATATATTTATTAAACAAATAAACAAAATGTAAGCTTATCAGCGACAAACAAACTCGACTTAGATATCATAAAATGACGGTATGATAAATAATTTATTAGCGTGAGGAAAACATTTAAGCATGAGCAAATATAAGTATACATATACACACACGCATATCAGAATTCATCTAAGAAAAATTCAAATTATTTTAACAACACCCTGACCCTCACAAATCTTGCCCAGCCTCAAATTCCCACAAATATACATACACAAATTCCTACGGTAATACATACACATACTCGTACAATCGGACAATATCAACAACACAAATTAGGATCAGCCTTAAACTCCTACAGACATACATAAACACAAATTCCCACGGATACATCACCTAACCCAAATCACTGACAGCCTTAAGCTCCTACAAACATACATACACACAAATTCTCACGGATACATATTGTAACAACACCCTCACCACTCATAAATCACGAACACCCTTAAATTCTCACAGACATACATACATACATACACGCAATCGATCTACATCAACTACAGCACGCACCCTGCCAATCACAGCCTCGTACAAATTCCAACAGACAGACAGACAGATATACCCGCAAGTTCCCACGGTTATATATTAAAACAACAACCCCATCCACCCAAATCACGGTCAGCCTTAAACTCCTACAGCCTAGCAACACCTACATTAGCATTAGAAAAATAATTTTCATGTTTTCCCGTCGGCATTAGGAAAAATAATTTTGCCGTCGGCATATAAAAAAATAAAATACCTATACACCCCTATCGTGAATAAAATGTGAAATTTTTGTTCCCATGAAATTTTCATTCCTTATGAAGGGAAATTTGCTATAGGGAACTTCATGGGAACGTTTGTTCCCCCTATCGATTTGCAGTGAATGTAAAAAACGGGAAGAAGACTTCTAAAACTTCAAAATTAATTGAAAATCAGAAAAATTTATATTTTATAGTGAAAAATACAAAAATTTTTTGTTTCAAATGCAATGTTTTTAAGTTTAAAGTAGTGTTTTTAAACATTTTGGGTGCAGTGGAAAAAATTCTTATATATGCCATCGCCATAAAATTAACAGTATATGGACCAAAGATGTTCATATTCAATGAAAAAAGGTGCTGTACGGAATTCTTGTTATGTATTAATTATTTACTGATATTGTCCTAAAAATAATTATTTATAATTAAAAGTTATTCATTGGAAGTTTAATAAGGAAATTACGCGATATATTGATTCAATTCGCCTGCAAAAATAAAGTGAACAAAACCAAGGAAAAAGTGAAAAATTCATGTGAAAAATATTATTCACGATAAGGGGAATCAGAAAAGGGAACAGATTTCTGGGGAAAAATTATTCACGATTGCAATTTGGGGAAAAGGGAAAATATTTTAAGGGAAAAACAGTTCACGATAGGGGTGATAATAAAAATAATTTTTGTGATTTTCCCGTCGGCAATAAAAAAAATCATTTTCTCAATTTTCCCGTCGGCATATACACTCATAAAAAACCTCAAATAAATCACCCGTTATCACACAATTAATGCAACCAACAAATCACCAATTCACACAAAGTTAAAGTAAACAAAAAACTCCTAATGTAAACAAAAAACATCAAAGCGCACCGAAAACACAATTTCTCAAATGTCCAAGAATTTTAAAGAATTTCAAATTTTAATTATCTACCTAAATTTCAAATTTTAATTTTCGCAGAAATGGAAATCCACTACTACTCACATACACATATACATACACATACACGCATACACATACACACATACGCATTATGTATTGTAAAAAAAAAATTATGCAAAAATCGTATAAAGAAGTTTGTTTTATAAAGACTTTTGTTGTAGTGTTTTAAACTTACATATTATTAGTTAGTCTATCTATCTATAGCTTACTTAAAATTTTTTTGGTTGAACTCTACTGAAGAGGAACCAAATGCATATAACTCTGAGACTTTCCAGCTAAACAGAGAATCAGAGAATGTGCATCATGTTAGGTTCCATTATTTTATTTCAAATAAAAGGAAATGTATAAAATAAACTACTTACCGTAACAGTTCCCTGGCGTGTATACTTGGTAGAAGCAACATACGAATATTTAACCGTCAGAACTACAGCGTTCATCAAATTCTTTGCTGCCTGAATCAATGAAGTTGCACTGTCCAACTTTAAAAGTATGAAAAACTTGAAAATTCTTATAGAAAACAATAAATTTTTAATACATACGCCGGAAACTATTAATTCACCGCTAATGTTTTGAACGTCAGCTTTCACTTTCGACGTTATTTGTATTTGATGACAATATAAAGCAATGCGTTGTAAATAAGCCAATAAATCCTTTTTTGTGGAGCTTTCAGGGCATTGTTCGGCAATTTCTCGGGTTAACTTGTCCAGTTTAGTACCAGCCTCGGAAATCTTTTTAGCAGCGTTAATTACATCCATAGTCGTTTTTAATGGCCCACGTCCACTAAAAAAATACGTTTTTTAAATATTCTTTATTTCTTGTATATATTTTTAAATTTATTTGTTATTCTTATATTATTACTGTATTTATTATATGTACATACATACATATACATACATATACATACATATAGAAAGGCCCTAACTCATTATTTTTTGCAATCGAGTTTTTTGTATATTTCGATAGAAGAAGATCTAGTGTACCGAAAAGAGTAAAAAAGTAACGATATATATATTCTTGTGTATTTATATGAACATTTCATTAATTATACACTAGATTTTAGCCGCTTCTCCACTCGCGTTGATCTGTTTAAAAAATACATAAAACTTGTTAAACCATAAAATCCGAAACGGAAATTACCCTAACCAGTCCAAAAATGTGTTTTTCTGAAAACGTTCGTACCAAATATTAAAAACTGGGGGGGGGGGTTATTATGTAATTCGATTCGAAACGAAAACAGTTCGAATTTGTATGCTATTAACTTTGCAATTCGAACACATTTCCGTTCAATTCGGATCATATAATAACCCCACTGTTTCCGAAACGGATAAAAAATATTCTACATTTGAATATGCTATATTTGACGCTGCTAATATACGAGTAGCTTCACAATGGTGGAAGAATTTTTAAAATCAGTTTAGCGGTTTGGGGTGACAGATTAGCAAACAAACAAATAAACTCACTTTCGCATTTATAATATTAGTAAGGATAATGATATGAAAGGCTAATTGTAATAATATTAAACGCTTGAAATTGTAATGTACAAACTTTCAGGAACTCCTTTAAAACGACTACTATCACATGCCCATCGTTGGACAACAGCAACATATCGGAAGTCGCTGTTTAAAAAAAAATTACTGCGGCTTATGATGTTACTGCACAAAAAAATTTTAAACAAAACAAAAAATTGCATGCATTAGCTTTGAAATAAATTACACTGTTCTGCAAAAAAATAGTTTTAAATAAAAATATATGTTATACAGGGACAGTAATGCCCTTAATTCAAATCCGTTTTCAGTTTTTATCTATCACGGTCAGATTTTTTAATGAGGGTGGCTAATATGACTCCCTAAACAAGGCGGTTACGCTAACTTATTTTAATATAACTCGATAACGGTTTGTTCGGTTGCACAGATATTCCACCTTCCATGTTTTATAATGATGATTCTTCTGATAATCCCGAACAAATTTAAAATTTTTTTGCGAAATATTTTAGGTAGATTTTTTAGTCTTAAGCCTGGTACTCTGTTCGAAGTTGTGAAAAATTTTCAGCAACATTGATTATTTCGCGTGAAAAATTTGACACGTAACAAGTGATGGCCATTTTACTTTTTCGAAAAAATTTTTCGTATTTATTGGTTTGAAGTAGGCAACACTGATCGACTTTTGTTAACAAAACCATCAGCTATCAATATTTCGCACGAAATAAATGCCAGTCTCATTATTTAACACATAGCAAGTTAATATTGCCAGATACATTTCATACATTTTTCACGAGTTCAACAGAGTACAACTTTTGCAACATTATTTCATGAAAATTTCACGTAATTTTTTTATGGATTATGTCAACGTTTCGCGCGAAATTTTGAACAGAGTACCAGGCTTTATACTCCAAATGTATGTATGTAGATGAAAATATATTGTATGAAAATTTGTTTGTTAAACGTTTTGAAAACCTTAATTATTTTTTTCTGAATGAGATCTTTAGTCTTCTAATTAGCAAGAAGAATAATTTTGTGTTTTCATCATTTTGCTTTTTGTCAAGCTAAAAACAACGGTGTACAACAGTTACAATTCTAAATGAATGAAATATGTATCTTGTTGTACTACGTCAGTATAAAATAAGTTGTGCGTGTAGCTTAGTTTTGTAAAAATAAATAAAAAATAAATACTTATGAATTGAACAGGCTTATGATCGTAAAGCTTTTTAAGCCAAATTACATGTGATAATTATTAATAAACAAATAACATCAAAGTTAGTTGTAAACGCTGATGAGGAAGGTTTAGTGGCCTTCGAAAAGGGCTAGCTGTTCCGTTCAACTATGTGTTGTTGTCAGAATATTTACAACTAATTTTGATGTTATTTGTTCATTAATAATTATCACATGTAATTTGGCGTAAAAAGCGATACGAACATTAGACTGTTCAATTCATAAGAATATAGAAACAAATATAGTTCGAAAAACAATTAAATTAACTAAAATTAATAGTAATTGGCTTGTGGCAAAAATTAAATAAAAATATACTTAATAGTAACAAACCAAAAAAGTTTGTCTTAAGTAGAACAAAAATAAGCAAATTTACTAACATGTGCATAATAAGTAAAGAACAAACGACAATGGTAAGACTGTTGTAAATTTAAAGATGGTAACCTTGAGCCTTCAATACAAACACATCAGCAAATTGAAATGCGACGAATCAAACCAATTCACATATTCCATTTGCAATAACGTTTCGTATATAAGGCACAAATTTATATCAACTGACACCACACAGTAGACCAAACACAGAAGAACGCTGATGAGGAAGGTTTAGTGGCCTTCGAAAACGGCTAGCTGGTCTACTTAAGACAAATTTTTTTGGTTTGTTACTATTAATTATATTTTTTATTTAATTTTTGCCACGGGCCCATGGCTATTCATTTTAGTTAATTTTAATTATTATTTGAACTCCATTTGTTTCTATATTTATAATTTGAACGGGCTAGGGTTCGTATCGCTTTTAAAGCCAAATTACATGTTGACCTTAAAATTACGTCTTCATGCATTTTTTTAGCAGTCTTATAGTTTCAGAGATATTCAGAAAGTTTTATACAAAAAAAATAAATTTTTTTCCAAAAAAATTTAGAAAATCGTTTGTTTCTTAAGAGACTCATCAAAATTTTAAACTAAAGAAATTTTTATATTTTATTATTAATTGTGATACCTTCATATGTTATAAATAAAACGAGCCAAATTTATTAAAAATCATTCCATTAATTCTGAATTTATTCACAATTAAGTGCTAGAATACGAGTATAAAAATTTCACACACACATTTTGAAATGCTTGCCAAGCTCGTTTTTTTAGATTCAAGAGTTCAACTAACGTTGAGTATTGGAAAAGTTGTCTGACTTGGGATCTTGCGAACACTACTTCTTTGATTTTAGCCGAGAAAATTTAGTTTTTAAAAATTTAAATCCATTAGCTCCTTGTCCATTGCTTTCACGAACTGCATTATCAAACCGAGTTTGATGTGGAGAGTGTTGTTATTTAATGTCCTTTATGTATAGTCGAATAAAAACAAACAACAATCTATTTGCTAGATTTTATATAAAAGATGTTTATTTTACAAACAATTTGAACAGATAGAAGAAAATTTATTTTACATTAAAGTATAATGCCAAACTATAGTGATTGAAAATAAAGTTTCTTAAACAATAAATGCAAAGTATTTGTATTGCAAAGTACAAATTCGAAATGAATTCCACACTTCTCCTCAATACAAAATACTTTTAAAATAAGTTATACAATTAAACAAAAACAACAACAAAATAGTAAAATTAAGACAATCCCATTAAATGAGTAAATTTACAATGTTTAACTTTTCCTAAATTTTTTGTTAACAAATCATTAGTTGGTACATACTTTAAAATTATATCGTTGTTCTTGTATGCATTTCGGACGTAATGATATTTGATATCAATATGCTTGCTTCGTGCATGATATACTGGATTTTTGACTAATTGCTGTGCGCTTAAGTTATCGCCATTTACAACAATGGATTCATGGAAAGTACTTACAGCAAGTTCTAAGCACAACTTTTTCAAATAAACTGCTTCTTTAGTTGCGGCACAAAAGGCAATGTATTCCGCTTCGGTGCTACTGAGAGCTATTGTTGGTTATTTCTTTGACTCCCATGAAAATATACACCCAGCATAGAAAAATACGTATCCGGTATATTATTTGCGTTCTATTGGATCACTACCCCAGTCTGCATCAACGTAACCTTCAATTGGCTTACCAGTTTTATGATAGTGAAGTTTGAAATCTTTCGTCATTGACAAATAACGGAGAATGTGCTTTGCTGCTGCTACATGTTCTGAATGTGGGTTTTTATTTCTTTGTGACAGCTTACTTACAGAATGATATATCTGCTCAGGTCGTGAGGGAAAGATACATCAGTGTACCTATAAGAGATTGATACTCGGTTTCATTAACTTTATCAGTATTATTATTGGAACAATTTAATTGAAATCCTTCATTCAAAGGTGTGGACATTGGTTTGCATTCGGTCATCTCATACTCATCCAATATATAGTTTTTCTGACATATGGTAATCGATCCAGTCTCTCCATCCCTTTCGATTTCTATTTCTAAAAAATAATTTAAAGGTCCTTTATCAACAATTTTTAATTTATTTGATAATTGATGCTTAATGTTGTTCAATTCGCTTTTATCTGAACTTGCTACGATAATGTCATCAACATATACTGTAATAAAATTTAGCTTTTGATTGCAATGTCTTGTATATAAACATGGCTCACTTGGACAGGAAACAAATCCCATATCCTTCAAATCATTATCTAGCTTGCAATTCCACTCACGGCCAGACTGTTTTAGTCCATATAACGATTTTTTTAGTTTTAAAACTTTATTAGGAGAATTTTTGGCTTCAAAATATTTTGGTAATTTCATAAATACATCTTCGTGAAGTTTTCAATTAAGATATGCTGTAGTAACATCCATTTGATGCATATACAACTCATGGTCTGCTGCTATTGCTAAAAGCAGTCTTAGGTTCGCATATCGTATAACTGGCGAAAACGTTTCCTTATAATTGATACCGTGCTTTTGGCTACATCCCTTTGCTACGAGCCTTGCCTTAAATCTTTCTACTCTATCATATTTATCTTTCTTCAAAGAAAAAATCCATTTACATCCAATAGGCTTTTGATTTTTCGGCAATTCAACTAGGGACCACGTGTCATTTTCAATTAAAGAATCATATTCTTTGTTCATTGCTTCTATCCAGTTTTTGGCGTATACTCCATTTAAAGCTTCTGTGGAATGTTTATTTCTTCTACATTCATCATGTTAATTGCGTTTCTATACTGCTTCTTTGGTCTTCCGGTTTTGCCGGTTTTAATTAATTTGGGTCTTCAGCAGTTCTATTTCTTTCTTCAAATTCTTCTTCGATCTCTGAATAATCATGGTGATGTTGATGTATATTTGTATTTTCAACTTTTAAAATAGAGGTATTTTCATTTTTATTTTCTTTAATAAGATTTATATCAACAAAAATATTTTCAAGTTCGTTGTGATTTTTCTTTCTCAAAAATTCTGTTTCAATAAACATAACATCTCTTTTTACTACTACTTCTTTGTTTTCAACGTCATATAATCTGTAGGCTTTCGACTCTTCGGAATATCCGACCATTATATACTCTCTTCCTTTAGGATGAAATTTCTTCTTGATAGTTTTATCTAAAGCTATTGCTGTTGAACCAAAAACTTTGAAATGTGCTACAGTTGGTTTTCTTCCAACCCACATTTCTTCTGGAGTTTTATTTTGATGTACTTTTGTTAATGACCTGTTTCTAATGTAAACAGCTGTTGATATTGCTTCTGCCCAAAAATATTCCTCCAAATTTGCATTAACTATCATGCTTCTAGCCATTTCTACTAAAGTGCGGTTGGCCCTCTCAGCAACGCCATTTCTTCCAGAGATCCCGTTGACAGAAGTCATACAATAGTAACAATAAGTGAGATGACACATGGGCACAGCATATGATAATGATTTACGGGTCCCTTTAAGCCATTCAGCCGAGCTACTGTAACAAGTAGTGCAGCAAATTTTTGGGAGCCCAATGCTTGTCTTGATCGCCAGCTTAAGAAGATGGGAAGCCATAGTTCAATAGTAAAACATATTTCTTGCTTAATTTCAATTCACAGTGAAAAAATTACGATCGTTTTACTTAATTTAGACAATATAAGAGCACCGAATCCTCGTGCACAGCTCCGAGATATTGATTTTACGTTCGCTCAGTGGACTGAAGCTAGATAAAAGCGAGTGCACAGCTATAGAAAAATTTAGCAGCTAAAATAATTTTTTATACATTCTAAATTGAATTCAGGGCCACAAAATCATCAAAATTAGTGCGGATGAGTCCTCGAAAATGGTGGGTGATGGGGAAAAACGGAGTTCATATTCAGATTAGGTCAATTTACATAAGAATCAGCTGAAACGGTGTCCGGGCTCCTTCATTTTAAATTTTTTGCAGAACAGTGTTATCAATAATTTTTTAAATGTTTTTTGCAAAGTAATAAATGCAACATAGTTTTTTGTATAAAAATAATTTTAACTTATTTCGGAATTTTATTCAGTTGAAAAGGAAAAATATATGTGACACGCAAAATAGAAAGGGACCGACCTAAGGGTAAAAACCGGTTTTGTTCAGGAGAGCCATTTTAAAGATTTAAATACGTGTATCTTTGGTGTACCATCACTGAACGTGTTGGCGTTGGTCTCACTTGAAAACGCGCGTAGGTCGTCCCTACTCGTACCTCTTGTTTTGTGTAGTTGGTTTTTACTGTTTTCTACCTAGCGCGCTGTTTCCATGAGTTTGATATCAATTTTGCTCGCGTTTTTTCGAAATTATTCACCCTTATTCCATTTGTCGACATCGACGTCACTTTTTCTCGAAAACAACTGACTCCTGTTGGCAGGGTAATGCCATTTACAAAAATTAAGGGAACGGAAATATATTGCCATTATCACAAAATTATTCTCGAGAGCGAGTAAACAAGCCCCAATTTTTTGATATTGTGTTAAAGTAACATCGATGTCGACAAATGGAATAAGGGTGATTAATTGTGAATTATAATAAATACTCATTTATAATTCTTTTAAATCGTGAATATCACTCTGTTAGTACGAAAATTTTTTCACACAACCTTAGAATCGTCGACTTCAATTTCATAAAACGCGCATATCTCTGCGAGAGAACACTTTTGGGGCATGGGATCGGTCTCATTCTCATGCTCAGATGTTGTCCACATCAAAAAAAAGTGAAAATTGATATTTTTTACCCTTAGGTCCCTTTCTCTATGCGCTGTCACATATACACATATAACATAATATTAAGTTCAAAAAAATAAAAATCATTACAAAATGTCAACAGAAATATTTATTTTAAAACACTAAAACAGAACGAATACTGTGTTATGTACCAAAAAACAAACACACTAAGCAAAACAAGTCAATAATAAAGTACAAACCAAGATATAAATATAGAAGGTACTTCCATTCTCTCATTTTTTCTTGACACTCACCATCTGACAAGTATAATTATTCTCAAGTTTCCGGTAAAATTGTGCTGGCGTATTAATTTAATATTTCCCCTATGTTTCATGTTTGTTTGAAAATTTTATTGAAAAATTATTTCGAAGTTTTTTTATAAATTCAAATAATTTAAAAAAAAATTGTGATGATAAATATTTCATTATCTTGAAATGCAATGAAATGCATTTAAATGTCTTTTTGTATTAAAGAAAGCGAAAATGAGCTGCATATTCTAAACTATGGACGTACAAAATATCATTATAAAAATATGTATGGAGCATTTTTGGAGTCCGCTACATTTCTGGTGTTCGCCAACAGTATCTAAGAGCCTCCAAAATCTGTGAAATAGACTTGCCAAAATTACAAGTATCTGATCGGGTATTTATGTCATTTTTTAGAAAAGCAATTTACAATTAGCAAGAAGCGAATTATGTAGATTAAACAAGATGTAATATCAATCAATATTTGTTAAACTTAATGAAAATGTATTGTCAACTAATCAAAATCATCAATCATCTTAAATGAAAATATAGTTAAAATACAGAAAACTTAAAAAGATGCGCCAAGTTATTACATAACCACTTTTTAAACTTCACAGATGTGTAGTCATGTATATCACTTTATTTATTCGTAAACTTTTGTTAAGATATTTATTTATTTATTTATTTATTTATTTATTTATTTATTTAAGATATACTTTACAAAATCAACTTTAGTTAAGATAATTACACATTTTTGTAAAAAATTTATAGGCGAAGTCTTATATTTCTTAAGATTTTTTTAATTCTCTTAAAAAACAAACTTCAAAAATACTTATTTTTTAAAAATTAGAATGGAAGTACCTTCTATATTTATATCATGGTACAAACGGAAATTTAATTAAAAAGAGCTACTAAAAGAGCTCTGGTTAAAAAAATACCACAGAAAACTATAATTTAGAAATCTATTTTCTCGGTAGGTCGAGTTTTCTCTTTTGATAATAATTAAACAATTCGAGAATAAACAAAATAAAAAAACAAAAAAAATTAATATATAAAATTTTTCAATTTTTTTTACTTAAAACTTGGCTATAGCTAGAATGAAGCACAACAGAAAAGCGTTAATTTAAAATTCGCTTTTCGCAGTTGTTACTTAATTTGCGCGACTTTTCTCCTTTGATAATAATTAAACAAGTCTCGAGAATAAATAAAATAAAAAAAAATTAACATATACATTTTGCGATTTTTTTAACTTAAAAGTTGGCTCTGGCTAGAATGAAACACTACAGAAAAGCGTTAAATTAAAATTCGCTTTTTGCGGTTGTTACTTAATTTGGGCAACTTTTCTCTTTTGATAATAATTAAACAACTATCGAGAATAAATAAAATAGGAGAACAAAAAAAAAAATTAACATACATTTTGCGATTTTTTTTACTTAAAAGTTGGCTCTGACTCTGAAAAAGCAACACAGAAAAACCTTAGTTTAAAAATGCGCTTTTTCGGTTGTTACTTAATTTGGTAGACTTTTCTCTTTTGCTACTACTTAAACAAGTCTCTAGTATAAATAAATGAAGGAAATAAACAAAATTATAAAAATTTTTTTCCCCTTTTTTCACCTCCAAAATCGCTGTTTATGAAAAAGCACCACCGCCGTAATCTGCATATTTGAAAGTACCCGTGGACAAGATCTCAGTTTATTTGCGCGATTTTTCAAGTTATAGCAAAATGAATTTCGGCTTATCTTTTTTATATTTCTTATCTGATTTGGAATAATAGCTTAATTTAGGTTATACTTTGGTATATTCCAACTTGAATGTATTATTTACAGTGTGTAGAACGATGTTTGCTTAAAAAACTAAAGGTTAACAGAGAATTTCCCAATTTAACTGAAAAAGAAATAAATTTCTGAAAATCGACTTGAACGCTTAAAAGTGATATCCTGCAAAACCCTCAAATATGACTTAAGGACTTTTTCCTTATTGCCTTAAATGCCGAGAAGTTTTTATAAACATTAACCATTTAATAAATTTAAATTATGGTTATAATCGTAATCAATATAAGTGAGAAATTTTTTTTGCTATAAGTAACTATTATAGCAAGCAACAAAATTTTTGGTTACCAATGACCATTGTCGAAATTGATTTTATTTTTCGGTTATCGCTAGATGAATGCATATCGCATTTTAGATGTAATCGATGCATTTCTAAGTGTTTTTTTAGGGCAAGATATTGAAATGTCTTTGGAAAAGTTAACAAAACGGTTATAATAATATATGTACATATATCTCACAATAATGGTTAATAATAACCCAAAGTAGATAATGGTTATTTTCCAGTAGTTAGCCGTTTTCTTCAGAAAGAAAAATTTAATAATAAAAAATAAAGAAATTTATGGAAATCATTATTCTCTCTTTTTGTTTTTAATAAAATACCTGGAACACTCAATTGTATGGACGATTTTTAAGAACAATTCTACTGATCTGTTTTCGATCTCAAACCTCGAGCATTTTTTATTTTATGGTTGCTTTTATTAACTATTATGTTATTACTTAGTCCTAATTTACACTAAGCAAGTCTTATTGCTAAGCTGATTAGTTTGTTTGAGAGAGAGTCGAGGGGAACAGAAACGTTTCTTTTCCCCTCGCCTTTCTCTCCTAGAAAACTAATCAGCTTAGCAATAAGACTTGCTTAGTGTAAATTTGAGCCGACGAAAATCGGTACATTGTGCCGATAGTGGGATCCCGGCTTAATTTGTAATCAAATTTGTATTAATGCCTGGTAAATTTAATGTTTATTATTTCTATGGGCGGGATCCCGGGATATATAAAAAAGTTTCCTGCTTTCCCGGGAAATGAAAAAGTCCGGAAAATAAACTCTAGTTACACCGTGTCCAAGTGCACTGATTTTTAGCTATCATCGTTTTGCAATTATACTTTTACTAAAAATTATTTTGTAATAATTACACTGTTCTGCACGAAAATTGGCCCTGAGACCGCTTCAACTGAGTCTTATGTAAAATGACCTCCTGAAACTGAATATGACCTCCGTTTTGCCCCATCACCCATCATTTTCGGGTGATTACTCCTTCTCTCCACTTTTTTATTTCCTTAGGTAATTTAAAAATTATAAATTTATTGAATAATACTTTTTATAAATTTTTCACAAATTCTTTTTTTTCCAAAATATTTCGGATCCATAATCTTCATCTTTACCTTCATTTGATGCTTGCTTTTCTCTTGTAGTCTAAAGTATCTCAGCAGTATACTGCCAACATGCTAGCATTCAACTTTCTGGAAAATCTTTTCTCAAACTGAGCGATGTCTTCATCAAATCGTTACCCTTGTTCATCAGAATCTGCTCCTAAATTTGCAGGAAAAAGTACAGGAATGCAGGAAGTGCAAGAAGTGCAGTCACACCTGAGAAATTTTACACTCCATACCACTTTTGTTACCCAAAAAGTTCACACACACATTTTGAAATGCATGCCAAGCTCGTTTTTTTTAGATTCAGGACTTCAACTAACGTTGAGTATTGGAAAAGTTGTCTGACTTGGGATCTTGCGAACACTACTTCTTTGATTTTAGTGACACTAAGCCCAGAAAATTTAGTTTTTAAAAATTTAAATCCATTAACTGCCTTGTCCATTGCTTTCACGAACTGCATTATCAAACCGAGTTTGATGTGGACAGGTGACAAATAAATATTTTCCTTCGGTACTAGTGGATCTTGGGCAACATTTTTGTGGTCGGGAGTTAAACTTTCTCGCAGTGGCCAGTTTCGTATAATGTAATGTTTGTCTCGGCCTCGGCTGTCACACTCACATTTTTTTTTTTTATTTTTTTTTACACACATATATTTATTTATTGTATCTTCAAAATATGAACTAACAATAAGTATTCAAATCTTAAATCTATTTATAATTATTAGGCCCGACCAGTATCGGACATAAACTTAGTGATAGTAATTAATAATACATAAATTTCGTATTAAGCACAATAATTATATTCAAGAAGTATCATTTGGGGTGCTGAGTATAAGGGCCCTTGTGTCCCTCTTTTTTAAGCGGATGTGTCCAGTAAAGTTCAAGATATTACGAGCAAGCGGATTAGGATGTGACTCGAGTTTTGTTAAATATTTACCTGCGTATTTTGCGATTTCTTCAGTCACTAGTGGCATATTTAAATCACGATGTATATTTGAATTTTTGATGTACCATGGAGCCGATGTTATTAACCGTAAAATTTTATTTTGCCTTCGTTGGATTCTCTCTATATTTGAAGCTGAAGCAGTGCCCCATAACTGAATTCCGTAGCACCATATTGGCTTCAAAAGCGACTTGTATAGTAAAAGTTTGCAGTCTAGGCTGAGTGTTGAATTTCTTCCAATCAACCAATGTATTTGAGTTAACTTAAGTTTCATTTGTGTTAGCTTTGAATCAATATGGGGTTTCCATGTAAGCCGTCGATCAAGGTGTATGCCAAGGTATTTCACTTGAGAATGTTGAGGAATATTTTGATTATTGATTCGAATGGGGGAACAGGTATCTTTTCTTAGGGTAAACGTTATATGAACACACTTTTGTTCATTTACTTTAATTCTCCATAAGTTCAACCATCTTTCAAGCTGGGTAATGTGTGCTTGGAGATTGCGGGATGCCTCATCAGGGTTTTTGTGCATACTCATACAGGCTGTATCATCGGCAAATGTAGAAGTGTGGATGTTATTGCTCACAGGGATATCACAAGTATATATTAAATACAAGACTGGCCCCAAAATACTACCCTGTGGCACACCAGAAGATATAGATTCGGGCACACTCATGAAGTCTCCTTCCACAACAGTAAACTTCCTATCAACAATGTAACTTTCCAAAAGTTGTTCTATATTTATTGGAAAATATGTCTTCAATTTTAAAAATAGGCCTTTGTGCCATACTTTATCAAATGCCTGAGAAACATCAATAAAAAGGGCAGAACAATACTTCTTTTCTTCAAAAGTCCTCCTTATAACTTGAACCAATCTATGCGTTTGCTCAATAGTGCTATGCTGACTTCTAAAGCCAAATTGATGATCCGGGATGCACCCATTATCAGCTAAAATAGTGGACAATTTAGTCATGAGCAGCTTTACGAAAAGTTTTGAGACTGTTGATAGTAAGCTAATAGGCCTATATGACTCAGCCTTGGTAAGATCTTTGCCCGCCTTCGGAATCATTTTAATCTTGGCAAGTTTCCAGTTATGTGGAAAATACTGCATTCGTAAAATGGCATTAAAAATAAATAGCAGGATTTTTATTGCAATATGAGGCAAGTTCATCAGCATCTTGTTGGTAATTCCATCAATACCTGGAGCTTTCTTCGGATTAAGTTCAGCAATTAGTTTCTGTACATCGCGCATCTTAAACTTTATGGGTCGCGGGGGTAGAGCAACTACACTCGGCAAATCAGCAACACCAGTACATGTGTTTGGGGTAAATACGTATTTCAAATGATTTGCAAATATGTTAGCTTTTTCAGTATCGCTTCTTGCCCAACCTCCGGTAGATGTGCGCAGAGGTGGTTTAAACTCAACGGGGGTTTTCAGCTTTCTAGCAGCGCGCCACAAAGAGTAATTAGATGCTGGTGTGACATCAAGACCTTCCAGATAATTTTTAAGAGATGCAGTTTTTTCAATTGCAAGTAACTCTTGGAGTCGTTTAGTGCACTCTTTAAATCTGATTTTAAGTTGTGGTGATCTGTGCTGTTGCCATTCCCTTCTAGCTCTTCTTTTTTCGCATACGGCACTTTCAATATCGGTAGAATAAATTTTATTAAACCCAGTCTGCGGATGGGAGGTAGTAGCATGTTCAGCAGCCTGTGCAATGATTTCGTTAAGGTTGGCGATGTTAGCTTCAATATCCACGGGTGTTCTTAGCGACATGTTTTCCGTGCAATGACTACTAAGATATTTTTTGAATCGCAGCCAATTTACACGACTAATCATCTTCACATACGAGTGAGGTAAATCACTTCTCTGTGGGCTACAGATTGTAACGATCGTGGGAGAGTGATCGGACGAGAGATCTAAAGAAGCTTCAACGTTAATTAATTCCCTAGAAATGTTTTTCATGACGCCAAAATCTATAACATCCGGAATTTTATTTATGTCAGTAGGCCAGTAAGTAGGCTCCCCACTCGAAATGACGTCCAAGCCCATTTTTGAAATTGTGTTGAACAATGCTCGACCTCTGGGTGTAATATGACGAGAACCCCAGAACGTATGTTTGGCATTATAGTCGCCAGCTGCTACGAAACAAGGGCCAAGAGATTTATAGAAATCCTCGTATTGATTCTCAGTAATTGCGAATCTGGGAGGGGAGTAAATTGATGATATCACAAAATTTGTGCAAAAATTTTCAACACAAATATTCGTTGCTTGTAGATATTCCTCACAAATGTTGTCAATAATATAATGTTTAAGTCTAGACTTTATTAGAATTGCTGATCCACCGCATGCTCTTCCTCTCGGGTCTTTTGAATCATATAAGGTGTAGCCAGAAATTTTAAAAAGGCTTCTCGAAGTCAAATGAGTCTCTGAGACCAACATTATATCAATATTTTTTTCCGTGAGGAAGTGCTGAAGTTCATTTTTATGTTGGCGAATGCCGTTTGCGTTCCAGAAACATATTTTTAACGTGTTCATGGATTCTTAACTAATGCCTGAAGCAGTGTATTCTGCATTCGCAGCATTTCTTGCATCATGCTAGTCATATTTGTTGTAAAACTTAATAGTTAGCACCAAATTCTCAATAGTAGCTTCAAGGCGACTAAAGTTAAAGCTTGAGTTTGCATTGGTTGAATTATTTGGCGGTGGAACATTTTGTATAGGAATAGAACCAGTCTTAGCAGCATCGGCATACGATACAAGTGAACTAACTGGTTGGCTTGTTTGAGGAAGAAGGGCGGAGTAAGCGTTTGCTGATTGAGCTGGAGCTAGTTTAGGTTTTTGACCCATAGCCTGTTTAACAAAAGAATATACAGGGCATCCTCTGTAGTTAGCGGTGTGGTTACCTCCACAATTACTGCATTTTTTTCTGCTTGATCTTTTGGCTTCGTGCAGCTAGCAGTACCATGCAATTCACCGCAGATAACACAAACTGTAGGTAAATTGCAGTAAGTTTTTGTATGACCATATTCTTGGCAATTGTGGCACTGTACGGGACCTGAACGCTTATGTGGCTCTTCAACTGTAATTTTTCGGTATAAAAGGTATTTTAGGCTATAAATTGGATGTGTCTCGTTCTTTTTCAACTGTATATCATTTGGCTCTAGTTCAACACGAAATAGAGGCTGGGGGATCTTCTCTGTATTGATTATATTAGTAACACTTTTTACTTTAAATCCTTGTATGATGAGTGCATCTTTTATTTCGTCGGGATTAACATAAGCATCAATGCCCTTCAATACGATATGCATACCTTTAGCACTTTTAAGCTGATAAGTATAAAAATTAGTTTTATTTTTTTCGAAATCAGTAATAATTTTGCGGAAATATTTTTCTTCGTATATTTGAATTTTTGTTTCATCAATTTTACCACGTTTTATTGGAATAACGTGAAATGCGTTCTCACCAACTGCCGAGACTAATTTTTTAATAAGGGCATTCGAATTTTTTTCTCTCAGGTATATTGGTGGTGGCTTGGAAGTTTTTTTGGATGAAACAGCGGGTTGGTCGTTATTTGCTTGCAATATTGAAAAACGATTTTGACGGTTAACTTCTGCGACGTCGTTATCCCTGGATATCTTGGGAATCGATGAAATTTTTGATGAATTTGGGCTTCGCCCGTGTTTTAAAATTGTGATATATCTGTCCATTCCGACTTGGACCTTGGCTTTTGGGCTACTCTTATCTTCAGTGACAACTTGGTTAAGTGATGACCCCGAGCCCGAAGCGGGTGATATCGCTGAGTTAAATGTAGAAGTACTGGGCAATAATCTCAACGATTCACTAGTTGGCATTGGACAAAGCGAAGTTGATCGCTGGCGAAACTGTGGTTTTGCCGTTAGAAAAACTCTATTATCAGATTTTTGATTTTTATTAAGAGCTTCAGAACTCACAGCAAGTCTATTATCAGATTTTTTATTTTTATTGTTATCATTATGAGCATCAAAACTCACAGTAAAATAGGCATTTCTGCAGTTAGAACTCACTTCACTATTTTTTTCCTTTGAGGTACTCATATAGAGTATTCCTCAAGGGCACTTTGTTTGTTTTTTTTTGTTTACGGTTTTTTTGTTTTTGTTGTTTCTTTATGTAAAAAATATTTGCAAAGCAAATAAAGCTTATTTATTATAGTCAATATGTACTACGAATATTTTTTGTATGCTTTTTTTTTTGTTTAGTTTGTATGTAAGAAAAATTCCGCTATTATGTCTGTTCACTATGAAGGTACAACGAGAATTGAACACTCACATAAAGAGCAGAAGATTTTTGTGAATCTGGATTGTAAAACCATAAGTAGAGCAACAACTTTATCAAGGATTCACTTGATGTTTTCGAAGGTTTCTTTCATATCTACAGAATTTGCAACTGGGACTGATGATAACTGATTTCCATTGTCCAACAGTATAACTTTCCAACAGTCTCTACTTATCAGAGTCACAAGGTACCTTCAGTTCTGTCATTAATTCATTTGAATCAGGACAGAACACTTACTTTCGTCCTACGAAATAAATAATTTCAAGGTTGACTGTCTGGTCCTCTGAGAAGAGATTTTTTTTCTCCATTTTCTAGGAGATTCCACTGCTGAAATCGATACCGAAGCAGCTGAGATTTACTCTTAGACAATTTCAAATATTTTAAGAGAACATTCAATTCCGACTGAGTGACGAAATGAGGTTGTCGATGGGCTAAATCAACTTGAAAATCCTCATAATCTTTGCACGTTTCATTTGATGGTCCAGGCTGAATCTCAGTCTTCGCAATATGTTTCTGGTTCTAGCTTATAGGTCTTTGGGGGGACTGGAATTGGCAAAGATTCGTTGTGAGGAACTGGTCGTAGAGCTGAAGGAATATTCGAGTGTTCAATAGTGTGCTTACTTCTTCCAGAGATCCCGTTGACAGAAGTCATACAATAGTAACAATAAGTGAGATGACACATGGGCACAGCATATGATAATGATTTACGGGTCCCTTTAAGCCATTCAGCCGAGCTACTGTAACAAGTAGTGCAGCAAATTTTTGGGAGCCCAATGCTTGTCTTGATCGCCAGCTTAAGAAGATGGGAAGCCATAGTTCAATAGTAAAACATATTTCTTGCTTAATTTCAATTCACAGTGAAAAAATTACGATCGTTTTACTTAATTTAGACAATATAAGAGCACCGAATCCTCGTGCACAGCTCCGAGATATTGATTTTACGCTCGCTAGAAATGGATTTCAGTGGACTGAAGCTAGATAAAAGCGAGTGCACAGCTATAGAAAAATTTAGCAGCTAAAATAATTTTTTATACATTCTAAATTGAATTCGGGGCCACAAAATCATCGAAATTAGTGCGGGTAAATCCTCTAAAATGGTGGGTGATGGGGAAAAACGGAGTTCATATTCAGATTAGGTCAATTTACATAAGAATCAGCTGAAACGGTGTCCGGGCTCCTTCATTTTAAATTTTTGGAGCATTTTTGGAGTCCGCTACATTTCTGGTGTTCGCCAACAGTATCTAAGAGCCTCCAAAATCTGTGAAATAGACTAGCCAAAATTACAAGTATCTGATCGGGTATTTATATCATTTTTTAGAAAAGCAATTTACAATTAGCAAGAAGCGAATTATGTAGATTAAACAAGATGTAATATCAATCAATATTTGTTAAACTTAATGAAAATTTATTGTCAACTAATCAATCATCTTAAATGAAAATATAGTTTTTTTTTTTTCATATACATATTTATTTATTGTATCTTCAAAAATGAACTAACAATAAGTAATCAAATCTTAAATCTAAATATAATTATTAGGCCCGACCAATATCGGACATAAGCTTAGTGATAGTTATAAATAATACATAAGTAGTGATAATCAAAAAGAAGTATTTTTAAGCAGTCCCATCTGGAGTGTTGGGTATAAGAGCCCTTGTGTCCCTCTTTTTTAAGCGGATGTGTCCAGTAAAGCTCAAAATATTACGGGCAAGCGGATTAGGATGTGACTCGAGTTTAGTTAAATATTTGCCTGCGTATTTTGCAATTTCTTCACTCACTAGTGGCATATTTAAATCACGATGAATATTTGAATTTTTAACGTACCATGGAGCAGATGTTATCAAACGTAAAATTTTGTTTTGCCTTCGTTGGATTCTCTCGACATTTGAAGCTGAAGCAGTGCCCCACAGCTGAATTCCATAGCACCATATTGGCTTCAAAAGCGACTTGTATATCAAAAGTTTGCAGTCTAGGCTGAGTGTTGAATTTCTGCCAATTAACCAATATATTTGAGTCAATTTAAGTTTCATTTGGGTTAACTTAGAGTCAATATGATATTTCCATGTAAGCCTTCGATCAAGGTGTATGCCAAGGTATTTGACTTGAGAATGTTGAGGAATATTTTGATTGTTGATTCGAATGGGGGAACAGGTATCTTTTCTTAGGGTAAACGTTATATGAACACACTTTTGTTCATTGACTTTAATTCTCCATAAGTTCAACCATATTTCAAGCTGGGTAATGTGTGCTTGGAGATTGCGGGATACCTCATCAGGATTTTTGTGAATACTCAAACAGGCTGTATCATCGGCAAATGTAGAAGTGTGGATGTTATTGCTCACAGGCATATCACAAGTATATATTAGATACAAGACTGGCCCCAGAATACTACCCTGTGGCACACCAGAAGATATAGATTCGGGTACACTCATGAAGTCTCCTTCCACAACGGTAAATGTCCTATCAACAATATAACTTTCCAAAAGCTTTTGTATATTTATTGGTAGGTATGTCTTCAATTTTAAAACTAGGCCTTTGTGCCATACTTTGTCAAATGCCTGAGAAACATCAATAAAAAGGGCAGAACAATACTTCTTTTCTTCAAAAGTCCTCCTTATAATTTGAACCAATCTATGCGTTTGCTCAATAGTGCTATGCTGACTTCTAAAGCCAAATTGATGGTCCGGGATGCACCCAGTATCAGCTAAAATTGTGGACAATTTAGTCATGAGCAGCTTTTCGAAAAGCTTTGAAATTGTTGAAAGTAATCTTATAGGCCTATATGACTCAGCCTTGGTAAGATCTTTGCCTGGCTTTGGAATCATTTTAATCTTGGCAAGTTTCCAGTTATGTGGAAAATACTGCATTCGTAAAATGGCATTAAAAATAAATAGCAAAATTCTTATTGCAATATGAGGCAAGTTCATCAGCATCTTGTTACTAATGCCATCAATACCTGGAGCTTTCTTAGGGTCGAGTTCAGCAACTATTTTTTGTAGTTCACGCATCTTAAACCTTAAGGGACGAGGGGGTAGAGAGACTACACTCGGTAAATCGGCAGCACCCGTACATGAATTGGGAGTGAATACAGATTTTAAATGCTCAGAAAATAAGTTACCTTTCTCACTATCGCTTCTTGCCCAGCCTCCAGTCGAAATGCAGTCTCCAGTCGAAATGCAGTCTTTTCCGACGATAGCAGCTCTTTGAGTCGTTTAGTACATTCTTTAAGTCTGATTTTATTTAGGGGTGATCGGTGTTGTTGCCATTCTCTTCTAGCTCTCCTTTTTTCACATACAAGACGTTCAATTTCCGTAGAATAAATTCTATTAAAGCCAGTCTGCGGATAGGAAGTAGTGGCATGTTCAGCAGCCTGTTTAATATATTCGTTAAGATTGGCAATATTAAATTCAATATCATCAGGTGATCTTAGCTGAATGTTTTCTACGCAGTGACTACTAATATATTTTTTGAATCCTAGCCAGTTGACCCTGTTAATCGTTTTCGCATATGAGTTAGTTAAATCACTCCTTAGTGGGTTGAAAATTGTAACTATTGTGGGAGAGTGATCGGAGGACAGATCTACAGAGCCCTCTACGTGAATTAAGTCCCTATGGATATTTTTCGTGACGCCAAAATCTATAACATCTGGAATTTTTCTTACGTCAGTAGGCCAGTAAGTAGGCTCCCCACTCGAAATGACATCTAAGCCCATTTTTGAAATTGTATTAAACAACGCTCTACCTCTAGGTGTAACAAGACGCGAGCCCCAGTACGTATGTTTTGCATTGTAGTCACCAGCTGCCACGAAACAAGATCCAAGCGATTTGTAGAACTTCTCATACTGATCTTCGGTAACTGAAAATCTGGGAGGTGAGTAAATTGATGATATCACGAAGTTCGCACAAAAATTTTCTACGAAAATATTCGTAGCTTGCATATATTCTTCACTAACGTTCTCAAGGATATAGTGCTTGAGTCTTGACTTAATTAGAATTGCTGATCCACCGCATGCTCTCCCTCTCGGGTCCTTTGAATCATATAGAGTGTAACCATTTATTTTAAAGCAGCTTCTCGAAGTCAAGTGAGTCTCAGAGACCATCATTATATCAATATTTTTTTCCGTGAGGAAGTGCTCAAGTTCATTTTTATGTTGGCGAATGCCGTTTGCGTTCCAGAAACATAGTTTTAACGTGTTCATGGTTTGTTGACTAATGCTTGAAGCAGAGTATTCTGCATTCTCAGCATTTCTTGCATCATGCTAGTCATATTTGTTGTAAAGTTGTTTATAGTTAGCACCAGATTCTCAATAGTAGCTTCAAGACGACTAAAGTTAAAGCTAGAGTTTGCATTCGTTGAATTACTTGACGGTGGAACATTTTGTGTGGGAATAGAACTAGTCTTAGCAGCATCGGCATACGATACACGTGAATTAACTAGTTGGCTAGTTTGAGGCAGAGTGGCGGAGTAAGCATTTGCTGATTGAACTGGAGCTAATTTAGATTTTTGACCCATAGCCAGTTTAACGAAAGAATATACACGGCATCCTCTGTAATTAGCGGTGTGATTTTCTCCACAATTACTGCATTTTTTTTCAGCTTGTACTTTTGGCTTGGTACAGTTAGCAGTACCATGCAATTCACCGCAGATAACACAAACTGTAGGTAATTTGCAGTAGGTTTTTGTGTGGCCATATTCTTGGCAATTATGGCACTGTACGGGACCTGAACGCTTACGTGGCTCTTCAACTGTGATTTTTCGGTGTAAAAGGTATTTTAGACTATAAATTGGGTGCGTCTCATTTTTCTTTAACTGTATGTCATTCGGCTCCAGTTCAACACGAAATAGAGGCTGGGGAATCTTCTCTCTATTGATTATATTGGTAACAATTTTTACTTTAAATCCTTGTTCGATAAGTGCACATTTTACTTCTTCAGGCTCAACATATGAATCTATGCCCTTTAATACTATTTGTAGGCCTTTAGCACTCTTAAGTTGATATGTACAAAAATTTGTTTTATTTTTTTCAAACTCACTAACAATTTTTCGGAAATCTTTTTCATCATATATTTGGATTTTAGTTTCATCAATATTACCTCGTTTAATTGGAATGATGTGAAAAGTATTTTCACCAATGGTCGACAGTAGATTTTTTAGAAGCGCGTTTGAATTTTTTTTCTCTCAGATAAATAGGTGGTGGCTTAAAAGACTTTTGCGATGATGCAGCGGGCTTGTCGTTTTTGTCTTGCAATAATGAAAAACGATTTTGACGATTGATAGAAGATGTGCTGTTATCCCTAGACATCTTTGGGGCGGATCCAATTTTAGTAGAATTTGGGCTTCGCCCGCGCTTTAAAATGGTTATATATCTGTCCATTCCTACTTGTACCTTTGGTTTTGTATTACTGTTGTCTTCAGTGACAACTTGTTTAATTGTTGACCACGAGCCCGAAGCGGATGATATCGCTGAGTTAAATGTAGAAGTACTAGGCAATAATGTCAACGATTCACTAGTTGGCATTGGACAAAGCGAAGTTGATCGCTGACGAAACTGTGGTTTTGCCGTTAGTAAAAGTCTATTATCAGATTTTTGATTTTTATTAAGAGCTTCAGAACTCACAGCAAGTCTATTATCAGATTTTTTATTTTTATTGTTATCATTATGAGCATCAAAACTCACAGTAAAATAGGCATTTCTGCCGTTAGAACTCACTTCACTATATTTTTCCTCTGGGGTACTCATAAAGAGTATTCCTCAAGGGTATTTTGTATGTTTTTTTGTTTACGGTTTTTTTTATTTTTGTTATTTCTATATGTAAAAATATTATCAAAGCAAAAAAAATGCTTATTTATCAAAGTTAATATGTACTACGAATATTTGTTGTATGCTTTTGTTTGTGTTTAGTTTGTATATAAGAAAAATTCCGCTATTACGTCTGTTCACTATGAAGGTACAACGAGAACTCGAAAATATAGTTAAAATACAGAAAACTTAAAAAGATGCGCCAAGTTATTACATAACCACTTTTTAAACTTCACAGATGTGTAGTCATGTATATCACTTTATTTATTCGTAAACTTTTGTTAAGATATTTATTTTTTTATTTATTTATTTATTTATTTAAGATATACTTTACAAAATCAACTTTAGTTAAGATAATTACACATTTTTGTAAAACATTTATAGGCGAAGTCTTATATTTCTTAAGATTTTTTTAATTCTCTTAAAAAACAAACTTCAAAAATACTTATTTTTTAAAAATTAGAATGGAAGTACCTTCTATATTTATATCATGGTACAAACGGAAATTTAATTAAAAAGAGCTACCAAAAGAGCTCTGGTTAAAAAAATACCACAGAAAACCATAATTTAGAAATCTATTTTCTCGGTAGGTCGACTTTCTCTTTTGATAATAATTAAACAAGTCTCGAGAATAAATAAAATAAAAAAAATTAACATATACATTTTGCGATTTTTTTTACTTAAAAGTTGGCTCTGGCTAGAATGAAGCACTACAGAAAAGCGTTAATTTAAAATTCGCTTTTCGCGGTTGTTACTTAATTTGGGCAACTTTTCTCTTTTGATAATAATTAAACAACTCTCGAGAATAAATAAAATAGGAGAACAAAAAAAATTAACATAAATTTTGCGATTTTTTTTACTTAAAAGTTGGCTCTGGCTAGAATGAAGCACTACAGAAAAGCGTTAATTTAAAATTCGCTTTTTGCGGTTGTTACTTAATTTGGGCAACTTTTCTCTTTTGATAATAATTAAACAACTCTCGAGAATAAATAAAATAGGAGAACAAAAAAAAAATTAACATACATTTTGCGATTTTTTTGACTTAAAAGTTGGCTCTGACTCTGAAAAAGCAACACAGAAAAACCTTAGTTTAAAAATGCGCTTTTTCGGTTGTTACTTAATTTGGTAGACTTTTCTCTTTTGCTACTACTTAAACAAGTCTCTAGTATAAATAAATGAAGGAAATAAAAAAAATTATAAAAATTTTTTCCCCCTTTTTTTCACCTCCAAAATCGCTGTTTATGAAAAAGCACCACCGCCGTAATCTGCATATTTGAAAGTACCCGTGGACAAGATCTCAGTTTATTTGCGCGATTTTTCAAGTTATAGCAAAATGAATTTCGGCTTATCTTTTTTATATTTCTTATCTGATTTGGAATAATAGCTTAATTTAGGTTATACTTTGGTATATTCCAACTTGAATGTATTATTTACAGTGTGTAGAACGATGTTTGCTTAAAAAACTAAAGGTTAACAGAGAATTTCCCAATTTAAGTGAAAAAGAAATAAATTTCTGAAAATCGACTTGAACGCTTAAAAGTGATATCCTGCAAAACCCTCAAATATGACTTAAGGACTTTTTCCTTATTGCCTTAAATGCAGAGAAGTTTTTATAAACATTAACCATTTAATAAATTTAAATTATGGTTATAATCGTAATCAATATAAGTGAGAAATTTTTTTTGCTATAAGTAACTATTATAGCAAGCAACAAAATTTTTGGTTACCAATGACCATTGTCGAAATTGATTTTATTTTTCGGTTATCGCTAGATGAATGCATATCGCATTTTAGATGTAATCGATGCATTTCTAAGTGTTTTTTTAGGGCAAGATATTGAAATGTCTTTGGAAAAGTTAACAAAACGGTTATAATAATATATGTACATATATCTCACAATAATGGTTAAAATAACCCAAAGTAGATAATGGTTATTTTCCAGTAGTTAGCCGTTTTCTTCAGAAAGAAAAATATAATAATAAAAAATAAAGAAATTTATGGAAATCATTATTCTCTCTTTTTGTTTTTAATAAAATACCTGGAACACTCAATTGTATGGACGATTTTTAAGAACAATTCTACTGATCTGTTTTCGATCTCAAACCTCGAGCATTTTTTATTTTATGGTTGTTTTTATTAACTATTATGTTATTACTTAGTCCTAATTTACACTAAGCAAGTCTTATTGCTAAGCTGATTAGTTTGTTTGAGAGAGAGTCGAGGGGAACAGAAACATTTCTTTTCCCCTCGCCTTTCTCTCCTAGAAAACTAATCAGCTTAGCAATAAGACTTGCTTAGTGTAAATTTGAGCCGACGAAAATCGGTACATTGTGCCGATAGTGGGATCCCGGCTTAATTTGTAATCAAATTTGTATTAATGCCTGGTAAATTTAATGTTTATTATTTCTATGGGCGGGATCCCGGGATATATAAAAAAGTTTCCTGCTTTCCCGGGAAATGAAAAAGTCCGGAAAATAAACTCTAGTTACACCGTGTCCAAGTGCACTGATTTTTAGCTATCATCGTTTTGCAATTATACTTTTACTAAAAATTATTTTGTAATAATTACACTGTTCTGCACGAAAATTGGCCCTGAGACCGCTT
The DNA here is from genome assembly GCA_944452675.1 of Tachina lurida. NCBI lineage: Eukaryota > Metazoa > Arthropoda > Insecta > Diptera > Tachinidae > Tachina > Tachina lurida. The sequence continues at coordinate 89,754,607 of OX101752.1, forward strand.
CAACTGAGTCTTATGTAAAATGACCTCCTGAAACTGAATATGACCTCCGTTTTGCCCCATCACCCATCATTTTCGGGTGATTACTCCTTCTCTCCACTTTTTTATTTCCTTAGGTAATTTAAAAATTATAAATTTATTGAATAATACTTTTTATAAATTTTTCACAAATTCTTTTTTTTCCAAAATATTTCGGATCCATAATCTTCATCTTTACCTTCATTTGATGCTTGCTTTTCTCTTGTAGTCTAAAGTATCTCAGCAACATGCTAGCATTCAACTTTCTGGAAAATCTTTTCTCAAACTGAGCGATGTCTTCATCAAGTCGTTACCCTTGTTCATCAGAATCTGCTCCTAAATTTGCAGGAAAAAGTACAGGAATGCAGGAAGTGCAAGAAGTGCAGTCACACCTGAGAAATTTTACACTCCATACCACTTTTGTTACTCAACTAACGTTGAGTATTGGAAAAGTTGTCTGACTTGGGATCTTGCGAACACTACTTCTTTGATTTTAGTGACACTAAGCCGAGAAAATTTAGTTTTTAAAAATTTAAATCCATTAACTGCCTTGTCCATTGCTTTCACGAACTGCATTATCAAACCGAGTTTGATGTGGACAGGTGACAAATAAATATTTTCCTTCGGTACTAGTGGATCTTGGGCAACATTTTTATGGTCGGGAGTTAAACTTTCTCGCAGTGGGCAGTTTCGTATAATGTAATGTTTGTCTCGGCCTCGGCTGTCACACTCACATAAAGAGCAGAAGATTTTTATGAATCTGGATTGTAAAACCATAAGTAGAGCAACAACTTTATCAAGGATTCACTTGATGTTTTCGAAGGTTTCTTTCATATCTACAGAATTTGCAACTGGGACTGATGATAACTGATTTCCATTGGCCAACAGTATAACTTTCCAACAGTCTCTACTTATCAGAGTCACAAGGTACCTTCAGTTCTGTCATTAATTCATTTGAATCAGGACAGAACACTTACTTTCGTCCTACGAAATAAATAATTTCAAGGTTGACTGTCTGGTCCTCTGAGAAGAGATTTTTTTTCTCCATTTTCTAGGAGATTCCACTGCTGAAATCGATACCGAAGCAGCTGAGATTTACTCTTAGACAATTTCAAATATTTTAAGAGAACATTCAATTCCGACTGAGTGACGAAATGAGGTTGTCGATGGGCTAAATCAACTTTAAAATCCTCATAATCTTTGCACGTTTCATTTGATGGTCCAGGCTGAATCTCAGTCTTCGCAATATGTTTCTGGTTCTAGCTTATAGGTCTTTGGGGGGACTGGAATTGGCAAAGATTCGTTGTGAGGAACTGGTCGTAGAGCTGAAGGAATATTCGAGTGTTCAATAGTGTGCTTACTTCTTCCAGAGATCCCGTTGACAGAAGTCATACAATAGTAACAATAAGTGAGATGACACATGGGCACAGCATATGATAATGATTTACGGGTCCCTTTAAGCCATTCAGCCGAGCTACTGTAACAAGTAGTGCAGCAAATTTTTGGGAGCCCAATGCTTGTCTTGATCGCCAGCTTAAGAAGATGGGAAGCCATAGTTCAATAGTAAAACATATTTCTTGCTTAATTTCAATTCACAGTGAAAAAATTACGATCGTTTTACTTAATTTAGACAATATAAGAGCACCGAATCCTCGTGCACAGCTCCGAGATATTGATTTTACGCTCGCTAGAAATGGATTTCAGTGGACTGAAGCTAGATAAAAGCGAGTGCACAGCTATAGAAAAATTTAGCAGCTAAAATAATTTTTTATACATTCTAAATTGAATTCAGGGCCACAAAATCATCGAAATTAGTGCGGGTGAGTCCTCGAAAATGGTGGGTGATGGGGAAAAACGGAGTTCATATTCAGATTAGGTCAATTTACATAAGAATCAGCTGAAACGGTGTCCGGGCTCCTTCATTTTAAATTTTTTGCAGAACAGTGTTATCAATAATTTTTTAAATGTTTTTTGCAAAGTAATAAATGCAACATAGTTTTTTGTATACAAATAATTTTAACTTATTTCGGAATTTTATTCAGTTGAAAAGGAAAAATATATGTGACACGCAAAATAGAAAGGGACCGACCTAAGGGTAAAAACCGGTTTTGTTCAGGAGAGCCATTTTAAAGATTTAAATACGTGTATCTTTGGTGTACCATCACTGAGCGTGTTGGCGTTGGTCTCACTTGAAAACGCGCGTAGGTCGTCCCTACTCGTACCTCTTGTTTTGTGTAGTTGGTTTTTACTGTTTTCTACCTAGCGCGCTGTTTCCATGAGTTTGATATCAATTTTGCTCGCGTTTTTTCGAAATTATTCACCCTTATTCCATTTGTCGACATCGACGTCACTTTTTCTCGAAAACAACTGACTCCTGTTGGCAGGGTAATGCCATTTACAAAAATTAAGGGAACGGAAATATATTGCCATTATCACAAAATTATTCTCGAGAGCGAGTAAACAAGCCCCAATTTTTTGATATTGTGTTAAAGTAACGTCGATGTCGACAAATGGAATAAGGGTGATTAATTGTGAATTATAATAAATACTCATTTATAATTCTTTTAAATCGTGAATATCACTCTGTTAGTACGAAAATTTTTTCACACAACCTTAGAATCGTCGACTTCAATTTCATAAAACGCGCATATCTCTGCGAGAGAACACTTTTGGGGCATGGGATCGGTCTCATTCGATGCTCAGATGTTGTCCACATCAAAAAAAAAGTGAAAATTGATATTTTTTACCCTTAGGTCCCTTTCTCTATGCGCTGTCACATATACACATATAACATAATATTAAGTTCAAAAAAATAAAAATCATTACAAAATGTCAACAGAAATATTTATTTTAAAACACTAAAACAGAACGAATACTGTGTTATGTACCAAAAAACAAACACACTAAGCAAAACAAGTCAATAATAAAGTACAAACCAAGATATAAATATAGAAGGTACTTCCATTCTCTCATTCTATCTTGACACTCACCATCTGACAAGTATAATTATTCTCAAGTTTCCGGTAAAATTGTGCTAGCGTATTAATTTAATATTTCCCCTATGTTTCATGTTTGTTTGAAAATTTTATTGAAAAATTATTTCGAAGTTTTTTTATAAATTCAAATAATTAAAAAAAAAATTGTGATGATAAATATTTCATTATCTTGAAATGCAATGAAATGCATTTAAATGTCTTTTTGTATTAAAGAAAGCGAAAATGAGCTGCATATTCTAAACTATGGACGTACAAAATATCATTATAAAAATATGTATGGAGCATTTTTGGAGTCCGCTACATTTCTGGTGTTCGCCAACAGTATCTAAGAGCCTCCAAAATCTGTGAAATAGACTTGCCAAAATTACAAGTATCTGATCGGGTATTTATGTCATTTTTTAGAAAAGCAATTTACAATTAGCAAGAAGCGAATTATGTAGATTAAACAAGATGTAATATCAATCAATATTTGTTAAACTTAATGAAAATTTATTGTCAACTAATCAAAATCATCAATCATCTTAAATGAAAATATAGTTAAAATACAGAAAACTTAAAAAGATGCGCCAAGTTATTACATAACCACTTTTTAAACTTCACAGATGTGTAGTCATGTATATCACTTTATTTATTCGTAAACTTTTGTTAAGATATTTATTTATTTATTTATTTATTTATTTATTTAAGATATACTTTACAAAATCAACTTTAGTTAAGATAATTACACATTTTTGTAAAAAATTTATAGGCGAAGTCTTATATTTCTTACGATTTTTTTAATTCTCTTAAAAAACAAACTTCAAAAATACTTATTTTTTAAAAATTAGAATGGAAGTACCTTCTATATTTATATCATGGTACAAACGGAAATTTAATTAAAAAGAGCTACTAAAAGAGCTCTGGTTAAAAAAATACCACAGAAAACTATAATTTAGAAATCTATTTTCTCGGTAGGTCGACTTTCTCTTTTGATAATAATTAAACAAGTCTCAAGAATAAATAAAATAAAAAAAATTAACATATACATTTTGCGATTTTTTTTACTTAAAAGTTGGCTCTGGCTAGAATGAAGCACTACAGAAAAGCGTTAATTTAAAATTCGCTTTTCGCGGTTGTTACTTAATTTGGGCAACTTTTCTCTTTTGATAATAATTAAACAACTCTCGAGAATAAATAAAATAGGAGAACAAAAAAAATTAACATAAATTTTGCGATTTTTTTGACTTAAAAGTTGGCTCTGGCTGAAGAAGCACTACAGAAAAGCGTTAATTTAAAATTCGCTTTTTGCGGTTGTTACTTAATTTGGGCAACTTTTCTCTTTTGATAATAATTAAACAACTCTCGAGAATAAATAAAATAGGAGAACAAAAAAAAAAATTAACATACATTTTGCGATTTTTTTGACTTAAAAGTTGGCTCTGACTCTGAAAAAGCAACACAGAAAAACCTTAGTTTAAAAATGCGCTTTTTCGGTTGTTACTTAATTTGGTAGACTTTTCTCTTTTGCTACTACTTAAACAAGTCTCTAGTATAAATAAATGAAGGAAATAAAAAAAATTATAAAAATTTTTTCCCCCTTTTTTTCACCTCCAAAATCGCTGTTTATGAAAAAGCACCACCGCCGTAATCTGCATATTTGAAAGTACCCGTGGACAAGATCTCAGTTTATTTGCGCGATTTTTCAAGTTATAGCAAAATGAATTTCGGCTTATCTTTTTTATATTTCTTATCTGATTTGGAATAATAGCTTAATTTAGGTTATACTTTGGTATATTCCAACTTGAATGTATTATTTACAGTGTGTAGAACGATGTTTGCTTAAAAAACTAAAGGTTAACAGAGAATTTCCCAATTTAAGTGAAAAAGAAATAAATTTCTGAAAATCGACTTGAACGCTTAAAAGTGATATCCTGCAAAACCCTCAAATATGACTTAAGGACTTTTTCCTTATTGCCTTAAATGCAGAGAAGTTTTTATAAACATTAACCATTTAATAAATTTAAATTATGGTTATAATCGTAATCAATATAAGTGAGAAATTTTTTTTGCTATAAGTAACTATTATAGCAAGCAACAAAATTTTTGGTTACCAATGACCATTGTCGAAATTGATTTTATTTTTCGGTTATCGCTAGATGAATGCATATCGCATTTTAGATGTAATCGATGCATTTCTAAGTGTTTTTTTAGGGCAAGATATTGAAATGTCTTTGGAAAAGTTAACAAAACGGTTATAATAATATATGTACATATATCTCACAATAATGGTTAATAATAACCCAAAGTAGATAATGGTTATTTTCCAGTAGTTAGCCGTTTTCTTCAGAAAGAAAAATATAATAATAAAAAATAAAGAAATTTATGGAAATCATTATTCTCTCTTTTTGTTTTTAATAAAATACCTGGAACACTCAATTGTATGGACGATTTTTAAGAACAATTCTACTGATCTGTTTTCGATCTCAAACCTCGAGCATTTTTTATTTTATGGTTGTTTTTATTAACTATTATGTTATTACTTAGTCCTAATTTACACTAAGCAAGTCTTATTGCTAAGCTGATTAGTTTGTTTGAGAGAGAGTCGAGGGGAACAGAAACATTTCTTTTCCCCTCGCCTTTCTCTCCTAGAAAACTAATCAGCTTAGCAATAAGACTTGCTTAGTGTAAATTTGAGCCGACGAAAATCGGTACATTGTGCCGATAGTGGGATCCCGGCTTAATTTGTAATCAAATTTGTATTAATGCCTGGTAAATTTAATGTTTATTATTTCTATGGGCGGGATCCCGGGATATATAAAAAAGTTTCCTGCTTTCCCGGGAAATGAAAAAGTCCGGAAAATAAACTCTAGTTACACCGTGTCCAAGTGCACTGATTTTTAGCTATCATCGTTTTGCAATTATACTTTTACTAAAAATTATTTTGTAATAATTACACTGTTCTGCACGAAAATTGGCCCTGAGACCGCTTCAACTGAGTCTTATGTAAAATGACCTCCTGAAACTGAATATGACCTCCGTTTTGCCCCATCACCCATCATTTTCGGGTGATTACTCCTTCTCTCCACTTTTTTATTTCCTTAGGTAATTTAAAAATTATAAATTTATTGAATAATACTTTTTATAAATTTTTCACAAATTCTTTTTTTTCCAAAATATTTCGGATCCATAATCTTCATCTTTACCTTCATTTGATGCTTGCTTTTCTCTTGTAGTCTAAAGTATCTCAGCAACATGCTAGCATTCAACTTTCTGGAAAATCTTTTCTCAAACTGAGCGATGTCTTCATCAAGTCGTTACCCTTGTTCATCAGAATCTGCTCCTAAATTTGCAGGAAAAAGTACAGGAATGCAGGAAGTGCAAGAAGTGCAGTCACACCTGAGAAATTTTACACTCCATACCACTTTTGTTACTCAACTAACGTTGAGTATTGGAAAAGTTGTCTGACTTGGGATCTTGCGAACACTACTTCTTTGATTTTAGTGACACTAAGCCGAGAAAATTTAGTTTTTAAAAATTTAAATCCATTAACTGCCTTGTCCATTGCTTTCACGAACTGCATTATCAAACCGAGTTTGATGTGGACAGGTGACAAATAAATATTTTCCTTCGGTACTAGTGGATCTTGGGCAACATTTTTATGGTCGGGAGTTAAACTTTCTCGCAGTGGGCAGTTTCGTATAATGTAATGTTTGTCTCGGCCTCGGCTGTCACACTCACATAAAGAGCAGAAGATTTTTATGAATCTGGATTGTAAAACCATAAGTAGAGCAACAACTTTATCAAGGATTCACTTGATGTTTTCGAAGGTTTCTTTCATATCTACAGAATTTGCAACTGGGACTGATGATAACTGATTTCCATTGGCCAACAGTATAACTTTCCAACAGTCTCTACTTATCAGAGTCACAAGGTACCTTCAGTTCTGTCATTAATTCATTTGAATCAGGACAGAACACTTACTTTCGTCCTACGAAATAAATAATTTCAAGGTTGACTGTCTGGTCCTCTGAGAAGAGATTTTTTTTCTCCATTTTCTAGGAGATTCCACTGCTGAAATCGATACCGAAGCAGCTGAGATTTACTCTTAGACAATTTCAAATATTTTAAGAGAACATTCAATTCCGACTGAGTGACGAAATGAGGTTGTCGATGGGCTAAATCAACTTTAAAATCCTCATAATCTTTGCACGTTTCATTTGATGGTCCAGGCTGAATCTCAGTCTTCGCAATATGTTTCTGGTTCTAGCTTATAGGTCTTTGGGGGGACTGGAATTGGCAAAGATTCGTTGTGAGGAACTGGTCGTAGAGCTGAAGGAATATTCGAGTGTTCAATAGTGTGCTTACTTCTTCCAGAGATCCCGTTGACAGAAGTCATACAATAGTAACAATAAGTGAGATGACACATGGGCACAGCATATGATAATGATTTACGGGTCCCTTTAAGCCATTCAGCCGAGCTACTGTAACAAGTAGTGCAGCAAATTTTTGGGAGCCCAATGCTTGTCTTGATCGCCAGCTTAAGAAGATGGGAAGCCATAGTTCAATAGTAAAACATATTTCTTGCTTAATTTCAATTCACAGTGAAAAAATTACGATCGTTTTACTTAATTTAGACAATATAAGAGCACCGAATCCTCGTGCACAGCTCCGAGATATTGATTTTACGCTCGCTAGAAATGGATTTCAGTGGACTGAAGCTAGATAAAAGCGAGTGCACAGCTATAGAAAAATTTAGCAGCTAAAATAATTTTTTATACATTCTAAATTGAATTCAGGGCCACAAAATCATCGAAATTAGTGCGGGTGAGTCCTCGAAAATGGTGGGTGATGGGGAAAAACGGAGTTCATATTCAGATTAGGTCAATTTACATAAGAATCAGCTGAAACGGTGTCCGGGCTCCTTCATTTTAAATTTTTTGCAGAACAGTGTTATCAATAATTTTTTAAATGTTTTTTGCAAAGTAATAAATGCAACATAGTTTTTTGTATACAAATAATTTTAACTTATTTCGGAATTTTATTCAGTTGAAAAGGAAAAATATATGTGACACGCAAAATAGAAAGGGACCGACCTAAGGGTAAAAACCGGTTTTGTTCAGGAGAGCCATTTTAAAGATTTAAATACGTGTATCTTTGGTGTACCATCACTGAGCGTGTTGGCGTTGGTCTCACTTGAAAACGCGCGTAGGTCGTCCCTACTCGTACCTCTTGTTTTGTGTAGTTGGTTTTTACTGTTTTCTACCTAGCGCGCTGTTTCCATGAGTTTGATATCAATTTTGCTCGCGTTTTTTCGAAATTATTCACCCTTATTCCATTTGTCGACATCGACGTCACTTTTTCTCGAAAACAACTGACTCCTGTTGGCAGGGTAATGCCATTTACAAAAATTAAGGGAACGGAAATATATTGCCATTATCACAAAATTATTCTCGAGAGCGAGTAAACAAGCCCCAATTTTTTGATATTGTGTTAAAGTAACGTCGATGTCGACAAATGGAATAAGGGTGATTAATTGTGAATTATAATAAATACTCATTTATAATTCTTTTAAATCGTGAATATCACTCTGTTAGTACGAAAATTTTTTCACACAACCTTAGAATCGTCGACTTCAATTTCATAAAACGCGCATATCTCTGCGAGAGAACACTTTTGGGGCATGGGATCGGTCTCATTCGATGCTCAGATGTTGTCCACATCAAAAAAAAAGTGAAAATTGATATTTTTTACCCTTAGGTCCCTTTCTCTATGCGCTGTCACATATACACATATAACATAATATTAAGTTCAAAAAAATAAAAATCATTACAAAATGTCAACAGAAATATTTATTTTAAAACACTAAAACAGAACGAATACTGTGTTATGTACCAAAAAACAAACACACTAAGCAAAACAAGTCAATAATAAAGTACAAACCAAGATATAAATATAGAAGGTACTTCCATTCTCTCATTTTATCTTGACACTCACCATCTGACAAGTATAATTATTCTCAAGTTTCCGGTAAAATTGTGCTAGCGTATTAATTTAATATTTCCCCTATGTTTCATGTTTGTTTGAAAATTTTATTGAAAAATTATTTCGAAGTTTTTTTATAAATTCAAATAATTAAAAAAAAAATTGTGATGATAAATATTTCATTATCTTGAAATGCAATGAAATGCATTTAAATGTCTTTTTGTATTAAAGAAAGCGAAAATGAGCTGCATATTCTAAACTATGGACGTACAAAATATCATTATAAAAATATGTATGGAGCATTTTTGGAGTCCGCTACATTTCTGGTGTTCGCCAACAGTATCTAAGAGCCTCCAAAATCTGTGAAATAGACTTGCCAAAATTACAAGTATCTGATCGGGTATTTATGTCATTTTTTAGAAAAGCAATTTACAATTAGCAAGAAGCGAATTATGTAGATTAAACAAGATGTAATATCAATCAATATTTGTTAAACTTAATGAAAATTTATTGTCAACTAATCAAAATCATCAATCATCTTAAATGAAAATATAGTTAAAATACAGAAAACTTAAAAAGATGCGCCAAGTTATTACATAACCACTTTTTAAACTTCACAGATGTGTAGTCATGTATATCACTTTATTTATTCGTAAACTTTTGTTAAGATATTTATTTATTTATTTATTTATTTATTTATTTAAGATATACTTTACAAAATCAACTTTAGTTAAGATAATTACACATTTTTGTAAAAAATTTATAGGCGAAGTCTTATATTTCTTACGATTTTTTTAATTCTCTTAAAAAACAAACTTCAAAAATACTTATTTTTTAAAAATTAGAATGGAAGTACCTTCTATATTTATATCATGGTACAAACGGAAATTTAATTAAAAAGAGCTACTAAAAGAGCTCTGGTTAAAAAAATACCACAGAAAACTATAATTTAGAAATCTATTTTCTCGGTAGGTCGAGTTTTCTCTTTTGATAATAATTAAACAATTCGAGAATAAACAAAATAAAAAAACAAAAAAAATTAATATATAAAATTTTTAAATTTTTTTTACTTAAAACTTGGCTATAGCTAGAATGAAGCACAACAGTAAAGCGTTAATTTAAAATTCGCTTTTCGCAGTTGTTACTTAATTTGCGCGACTTTTCTCCTTTGATAATAATTAAACAAGTCTCGAGAATAAATAAAATAAAAAAAAATTAACATATACATTTTGCGATTTTTTTAACTTAAAAGTTGGCTCTGGCTAGAATGAAACACTACAGAAAAGCGTTAAATTAAAATTCGCTTTTTGCGGTTGTTACTTAATTTGGGCAACTTTTCTCTTTTTTTTTTTTTTTTTTTTTTCATATACATATTTATTTATTGTATCTTCAAAAATGAACTAACAATAAGTAATCAAATCTTAAATCTAAATATAATTATTAGGCCCGACCAATATCGGACATAAGCTTAGTGATAGTTATAAATAATACATAAGTAGTGATAATCAAAAAGAAGTATTTTTAAGCAGTCCCATCTGGAGTGTTGGGTATAAGAGCCCTTGTGTCCCTCTTTTTTAAGCGGATGTGTCCAGTAAAGCTCAAAATATTACGGGCAAGCGGATTAGGATGTGACTCGAGTTTAGTTAAATATTTGCCTGCGTATTTTGCAATTTCTTCACTCACTAGTGGCATATTTAAATCACGATGAATATTTGAGTTTTTAACGTACCATGGAGCAGATGTTATCAAACGTAAAATTTTGTTTTGCCTTCGTTGGATTCTCTCGACATTTGAAGCTGAAGCAGTGCCCCACAGCTGAATTCCATAGCACCATATTGGCTTCAAAAGCGACTTGTATATCAAGAGTTTGCAGTCTAGGCTGAGTGTTGAATTTCTGCCAATTAACCAATATATTTGAGTCAATTTAAGTTTCATTTGGGTTAACTTAGAGTCAATATGATATTTCCATGTAAGCCTTCGATCAAGGTGTATGCCAAGGTATTTGACTTGAGAATGTTGAGGAATATTTTGATTGTTGATTCGAATGGGGGAACAGGTATCTTTTCTTAGGGTAAACGTTATATGAACACACTTTTGTTCATTTACTTTTATTCTCCATAAATTCAACCATATTTCAAGCTTGGTAATGTGTGCTTGGAGATTGCGGGATGCCTCATCAGGGTTTTTGTGAATACTCAAACAGGCTGTATCATCGGCAAATGTAGAAGTGTGTATGTTATTGCTCACAGGCATATCACAAGTATATATTAGATACAAGACTGGCCCCAGAATACTACCCTGTGGCACACCAGAAGATATAGACTCGGGTACACTCATGAAGTCTCCTTCCACAACGGTAAACTTCCTATCAACAATATAACTTTCCAAAAGCTTTTGTATGTTTATTGGTAGGTATGTCTTCAATTTTAAAACTAGGCCTTCGTGCCATACTTTATCAAATGCCTGAGAAACATCAATAAAAAGGGCAGAACAATACTTTTTTTCTTCAAATGTCCTCCTTACAACTTGAACCAATCTATGCGTTTGCTCAATAGTGCTATGCTGACTTCTAAAGCCAAATTGATGGTCCGGGATGCACCCACTATCAGCTAAAATTGTGGACAATTTAGTCATGAGCAGCTTTTCGAAAAGCTTTGAAATTGTTGAAAGTAAGCTTATAGGCCTATATGACTCAGCCTTGGTAAGATCTTTGCCTGGCTTTGGAATCATTTTAATCTTGGCAAGTTTCCAGTTATGTGGAAAATACTGCATTCGTAAAATGGCATTAAAAATAAATAGCAAAATTCTTATTGCAATATGAGGCAAGTTCATCAGCATCTTGTTACTAATGCCATCAATACCTGGAGCTTTCTTAGGGTCGAGTTCAGCAACTATTTTTTGTAGTTCATGCATCTTAAACCTTAAGGGACGAGGGGGTAGAGAGACTACACTCGGTAAATCGGCAGCACCCGTACATGAATTGGGAGTGAATACAGATTTTAAATGCTCAGAAAATAAGTTACCTTTCTCACTATCGCTTCTTGCCCAGCCTCCAGTCGAAGTACGCAATGGTGATTTGAGATCAACGGGTCTTTTAAGATTTCTAGTAGCGCGCCATAAAGAGTAATTAGATGTTGACGTTACATCAAGACCTTCTAAATACTTTTCCAGTAATGCAGTCTTTTCCGACGATAGCAGCTCTTTGAGTCGTTTAGTACATTCTTTAAGTCTGATTTTATTTAGGGGTGATCTGTGTTGTTGCCATTCTCTTCTAGCTCTCCTTTTTTCACATACAAGACGTTCAATTTCCGTAGAATAAATTCTATTAAAGCCAGTCTGCGGATAGGAAGTAGTGGCATGTTCAGTAGCCTGTTTAATATATTCGTTAAGATTGGCAATATTAAATTCAATATCATCAGGTGATCTAAGCTGAATGTTTTCTACGCAGTGACTACTAATATATTTTTTGAATCCTAGCCAGTTGACCCTATTAATCGTTTTCGCATATGAGTTAGTTAAATCACTCCTTAGTGGGTTGAAAATTGTAACTATTGTGGGAGAGTGATCGGAGGACAGATCTAGAGAGCCCTCTACGTGAATTAAGTCCCTATGGATATTTTTCGTGACGCCAAAATCTATAACATCTGGAATTTTTCTTACGTCAGTAGGCCAATAAGTAGGCTCCCCACTCGAAATGACATCTAAGCCCATTTTTGAAATTGTATTAAACATTTCTCTACCTCTAGGTGTAACAAGACGCGAGCCCCAGTACGTATGTTTTGCATTGTAGTCACCAGCTGCCACGAAACAAGATCCAAGCGATTTGTAGAACTTCTCATACTGATCTTCGGTAACTGAAAATCTAGGAGGTGAGTAAATTGAAGATATCACGAAATTCGCACAAAAATTTTCTACGAAAATATTCGTAGCTTGCATATATTCTTCACTAACGTTCTCAAGGATATAGTGCTTGAGTCTTGACTTAATTAGAATTGCTGATCCACCGCATGCTCTCCCTCTCGGGTCCTTTGAATCATATAGAGTGTAACCATTTATCTTAAAGCAGCTTCTCGAAGTCAAGTGAGTCTCAGAGACCATCATTATATCAATATTTTTTTCCGTGAGGAAGTGCTCAAGTTCATTTTTATGTTGGCGAATGCCGTTTGCGTTCCAGAAACATAATTTTAACGTGTTCATGGTTTGTTGACTAATGCTTGAAGCAGAGTATTCTGCATTCTCAGCATTTCTTGCATCATGCTAGTCATATTTGTTGTAAAGTTGTTTATAGTTAGCACCAGATTCTCAATAGTAGCTTCAAGACGAGTAAAGTTAAAGCTAGAGTTTGCATTCGTTGAATTACTTGGCGGTGGAACATTTTGTGTGGGAATAGAACTAGTCTTAGCAGCATCGGCATACGATACACGTGAAGTTACTAGTTGGCTAGTTTGAGGAAGAGTGGCGGAGTAAGCATTTGCTGATTGAACTGGAGCTAATTTAGATTTTTGACCCATAGCCTGTTTAACGAAAGAATATACACGGCATCCTCTGTAATTAGCGGTGTGATTTTCTCCACAATTACTGCATTTTTTTTCAGCTTGTACTTTTGGCTTGGTACAGTTAGCAGTACCATGCAATTCACCGCAGATAACACAAACTGTAGGTAATTTGCAGTAGGTTTTTGTGTGGCCATATTCTTGGCAATTATGGCACTGTACGGGACCTGAACGCTTACGTGGCTCTTCAACTGTGATTTTTCGGTGTAAAAGGTATTTTAGACTATAAATTGGGTGCGTCTCATTTTTTTTTAACTGTATATCATTCGGCTCCAGTTCAACACGAAATAGAGGCTGGGGAATCTTCTCTCTATTGATTATATTGGTAACATTTTTTACCTTAAATCCTTGTTCGATAAGTGCACATTTTACTTCTTCAGGCTCAACATATGAATCTATGCCCTTTAATACTATTTGTAGGCCTTTAGCACTCTTAAGTTGATATGTATAAAAATTTGTTTTATTTTTTTCAAACTCACTAACAATTTTTCGGAAATCTTTTTCATCATATATTTGGATTTTAGTTTCATCAATATTACCTCGTTTAATTGGAATGATGTGAAAAGTATTTTCACCAATGGTCGACAGTAGATTTTTTAGAAGCGCGTTTGAATTTTTTTGTCTCAGATAAATAGGTGGTGGCTTGAAAGACTTTTGCGATGATGCGGCGGGCTTGTCGTTTTTGTCTTGCAATAATGAAAAACGATTTTGACGATTGATAGAAGATGTGCTGTTATCCCTAGACATCTTTGGGGCGGATCCAATTTTAGTAGAATTTGGGCTTCGCCCGCGCTTTAAAATGGTTATATATCTGTCCATTCCTACTTGTACCTTTGGTTTTGTACTACTGTTGTCTTCAGTAACAACTTGTTTAATTGTTGACCACGAGTCGGAAGCGGATGATATCGCTGAGTTAAATGTAGAAGTACTAGGCAATAATGTCAACGATTCACTAGTTGGCATTGGACAAAGCGAAGTTGATCGCTGACGAAACTGTGGTTTTGTCGTTAGAAAAAGTCTATTATCAGATTTTTGATTTTTATTAAGAGCTTCAGAACTCACAGCAAGATTATTATCAGATTTTTTTATTTTTATTGTTATCATTATGAGCATCAAAACTCACAGTAAAATAGGCATTTCTGCCGTTAGAACTCACTTCACTATTTTTTTCCTCTGGGGTACTCATAAAGAGTATTCCTCAAGGGTATTTTGTATGTTTTTTTGTTTACGGTTTTTTTTTGTTTTTGTTATTTCTATATGTAAAAATATTATCAAAGCAAAAAAATGCTTATTTATCAAAGTTAATATGTACTACGAATATTTTTTGTATGCTTTTTTTTTGTTTAGTTTGTATATAACAAAAATTCCGCTATTACGTCTGTTCACTATGAAGGTACAACGAGAACTGACTTTTCTCTTTTGATAATAATTAAACAACTATCGAGAATAAATAAAATAGGAGAACAAAAAAAAAATTAACATACATTTTGCGATTTTTTTGACTTAAAAGTTGGCTCTGACTCTGAAAAAGCAACACAGAAAAACCTTAGTTTAAAAATGCGCTTTTTCGGTTGTTACTTAATTTGGTAGACTTTTCTCTTTTGCTACTACTTAAACAAGTCTCTAGTATAAATAAATGAAGGAAATAAAAAAAATTATAAACATTTTGTTCCCTTTTTTCACCTCCAAAATCGCTGTTTATGAAAAAGCACCACCGCCGTAATCTGCATATTTGAAAGTACCCGTGGACAAGATCTCAGTTTATTTGCGCGATTTTTCAAGTTATAGCAAAATGAATTTCGGCTTATCTTTTTTATATTTCTTATCTGATTTGGAATAATAGCTTAATTTAGGTTATACTTTGGTATATTCCAACTTGAATGTATTATTTACAGTGTGTAGAACGATGTTTGCTTAAAAAACTAAAGGTTAACAGAGAATTTCCCAATTTAACTGAAAAAGAAATAAATTTCTGAAAATCGACTTGAACGCTTAAAAGTGATATCCTGCAAAACCCTCAAATATGACTTAAGGACTTTTTCCTTATTGCCTTAAATGCCGAGAAGTTTTTATAAACATTAACCATTTAATAAATTTAAATTATGGTTATAATCGTAATCAATATAAGTGAGAAATTTTTTTTTGCTATAAGTAACTATTATAGGAAGCAACAAAATTTTTGGTTACCAATGACCATTGTCGAAATTGATTTTATTTTTCGGTTATCGCTAGATGAATGCATATCGCATTTTAGATGTAATCGATGCATTTCTAAGTGTTTTTTTAGGGCAAGATATTGAAATGTCTTTGGAAAAGTTAACAAAACGGTTATACTAATATATGTACATACATATATCTCACAATAATGGTTAATAATAACCCGAAGTAGATAATGGTTTTTAGTTTAGTTTAGTTTTTAGTAGTTAGCCTTTTTCTTCAGAAAGAAAAATATAATAATAAAAAATAAAGAAATTTATTGAAATCATTATTCTCTCGAAAACAGATCTACTGATCTGTTTTCGATCTCAAACCGCGAGTATTTTTTATTTTATGTTATGGTTGTTTTTATTTACTATTATGTTATTACTTAGTCCTAGTTTACACTAAGCAAGTCTTATTGCTAAGCTGATTAGTTTGTTTGAGAGAGAGAGACGAGGGGAACAGAAACGTTTCTTTTCCCCTCGTCTCTCTCCCCCAGAAATTTGAACCGACGAAAATCGGTACATTGTGCCGATAGTGGGATCCCAATTTAATTTGTAATCAAATTTGTATTAATGCCTGGTAAATTTCATGTTTATTATTTCTATGGGCGGGATCCCGGGATATATAAAAAAGTTTCCCGCTTTCCCTGGAAATGAAAAAGTCCGGAAAAAAAACTCTAGTTACACCGCGTCCAAATTTTAAAAATGCATTTTAGCTATTGAGTTCTTGTTGTACCTTCATAGTCAACAGACGTAATAGCGGAATTTTTCTTATATACAAAGTAAACAAAAAAAAAATCATACAAAAAATATTCGTAGTACATATTAACTTTGATAAATAAGCTTTTTTTTCTTTGCTAATATTTTTACATATAGAAATAACAAAAACAAAAAAAACCGTATAAAAAAAACACACAAAGTACCCTTGAGGAATACTTTATATGAGTACCCCAAAGGAAAAAAATTGTGAAGTGAGTTCTAACGGCAGAAATGCCTATTTTACTCTGAGTTCTGATGCTCATAATGATAACAATATAAAATCTGATGAGAGACTTTTTCTAACAGCAAAACCACTTCTACATTTAGCTCAGCGATATTATCCGCTTCGGGCTCGTGGTCATCACTTAAACAAGTTGTCACTGAATATAAGAGTAGCCCAAAACCCAAGGTCCAAGTCGGAATGGACAGATACATTACAATTTGAAAGCGCGAGAGAAGCCCAAATTCTACTAAAATTGCATCTGCTCCAAAGATGTCTAGGGATAATAGCGCATCCTCTACTAATCGGCAAAACCGTTTTAAAATATTGCAAGATGACAATGACAAACCCGCTGAATCTGCGAACAAAACCTCCAAGCCTCCACCAATCTATTTAAGAGAAAAAAACTCAAACGCTCTTATTAAAAAATTCATTTCGGTCATTCGTGAGAATAAATTTTACATTGTTCCAATAAAACGTGGTAATATTGATGAAACGAAAATTCAAATTTATGAAGAAAAAGATTTTCGCAAAATGGTTTCTGAATTTGAAAAAAGTAAAACAAATTTCTACACATATCAGCTCAAGAGTGCTAAAGGTCTGCAGATTGTGTTGAAGGGCATAGATTCCTATGTTGCTCCTGAAGAAGTAAAAGATGCTCTCGTCCTCCAGGGTTTTAAAGTAAAAAATTTATCCATCAACCTCTATTTCGCGTTGAACTTGAGCCAAATGATATAAAATTGAAAAAAATGAGACCCATCCAATATATAATTTAAAATATCTCTTATATCGAAAGATAACCGTTGAGGACCCGTACAGTGCCATAATTGTCAAGAATATGGCCATACTAAAACTTACTGCAAATTACCTACTGTTTGTGTAGTGTGCGGCGAATTACACGGCACTGCTAGGCAAACACCTGAATTGCCCCAGCCCAATCAGCAAACGCTGTATCAGCCACTATTGCGCAAGTGAGCCAACCAGTTAGTTCCCGTATATCGTATGCTGATGCTGCTAAGACAAATTCTATTCATACACCAAATATTTCACCACCAAATAATTCAACAAATACAAACTCGAATTTTAATTTCAATCGCCTTGAAGCTACTATTGATAATCTGGTGCAAACTATAAATAATTTTACAACAAATATGACTAGCATGATGCAAGAAATGCTGCGAATGCAGAATACATTGCTTCAAGCTTTAGTTAACAAACCATGATCACGTTAAAAATATGTTTCTGGAACGCAAACAGCATTTGCCAACATAAAAATGAACTTGAGCACTTCCTCACGGAAAAAAATATTGATATAATGTTGGTCTCTGAGACTCATTTGACTTCGAGAAGCCTTTTTAAAATTTATGGCTACACCTTATATGATTCAAAGGACCCGAGAGGAAGAGCATGCGGTAGATCAGCAATTTTAATAAAGTCAAAACTCAAGTATTATATTATTGATAATATTTGTGAAGAACATTTACAAGCAACGAATATTTGTGTCGAAAATTTTTGCACTAATTTTGTCATATCAGCAATTTACTCCCCTCCTAGATTCGCAATTACTGAGGATCAAATCTCTGGGCCTTTGTTTCGTAGCAGCTGGCGACTATAATGCTAAACATACGTTCTGGCGTTCGCGTCTTATCACACCCAGATTTCGAGCATTGTTCAATACAATTTCCAAAATGGGCTTGGATGTAATTTCAAGTGGGGAGCCCACTTATTGGCCTACTGACATACATAAAATTCCGGGTGTCATGAAAAATATCTCTAGGGATTTAATTCAAATTGAAGCTTCTCTAGATCTCTCGTCCGATCACTCTCCCACTATCGTTACAATTTGTAGCCCAATTAAGAAGTGACTTACCTCACCCATATGCGAATTTGATAAATCGTGTTAATTGGCTGGGGTTTAAAAAATATCATAGTAGTCATTTCACGGAAAATATTACGCTAAGAACCCCTGATGATATTGCATCTAACATTGCCAACCTTAATGAAAATATTAAACAGGCTGCTGAACATGCCACTACCGCCCATCCGCAGACTAGGGTAAATAGAATTTATTCTGCGGATATTGAACGTCTCGTAAGTGAAAAAAGAAGAGCTAGAAGAGAATGGCAACAGCACAGATCACCCCAACTTAAAATCAGATTTAAAGAGTGTACTAAACGACTCCAAGAGTTGCTTGCATTTGAAAAAACTGCATATCTTAAAAATTATTGGAAGGTCTTGATGTCACTTCAGCATCTAATTACTCTTTGTGGCGCGCTGCTAGAAAGCTCAAAACATCAGTTGAGTTTAAACCACCTCTGCGCACATCTACAGGAGGTTGGGCAAGAAGCGATACTGAAAAAGGTAAAATATTTGGTGAGCATTTAAAATCAGTATTTACCCCAAACACATGTTCTGGTGCTGTTGATTTGCCAAATGTAGTTGCGCTACCCCCTCGACCAATAAAATTTAAGAGGCGTGATGTACAAAAAATAATTGCAGAACTCAACCCGAAAAAAGCTCCGGGTATTGATGAAATTAGTAACCATATGCTGATGAAGTTGCCTCGTAAAGCTATTAGAATCCTGTTATTAATTTTTAATGCCATTTTACGACTGGAGTATTATCCAAACAGCTGGAAGCTTGCCAAGGTTAAAATGATTCCAAAGCCGGGAAAAGATCTTACCAAAGCTGAGTCATATAGGCCAATAAGTTTACTGTCAACAATGTCAAAGGTCTTTGAAAAGTTACTCATGATAAAATTGTCCCCAATTCTAACTGATAATGAGTGCATACCGGATCATCAATTTGGATTTAGAAGTCAGAAAAGCACCATTGAACAAACTCATAGATTGGTTCAATTTATAAGAAAACTTTTGAAGAAAAAAAGTATTGCTCTGCCTTGTTCATTGACGTTTCTCAGGCATTTGATAAAGTGTGGCATGAAGGCCTAATTTTAAAATTAAAGACTTACCTACCAATAAACATTCGAAGTCTGCTGGAAAGTTACATTATTGCCCGGAAGTTCACTGTTGTGGAAGGAAACTTTATGAGTACGCCTGAAATAATCTCATCCGGTGTGCCACAGGGGAGTATACTGGGGCCAGTTTTATATTTGATTTATACTTGTGATATGCCATTGAGCAGCAATATCCATACATCTACGTTTGCCGATGATACAGCCTGACTTAGTATGCACGAAAACCCTCACGAGGCTTCCCGATATCTTCAGCAACATATTACTCAGCTAGAACTATGATTAAACATGTGGAGAATAAAGGTAAACGAACCGAAGTGTGCTCAGGTAACATTTACCTTAAGAAAAGAAACTTGTTCCCCCATTATAATCAATAATCAAATTGTTCCTCAAAACTTACATGTGAAATACCTTGGTATACATCTTGATCGAAGGCTCACATGGAAATACCACATTGACTCTAAGCTAACGCAAATGAAACTAAAATTAACTCAGATACATTGGCTGGTTGGTAGAAATTCAACCCTTACCCTAGATTGTAAACTTTTAATATACAAGTCGCTCTGAAAACCTATATGGTGCTACGGAATTCAGCTATGGGGTACTGCTTTAGCTTCTAATGTCGAAAGACTCCAACGAAGGCAAAACAATATTTTACGGTTAATAACATCGGCTCTATGGTATATAAAAAATTCAAATATACATCGTGATTTAGTGACTGAAGAAATTGCAAAATACGCAGGCAAATATTTAACAAAACTCGAGTCACATACTAATCCGCTTGCTCGTAATATTTTGAACTTTACTGGACACATCAGCCAAAAAAAGAGGGACACAAGGGCTCTTATTTACAGCACTCCAGATGGGACTTCTTGAAAATACTTTTATTTTTTTGCCTTTTGATTATCACTACTTATGTATTATACATATATAATTATTACTAAGCTTATGTCCGACACTGGTCGGGCCAAATTATATTTTTAGATTTCAGATTTGAATACTTATTGTTAGTTCATATATGAAGATACAATAAATAAAAAATCATGTATTGAAAAAAATGTACCAAAAAGCAAACAAACTAAGCAAAACAAGTCAATAATAAAGTACAAACCATGTTATAAATATAGAAGGTACTTCCATTCTCTCAATTTTTCTTGAAATTCACTATCTGACAAGTACAATTATTCTGAAGTTTCCGGCAAAATTGTGCTACCGTATTAATTTAATATTTCCCCTATGTTTCCTGTTTGTTTGAAAATTTTATTGAAAAATTATTTTGGAAGTTTTTTTTTATAAATTCAAATAATTTAAAAAAAAAATTGTGATGATAAATATTTCATTATCTTGAAATGCAATGAAACCCATTTTAAATGTATTGTTGTATTAAAGAAAGCGAAAATGAGCTGCATATTCTAAACTATGGACGTACAAAATATCATTATAAAAATATGTATGGAGCATTTTTGGAGTCCGCTACAAAATCTGTGAAATAGACTTGCCAAAATTACAAGTATCTGATAGGGTATTTAAGTAATTTTTTAGAAAAGCATGTTACAATTAGCAAGAAGCAAATTATGTTGATTAAACAAGATGTAATATCAATCAATATTTGTTAAACTTAATGAAAATTTATTGTCAACTAATCAAAATCATCAATCATTTTAAATGAAAATATAGTTAAAATACAGAAAACTTAAAAAGATGCGCCAAGTTATTACATAACCACTTTTTAAACTTCATAGATGTGTAGTCATGTATATCATATTATTTATTCGCAAACTTTTGTTAAGATAATTACACATTTTTGTAAAAAATTTATAGGCGAAGTCTTATATTTCTTACGATTTTTTTAATTCTCTTAAAAAAACAAACTTCAAAACTACTTATTTCTTAAAAATTAGATTGGAAGTACTTTCTATATGTATATCATGGTACAAACGGAAATTTAATTAAAAAGAGCTACTAAAAGAGCTCTGGTTAAAAAAATACCACAGAAAACCATAATTTAGAAATCTATTTTCTCGGTAGGTCGACTTTTCTCTTTTGATAATAATTAAACTCTCGAGAATAAATAAAATAAAAGAACAAAAAAAAAAAATTAAAATATACATTTTGCGATTTTTTTTTTACTAAAAACTTGGCTCTGGCCAGAATGAAGCACCACAGAAAGCGTTAATTTGAAATTCGCTTTTCGCATTTGTTAGTTAATTTGGGCGACTTTTCTCTTTTGACAATAATTAAACAAGTCTCGAGAAGAAATAAAATAAAAAATTAATATACACACATTTTGCCATTTTTTTGGCTTAAAAGTTCGCTCTGACTCTGAAAAAGCAACACAGAAAAACCTTAGTTTAAAAATGCGCTTTTTCGGTTGTTACTTAATTTGGTAGACTTTTCTCTTTTGCTACTACTTAAGCAAGTCTCTAGTATAAATAAATGAAGGAAATAAAAAAACATATTTGTTTCCCTTTTTTTCACCTCCAAAATCGCTGTTTATGAAAAAGCACCACCGAAACACGTATATTTTAAAATGTTCGTATATTCTCCATAACACCTCCGATATTCTTCAAACTTAATATTTTTCTTATCGACGCTAATTTAAAACTGTGTGTCAAATTGCATAGCTCTAGGATAACTCCTCTAATTTTGCCCACTTTTTATATGGGAACGAATCACTGTGCGTCGGCTTGGAGCCAATCGACTTGTTTCTCCGTACTCAGCTAGAAAATATTACAATGGGAACTAAATGTAAACGTTTTGAAATATTAGCGGCGAATTTCACATCATCATATAATAACATTTTACAGCATTATCTAACTCATGAAAATTTTTCGACATATCTAAGCAGCCGTCCCGAAAAAATATCTTTACTTTTCGCTAACAGGATATATATTTTTAACGGAGGATCCCAGTTGATTAAATATACATAAATACTTTTATTTTTTACTCACTTTATTTACATTATACTCGTATTATTTTATTTTACATTTAAATTTTTATTATTTTTATTTGGTCTTCACAGGGACCCGCGTTTTAAATTAAAATTTAATCTTCTAATTAGCAAGAAGAATATTTTTGTGTATTCATCATGTTTTTGTTCAAAAATACAATAACGTTGTCAAAGTTAAAAACAACGGTTTAAAGTTACAATTCTAAATGAATGAAATACCCATTTGCAGATACTAGCATAAAATAAGTTGTGCGTGTAGCTTAGTTTTGTGGGAAATTTTTTTAATATATAATTTAAAGGGATGTAACGTCATACCTTAACTTACATAAATTTTAATGAAAATTAATTTAAATAAAGCATTTTTAAAAATCTATTAATTTTGTGGTTTGCAAGGTACTTGTGGTAAAAAAAATTTTTAAAAAGCCGCAGTTTTGCCTTATCAACTCACCGTGTGAAATCTGTCATCTCCATCATTATCATACACATGTGTTTAGCCAGAAAGATAATGTCGTTTCCAGTATCATCCCATTTTGCAACTTCTGAGTCAAATGTGAGCTTTTCGCGACGAAATAGTTCAACCTGTTGAGCTATTTTCTGCTTATCTTCCTCAGTCATTTTGCGCATAGCTTCCTGTTTATGGATAAAAAAAAATTCAATACATGAAAAATGGTTAAGTTATATTGGCTTTTCTGTTCAAGTTCTTTTTCTTTTCAAGTTCTCTACTGTGTACAAGGATTAATTTACCATAAAGCCAGTAACCAACAAATGAAGAAAAGAGTAAGTTCACCTCAGATGAACACATTAATACAAAAAGACTAATGACAATGTGCAACAGTGAAAAACAACACAGAGGCCTTACAGTATAGGTTAGATTAAACAACCAAAAGATAGTAAAAAAAACGCTATACTCAGTTTGGCGATTTTGGCCACCAAAGATTTCGAAAATTAGAGCGCCATCAGAAAATAATGTCATCGCTTTTTTGCCAACAGTTAATTCACTCTAATGATATCGCTTACATATACATGGAAATAATGTAGCTAAGAGTCCACCGGCAAATCTTATTAACATTTTACATCGCGCATTTTTTTGCAAACGTTTCTCAGCCACCTAATAGTTCATACATATTTTTCGTTTTTCAAAATTTTCGGCGCTATTTTTTTTAATTGTATAATTAAGTTCTTACTTCTTCGTTGATTTTCACTAACAGTTTATGCAAAGAAAAATTGATTTTTTCTGTAATTTTTTTTTTGGAAAAATGTACGAAATCAACTAAGAAATAATTTTTTGGCATAAAATGTTCAGTTAAGTCGTATTTATCAGCTCTTTTCAGCTCAGCTCACTTTGTCCCAGCTCACACTAGTCAAGTCTTATTGCTAAGCTTAACACTTTTTCTTATTTGAACTTTCATCGGCGTCTACACAGTTCAAGTCGTATTTTTCAACTCATATTTTTATGCAGTTTTGTGTATGCATGTGTGCTTTTTTAACATTACGATTGGGAAAGCAAAGCGTTTTGACAGTACATGAAGCTGAGTACTCGTTTCTTTTCCCCTCGTCCCCCTCTCCAACAAACTAATCAGCTTAGCAATAAGACTTGCATTGTGTAAACTAGGACTTTACTGAAGTATTTCATTCAGTTGGCTCAGTAGCTCAGTTCATTCACACAAAAAAGTAATATGAATGATTTTGTAATATTAATTAAAATATTTGTAATATCAATTAAAAAATTTATTAAATTTTCACCTATAAACAATTTGATAATATTAATTAAATTTTTCCACTCAAATTAATATATACCAATTAAAAATTTAATTGATTCAATTAATTAATTAATTCAAAATATTAATTGGTGAATACTTTTTTTTGTGTTTGTAGTGATACATTTGGTCAAGCATAAAGAGAGATCGAAAACAGAAGCATAAAAGTGACATATTTATACAGTACGAAGGTGTGCGTGTGTGTGTCATACATTACAAAACAAGGCAGATAAAGTATAAAAAATAAATACATACAACTAAAAAGAGTTCTCGTTGTACCTTCATAGTGAACAGACGTAATAGCGGAAATTTTCTTACATACAAACTAAACAAAAAAAAATCATACAAAAAATATTCGTAGTACATATACATAAACCTTGATAAATAAGCATTTTTTTGCTTTGATAATATTTTTACATATAGAAATAACAAAAACAAAAAAAAAACCCGTAAACAAAAAAACATACAAAGTACCCTTGAGGAATACTCTTTATGAGTACCCCAGAGGAAAAAAATAGTGAAGTGAGTTCTAACGGCAGAAATGCCTATTTTACTCGTGGTCATCAATTAAACAAGTTGTCACTGAAGATAGCAGTAGTTCAAAACCAAAGGTACAAGTAGGAATGGACAGATATATAACTATTTTAAAGCGCGGGCGAAGCCCAAATTCTACTAAAATTGGATCCGCCCCAAAGATGTCTAGGGATAACAGCACATCTTCCATCAATCGTCAAAATCGTTTTTCATTATTGCAAGACAAAAACGACAAGCCAGCTGCATCATCGCAAAAGTCTTTTAAGCCACCACCTATTTATCTGAGAGAAAATAATTCTAACGCGCTTCTAAAAAATCTACTGTCGACCATTGGTGAAAATACTTTTCACATCATTCCAATTAAACGAGGTAATATTGATGAAACTAAAATCCAAATATATGATGAAAAAGATTTCCGAAAAATTGTTAGTGAGTTTGAAAAAAATAAAACAAATTTTTACACATATCAACTTAAGAGTGCTAAAGGCCTACAAATAGTATTAAAGGGCATAGATTCATATGTTGAGCCCGAAGAAGTAAAATGTGCACTTATCGAACAAGGATTTAAGGTAAAAAATGTTACCAATATAATCAATAGAGAGAAGATTCCCCAGCCTCTATTTCGTGTTGAACTGGAGCCGAATGATATACAGTTAAAAAAAAACGAGACGCACCCAATTTATAGTCTAAAATACTTTTTACACCGAAAAATCACAGTTGAAGAGCCACGTAAGCGTTCAGGTCCCGTACAGTGCCATAATTGCCAAGAATATGGCCACACAAAAACTTACTGCAAATTACCTACAGTTTGTGTTATCTGCGGTGAATTGCATGGTACTGCTAACTGTACCAAGCCAAAAGTACAAGCTGAAAAAAAATGCAGTAATTGTGGAGAAAATCACACCGCTAATTACAGAGGATGCCGTGTATATTCTTTCGTTAAACAGGCTATGGGTCAAAAATCTAAATTAGCTCCAGTTCAATCAGCAAATGCTTACTCCGCCACTCTGCCTCAAACTAGCCAACTAGTTACTTCACGTGTATCGTATGCCGATGCTGCCAAGACTAGTTCTATTCCCACACAAAATGTCCCACCGCCAAGTAATTCAACGAATGCAAACTCTAGATTTAACTTTAGTCGTCTTGAAGCTACTATTGAGAATCTGGTGCTAACTATAAATAATTTTACAACAAATATGACTAGCATGATGCAAGAAATGCTGAGAATGCAGAATACTCTGCTTCAAGCATTAGTTAACAAACCATGAACACGTTAAAAATATGTTTCTGGAACGCAAACGGCATTCGCCAACACAAAAACGAACTTGAGCACTTCCTCACGGAAAAAAATATTGATATAATGTTGGTCTCTGAGACTCATTTGACTTCGAGAAGCTGCTTTAAAATAAATGGTTACACTCTATATGATTCAAAGGACCCGAGAGGGAGAGCATGCGGTGGATCAGCAATTCTAATTAAGTCAAGACTCAAGCTCTACATCCTTGAGAACGTTAGTGAAGAATATATGCAAGCTACGAATATTTTCGTAGAAAATTTTTGTGCGAATTTCGTGATATCTTCAATTTACTCACCTCCCAGATTTTCAGTTACCGAAGATCAGTATGAGAAGTTCTACAAATCGCTTGGATCTTGTTTCGTGGCAGCTGGTGACTACAATGCAAAACATACGTACTGGGGCTCGCGTCTTGTTACACCTAGAGGTAGAGAAATGTTTAATACAATTTCAAAAATGGGCTTAGATGTCATTTCGAGTGGGGAGCCTACTTATTGGCCTACTGACGTAAGAAAAATTCCAGATGTTATAGATTTTGGCGTCACGAAAAATATCCATAGGGACTTAATTCACGTAGAGGGCTCTCTAGATCTGTCCTCCGATCACTCTCCCACAATAGTTACAATTTTCAACCCACTAAGGAGTGATTTAACTAACTCATATGCGAAAACGATTAATAGGGTCAACTGGCTAGGATTCAAAAAATATATTAGTAGTCACTGCGTAGAAAACATTCAGCTTAGATCACCTGATGATATTGAATTTAATATTGCCAATCTTAACGAATATATTAAACAGGCTACTGAACATGCCACTACTTCCTATCCGCAGACTGGCTTTAATAGAATTTATTCTACGGAAATTGAACGTCTTGTATGTGAAAAAAGGAGAGCTAGAAGAGAATGGCAACAACACAGATCACCCCTAAATAAAATCAGACTTAAAGAATGTACTAAACGACTCAAAGAGCTGCTATCGTCGGAAAAGACTGCATTACTGGAAAAGTATTTAGAAGGTCTTGATGTAACGTCAACATCTAATTACTCTTTATGGCGCGCTACTAGAAATCTTAAAAGACCCGTTGATCTCAAATCACCATTGCGTACTTCGACTGGAGGCTGGGCAAGAAGCGATAGTGAGAAAGGTAACTTATTTTCTGAGCATTTAAAATCTGTATTCACTCCCAATTCATGTACGGGTGCTGCCGATTTACCGAGTGTAGTCTCTCTACCCCCTCGTCCCTTAACCCTTAATAGCCTGATTTTTTTATTTTAGCTGGAAAAAATTAATGTTATAAAAATTGCAATTCTACACAACTTTTATTCTACAACTTTCTTCGTAAGTGGTATTTACCTGAAATATTTGAAAAATACCTGGTTGGTTCCTGGAGGAACCAGCAGGCACCCGGATTTCAAAATTTTAACACATATAGTGCATATACATATATTGAAGCACACAATGTTTTTTGAACAAAAATAAACAAGTTTTATTCAAGCAAATAACAATATATTTAGAAAAATGCACTAATATTAATATAAAGCTGTCAGAAATAACATTTAAACTTGATGAAAGTTAGCAAAGCAGTTTTTTTCTGATGATAAACATAAATGTACATTACATTTTTGGCATCGAAATTTTGTTCGGGATGTATATTTCGGATTTTTGCATCGGGGTTTGGCTTCTTTTACAAATTCGGGTAAGTGGCCGACATTATCCAAACGTATATCACGCGGTGGTACAGAAGCAGGCATTGGACGCTGAAGTCTTGCAACAATTTCAGTCTCAAGATTACTTGGTCGACCTTTTCCTACTCTCATTGCAGTACCAGATTTTGTCAAGCAATGAGCAACTTCCGATACAAATTCATGCTATGTCATCTTTGGATCGGTTGGATTAGACGTTGCATGATGTCGCTTGTATAAAATCCAGGCGTTTTGTACAAGCCAATATAAATATTAATAATTACCTGCATTTGGTTCTACGTTTAACCCAATATGTGGACTGCTTACAACATTATTACCGATTTCTACATCAGCCACATCATCTGCTGCATCATTTTCAATGTTCTCAGCATCTGCTGCTTCAATTACTTCATCTCCCTCTTCACCTTCAGTCCGCCTTTCATTTCTAAAAGCAGCTTCAAAGTCGAAATCTGGGTCGAGTTCCGAATCATCACTAGAAAAATCCACATTATCTTCGCTATCTGACCACGCAATTGAGTTAACATACTCAGAAAGTTCCTCGTGTGTTCGAAAATCACGAAGTCTACGCCCCATATCCAAAAAAATTTAAAAGAACACAAAAAAATGCCACCATACAAACACACATATAAATTGTTAATTTTGAACTCCCGGAGCCTGGTGGTTCTTCAAAGAACCAACCAATGAATTCGAAGACAAACACTAAAAAAAACATTACGTTTACTCCAAATACTTACAGCCTTTTTTAAACAATACAAAGATTACAAAAATATTTTTTTCCGTAACGATTTCGGAGAATTTAGCACAAAAACTTTTCTTGCAATAAACACAATTTCGCACAAACACCTTCTCGTCGCTGTTGTCACGCACTACTGAATATCCACCTACTAATTGAGCGTAAATTCAAGTGGCGATGAGCGTAAAAGATAACAGTTGAAGCAAAAACAATTTAAAAGTCACAGCGTTAAGTAAAACGAAGAACTGTTGAACAAAGTTGTGATTTTTTTTTGGTTGGTTCCTGGAGGAACCAGTAGGCTATTAAGGGTTAAGGTTTAAGATGCGTGAACTACAAAAAATAGTTGCTGAACTCGACCCTAAGAAAGCTCCAGGTATTGATGGCATTAGTAACAAGATGCTGATGAACTTGCCTCATATTGCAATAAGAATTTTGCTATTTATTTTTAATGCCATTTTACGAATGCAGTATTTTCCACATAACTGGAAACTTGCCAAGATTAAAATGATTCCAAAGCCAGGCAAAGATCTTACCAAGGCTGAGTCATATAGGCCTATAAGCTTACTATCAACAATTTCAAAGCTTTTCGAAAAGCTGCTCATGACTAAATTGTCCACAATTTTAGCTGATAGAGGGTGCATCCCGGACCATCAATTTGGCTTTAGAAGTCAGCATAGCACTATTGAACAAACGCATAGATTGGTTCAAGTTGTAAGGAGGACATTTGAAGAAAAAAAGTATTGTTCTGCCCTTTTTATTGATGTTTCTCAGGCATTTGATAAAGTATGGCACGAAGGCCTAGTTTTAAAATTGAAGACATACCTACCAATAAACATACAAAAGCTTTTGGAAAGTTATATTGTTGATAGGAAATTTACCGTTGTGGAAGGAGACTTCATGAGTGTACCCGAGTCTATATCTTCTGGTGTGCCACAGGGTAGTATTCTGGGGCCAGTCTTGTATCTAATATATACTTGTGATATGCCTGTGAGCAATAACATCCACACTTCTACATTTGCCGATGATACAGCCTGTTTGAGTATTCACAAAAATCCTGATGAGGTATCCCGCAATCTCCAAGCACACATTACCCAGCTTGAAATATGGTTCAACTTATGGAGAATTAAAGTCAATGAACAAAAGTGTGTTCATATAACGTTTACCCTAAGAAAAGATACCTGTTCCCCCATTCGAATCAACAATCAAAATATTCCTCAACATTCTCAAGTCAAATACCTTGGCATACACCTTGATCGAAGGCTTACATGGAAATATCATATTGACTCTAAGTTAACCCAAATGAAACTTAAATTGACTCAAATATATTGGTTAATTGGCAGAAATTCAACACTCAGCCTAGACTGCAAACTCTTGATATACAAGTCGCTTTTGAAGCCAATATGGTGCTATGGAATTCAGCTATGGGGCACTGCTTCAGCTTCAAATGTCGAGAGAATCCAACGAAGGCAAAACAAAATTTTACGTTTGATAACATCTGCTCCATGGTACATTAAAAATTCAAATATTTATCGTGATTTAAATATGCCACTAGTGAGTGAAGAAATTGCAAAATACGCAGGCAAATATTTAACTAAACTCGAGTCACATCCTAATCCGCTTGCCCGTAATATTTTGAGCTTTACTGGACACATCCGCTTAAAAAAGAGGGACACAAGGGCTCTTATACCCAACACTCCAGATGGGACTGCTTAAAAATACTTCTTTTTGATTATCACTACTTATGTATTATTTATAACTATCACTAAGCTTATGTCCGATATTGGTCGGGCCTAATAATTATATTTAGATTTAAGATTTGATTACTTATTGTTAGTTCATTTTTGAAGATACAATAAATAAATATGTATATGAAAAAAAAAAAAAAAATACAACTAAAATAGTGTAATGAGTGGAATTTGTTAATAAATATATCTACATACATATACTAATATATAATCAAAATTAAAACTATTTAATATTTCAGATATTGGAATTGTTGGAATTGTTCCCCGGAAAAAATTTTTCACGGAATTTTATTCATAATTGGGTTAGATCCACTCAAATTACATAGGTTTGTGTCTAAAACGAGCTGCCGAAACAGTTTGATAGAAGTCTACATGCAATTTAAATGGGTTTGATTATAGGCTTGTGTCTAAGACGAGCTACTAGGAGAGTTCGATACAAATCTAGAAATCACTCAGTACTGAGCTGAAAACACTCAGTGGATTGAACGACTCACAGCGCTCAGTGGAGTGAATTAAACTAGTTCGTTCATGATATGCACAACTCTACTTCAGTTTTCGTTGAACCTTCATAGTGAAGAGAAGTCTTAGCGGAGTTTTTCTTACATACATACTAAACAAACAAAAAATCATACAAAAAATATTTGTAATACATATTGACTTTGATATATAAGCTTTGATATATTTACTTTGCTAATATTTTTACATAGTCAGAAATAACAAAAACAAACAGCAAACAAAAAACAAACGCAAAAAAGCTCTTAATAAAAACAATATAAACAAAAAATCTGATGATAGTCTTATTCCAACGCCAAAGCCACGTTTTCGTCAGTGATCAAATTCGCTTTGTCCAATGCCAACTAGTGATTCGTTAACATTACAGTTGCCTTTGTCATTTAAGTCAGCGACATCATCCGCTTCGGACTCGTGTTCATCACCAAATTATCACTATAGATAACAGTAGTCAGAATTCTAAAGTACAAGTCGGAATGGACAGATATAGCACAGTTAAAAAGCGCGTGCGAATATGAAGAAAATGATTTCTGCAAAATTCAGTAGCAATTTCGAAAAAATTCGAACAAAAATAAAACAAATTTTTGTACGTACCAGCTTAAGAGTGCTAAAGGCCAGCAGATCGTATTGGAGGGCATAGATTCGTATGTTATTCCCGAAGAAATAAAAGATGCACTCGTCCTCCAGGGATTTAAGGTAAAAAATGTATCTAACATAATAAATAGGGAGAAGATCCCCAACCGCTATTTTCAGTTGAATTGGAGCCAAGTCATATACAATTGAGATAAAGCGATACCCATCTAACGTAAGAAATCTCCAGGCATTGATGCAATTAGTAACAAGATGCTGATGAATATGCCTCGTATTGCAATTCGAATCCTGCTATTTATTTTTAATGCCATATTACGAAGCTTGCCAAGGTCAAAATGATTCCAAGGCCGGGGAAAGATCTTATCAAGGCTGAGTCATAAAGGCCAATAAGTCTACTGTCACCAATGTCAAAACTTTTCGAAAAACTGGTCATGACAAAATTGTCCCCAATTCTTATTAGTAGTACATGAATCCCGGACTATCAATTTGGTTTTAGAAGTCAGCATGGTACCATTGAACAAACGCATAAATTGGTTATTTTTATAAGAACATTTAAAGAAAAGAAGTATTGTTCTGCCCTGTTTATTGACATTTCTCTGGCATTTGCTAAAATGTGGCATGAAGGCCTAATTTTAAAGTTTATTTCATATCTGCCAATAAATTTACTAAAGCTATTGGAAAGTTACATTATTGCCCGGAAATTCACTGTTGTAGAAGGAGACATTCCAAAAAATTTTTAAGAGATGCATTTTTCAACTGCAAGCAACTCTTGGAGTCGTTTAGTGCACTCTTTAAATCTAATTTGTTGTTTGTTGTTTGTTGTGCTGTTGCCATTCCCTTCTAGCTCCTCTTTTTTCACATTTCCACTGCATGCTCTCCCTCTTGGGTCCTTTGAATCAAATATAGTGTAACCAATTATTTTAAAGCAGCTCTCGTAGTCAAATGAGTCTCAAAGTCCAACATTATATCAATTTTTTTCCATAAGGAAGTTCTCAAGTTAATCTTTATGTTGGCGAATGCCGTTTGCGTTATAGTAACATAAGGCCCTATTATGAGTTGCATTCGATTTTCGATCTTCGTTGGGTATCGAACATCGAAAATCGAATGTTAAATTCATGTTATGAGCATCGAAAATTTCGCTGAGCAACGAATTTTCTATCGAACAGAATTTAGCTTTCGATGAATTTTTTTAATAAGAAATTTTGTTTGAAAATCTATATATTAAACAAGTTTTATTTTTAAGTACCCAAACAAGAATTATAATCTATTTTTTTGTCGATTTTATTCACAATAACGACACTCTTTGTCGAATGCTCGTCATAATACCAAATGACATTTCGTTCGATCAGTACTTTCGACTACAGTCGAAGATCGAAATTTGCTCTTAATAGGGGCCATAGTTTTAACGTGTTCATGTCTTGTTGACTAATGCTTGAAGCAGTGCGTTCTACATCGCAGCATTTCTTGCATCATGCTAGTCATAATTGTTGTAAAGTTGTTTATAGTTAGCACCAGATTCTTTATATTAGCTTCAAGGACTAAAGTTAAAGCTTGAATTATTTGACGGTGGAACATTTTGTGTGGGAATAGAAGTAGTCTTAGCAGCATCGGCATACGCTACACGTGAAGTAACTGCTTGTGTAGTTTCAGAAAAAGTGGCGGGGTTGCGTTTGCTGATTGAGCTGGTGCTAATTATGTTTTTTACCCATAGCCTGTTAAATGAAAGAATATATGTAGTTAGCGGTGTGGTTACCTCCACAGTTACTGCATTTTTTCTGCTTGATCTTTTAGCTTAGTACAGCCAGCAGTACTATGCAATTCACCGCACATAACACAAACTGTAGGTAATTTGCAGTAAGTTTTTGTGTGGCCATATTCTTGGCCATTATAGCCCTGTACGGGACCTGAACGCTTAAGTTGCTCTTTAACAGTGAGTTTTCGGTATAAGAGGTATTTTAGACTATAAATTGGGTGTGTCTCGTTTTTTTTCAACTGTATATCATTCGGCTCCGGCATCTCTTAAAAATTGTTTGGAAGGTCTTGATGTCACACCAGCATCTAATTATTCTTTGTGACGCGCTGCTAGAAAGCTTAAACCACCCGTTGAGTTTAAAACACCTCTGCGCACATATACCAGAAGTTGGGCAAGAAGGGATTCTGAAAAAGGTAAAATATTTGCTGAGCATTTAAAATCCGTATTTACCCCAAACACATGTTCTGGTGCTGTTGATTTGCCAAATGTAGTTGCGCTACCCCCTCGACCCATAAAATTTAAGACGCGTAATATAGCAAGAGAAATACTACAAGAGGTTGTCCTGTGTACTCTTTCGTCAAACAGACTATGAGGCAAACACCTAAAATGGCCCCAGCCCAATCAGCAAACGCTTTATCATCCACTATTGCGCAAGTGAGCCAACCAGTAAGTTCCCGTGTATCGTATGCCGATGCTGCTAAGACAAATTCTATTCATACACAAAATGTTTCACCACCAAATAATTCAACAAATACAAACTCGAATTTTAATTTCAATCGCCTTGAAGCTACTATTGATAATCTGGCGCAAACTATAAATAATTTCACAACAAATATGACTAGCATGATGCAAGAAATGCTGCGAATGCAGAATACATTGCTTCAAGCTTTAGTTAACAAACCATGAACACGTTAAAAATATGTTTTTCGCAAACGGCATTCGCCAACATAAAAATGAACTTGAGCACTTCCTCACGGAAAAAAATATTGATATAATGTTGGTCTCTGAGACTCATTTGACTTCGAGAAGCCTTTTTAAAATTTATGGCTACACCTTATGATTCAAAGGACCCGAGAGGAAGAGCATGCGGTGGATCAGCAATTTTAATAAAGTCAAGACTCAAGCATTATATTATTGACAACATTTGTGAAGAACATTTACAAGCAACGAATATTTGTGTCGAAAATTTTTGCACTAATTTTGTCATATCATCAGTTTACTCCCCTCCTAGATTCGCAATTACTGAGGATCAATATGAGGATTTTTACAAATCTATGGGCCCTTGTTTCGTAGCAGCTGGCGACTATAATGCTAAACATACGTTCTGGGGTTCGCGTCTTATTACACCCAGAGGTCGAGCGTTGTTCAATGCAATTTCCAAAATGGGCTTGGATGTCATTTCGAGTGGAGAGCCCACTTATTGGCCTACTGACGTACATAAAATTCCGGATGTTATAGATTTTGGCGTCATGAAATATATCTCTAGGGATTTAATTCAAATTGAAGCTTCTCTAGATCTCTCGTCCGATCACTCTCCCACGATCGTTACAATTTGTAGTCCATTAAGAAGTGACTTACCTCGCCCATATGCGAATTTGATAAATCGTGTTAATTAGCTGGGATTTAAATATCTTAGTAGTCATTGCACGGAAAATATTACGCTAAGAACACCTGATGATATTGAATCTAACATTGCCAACCTTAATGAAAATATTAAACAGGCTGCTGAACATGCCACTACCTCCCATCCGCAGACTAGGGTAAATAGAATTTATTCTACAGATATTGAACGTCTCGTATGTGAAAAAAGAAGAGCTAGAAGGGAATGGCAACAGCACAGATCACCCCAGAATAAAATTAGATTTAAAGAGTGCACTAAGCGACTCCAAGAGCTGCTTGCACATGAAAAAACTGCATCTCTTAAAAACTATCTGGAAAATCTTGATGTCACACCAGCATCTAATTACTCTTTATGGCGCGCAGCTAGAAAGCTTAAAACACCTGTTGAGTTTAAACCACCCCTGCGCGCATGTACCGGAGGTTGGGCAAGAAGCGATACTGAAAAAGGTAACATATTTGCTGACCATTTAAAATATGTATTTACGCCAAACACATGTCCTGGTGTAATTGATTTGTCAAATGTAGTCGCTCTACTCCCTCAGCAAATAAAGTTTAAGACGCGTGATGTACAAAAACTAATTGCTGAACTCAACCCGAAGAAAGCTCCGGGTTTTGATGGAATTAGTAACCAGATGCTGATGAAGTTGCCTCGTATTGCAATTAGAATACTGTTATTTATTTTTAATGCCATTTTACGACTGGAGTATTATCCACGGCTGAGTCATATAGGCCAATAAGTCTCCTATTAACAATGTCAAAGCTTTTCGAAAAACTGCTCATGACAAAATTGTCTACAATTCTAGTTAATAGTGGGTGCATACCGGACCATCAATTTGGTTTTAGAAGTCAGCATAGCACCATTGAACAAACTCATAGATTGGTCCAATTATTAGAAGAACATTTGAAGAAAAGAAGTATTGTTCTGTGCTGTTTATCGACGTTTCTCAGGCATTTGATAAAGTGTGGCATGAAGGCCTAATTTCAAAATTAAAAACATACCTGCCAATAAAGGTTGTAAGTCTTTTGGAAAGTTACATTACTGCCCGGAAGTTCACTGTTGTGGAAGGAGACTTTATGAGCATGCCCGAAACTATGTCATCCGGTGTGCCACAGGGGAATACACTGGGGCCAGTTTTGTATTTGATTTATACTTGTGATATGCCTCTGAGCAGCAATATCCACACTTCCACATTTGCTGATGATACAGCCTGCCTTAGTATGCATGAAAATCCTTACGAGGCATCCCGATATCTTCAAGAACACATTGCCCAGCTGGAACTATGGTTAAACTTATGGAGAATTAAGGTAAACGAACAAAAGTGTGTTCAAGTAACATATACATTACGAAGAGATACTTGTTCACAATCAAGTTGTCCCTCAACATACTCATGTGAAATACCTTGGTATACATCTTGATCGAAGGCTCACATGGAAATACCACATTGACTCTAAGCTAACGCAAATGAAACTTAAAATAACTCAGGTACATTGGCTGGTTGGTAGAAATTCAACCCTCAGTCTAGATTGCAAACTTTTGATATACAAGTCACTTTTGAAACCGATATGGTGCTACGGAATTCAGCTATGGGGTACTGCTTCAGCTTCTAATGTCGAGAGAATTCAACGAAGGCAAAACAAAATTTTGCGATTAATAACATCGGCTCCATGGTATATAAAAAATTCAAATGTACATCGTGACTTAAATATGCCACTAGTGATTGAAGAAATTGCAAAAAACGCTGGCAAATATTTAACAAAACTCGAGTCACATCCTAATCCGCTTGCTCG
Source organism: Tachina lurida (assembly GCA_944452675.1). Taxonomy (NCBI): domain Eukaryota; kingdom Metazoa; phylum Arthropoda; class Insecta; order Diptera; family Tachinidae; genus Tachina; species Tachina lurida. The sequence goes on from OX101752.1 coordinate 89,791,264, forward strand.
TAACATTTTGAACTTTACTGGACACATCCGCCTAAAACAGAGGGATACCAGGACTCTTATTCACAGCACTCCAGATGGGACTTCCTGAAAATACTTATATATTTTTTCCTTTTGATTATCATTATTATGTATTATATATAACTATTACTAAGCTTATGTCCGACACTGGTCGCGCATAATTATATTTTTATATTTAAGATTTGAATACTTATTGTTAGTTCATATATGAAGATACAATAAATAAAAATCATGTATTAAAAAAAATGTTTTGCTTAATTTTTATGTGTAAGCTAACAAATGCGTGTGTACTATGTTTGCATGGAGTAGTAGCAACTTTAAACGCTTATAGCTCCCAAAATACTGAACCGATTTCAATCAAATATAGATTGTGCACATCTGTGCGGAAAATCCTTTAAAATGATGTAAATCTTTCCAAAATCGGTGCAGTACCTCCGGGATTACAAAAAACGTGTTCGCCTGTTAATTATATAGATGTATATGCATTAAAAAAAATTATATGTTAACAAGATTCATTTGGTGGCCTCCTAGCTTCATTATTGGAATATAAACTCATATTTAAGCGCTATCACCAAGTCTGTATTAGCTGTTGTATAAAAACTAATGACAGCATTTTGAAGGCACACTGATTTTCGAAATCTTGTAGGTCACCAAAATCGCCACAAAAAAAACCGGTATAAATGGTACATACGCAAAATAAGAAAATTTGTTTTTGTTTTCAATATAAATAAGCGAACGAAAATTTCTTGTCGACATCGTGAGCCAGGCAGACGGTAAATGTCACTATAGCTTTCAAACCGTGGTCGGCCAATTAAGGGCGCCGCCCTTCTATTAAGTATGTGTACACATGCATTGTTGAGAAATAAACAATATTAATCAGTCTAGTTAAAACATTCAAGCAAGCAAGTTGTGTATATCGCATACTGTTAAGAATCAGTGCTGCCAGAGAAAAAAAAATTCCCAACAATAAGAAAATATGTGTGATGAAAATTTACTAAATTTTTTATTTTCAGAAAATTATTTTGGCAAACCAGAATGATTGGCATTGTCAAGCAAGAAAAAACATGACATGCAAAGATATTTTCAAGCATATCACATGGAATATGAAAATATTACTGGTGATGCAAGAGAAGCCCTTATAGTTCAGATTAAGAAAGATATTTATGAAAAATGATTGCTGATTCTAGAAATTCAGACGCAGAAGCTGTCGAGTTTTCTCGATCTCTTTCGAGGCATCTTTTGTTGTTGCTACATCTCTTGCTAAACGTTTCCGTCCTTTTGAAGATGGCGAGTTTTTCAAAGAGCTGAGCAATGATATTTTAAAATCCTTTGGTGAAAAATCTGAAGAGATTCGCATTCTTATAAATGACATTCTCCTCTCTCTTCGTACAATTGTTCGACGTACTGATCAAATCAGCGCATTTATCTTTTCAAATATTAAGAAAAGAATGCTTAATTGCCAATTTTTTTCCATAGGCCTTGATGAATGCACTGATCTAATCTATATATCTCAGTCAATTATTTGTGTAAGAACTGTCAATGAAAATTTTGACGTACATGAAGAAGTGTTTTCGACTTTATTTTCAACATCGTAAACGAAAATGTTCTTTCCTTTACTGATAAGAATAAGTTTTGCTCTGTATGTACTGATGGAGCCAATGTAATGGTGGGTAAAAAAGAGGGTTTCGTAAGACATTTGCTTAAAAGTTGTTTAAATATATATGTTTTTCATTGCATTATTCACCAACAAGCATTATTTGCAAAAAGTTTTAATGTAATGAGTACAATGAAAATTGTGATTCAAATTGTTAACAAAATACGAGCTGGCCACAATGCCTTAAATCATAGAAAATTCAAAGAATATCTTGATCTCGTACATTCCGAATATGGTGATTTGCTTCTGTATACAGATTTATTAGAAAAATTTAAATTTTAATACAAAACCTTAAAGATAAATATGTAATAAGCTTAGGAATATCTAAATGTGCTTCAAACTCTACTAACTAATTACAACAATCGTTTTCATGACTTTAAAAATATAGAAAAATTGATTGAAATGCATAACAACCCTTTGTTATGTAATATAGAACACCAAAATCAGGATATTAAAGCAGAGTTGATTAAAATGAGAGAAGATCTAGGTTTACCATTAACTAGTGGGATAGAGTTCTGGAGAAGTATTTCTGCAGATTTATACCCAAAGGCAAAAAATTAAATTTTAAAATTATATTCAATGTTTGGAGCTACCTATATTTGTGAGTCAACATTTTCTATATTAAAGCATATTCTAACTAAAAGCCGAAATCGATAAACATTTAAAAAATTTTATACGCATAAAATATTGTCCGTATGAAATTAATATTGAAGATATAAATAGATTCAAATAAATTGTTTTATTGCAGAAAATCGCTCACAAATTTCTTTGGTTTTTTTTCGCAACTAGATGTTAAGTTGATTAACAAATTCATGGCCAAATCACCACATTCGGTCAACACGAGATGGAGAAAATCTTTTAACTCTCTATGATTTATTTTCTTAAAAATGTTAACCACTATTTTCATTGTACTCATTGCATTCAAAGTTTTTTTTCAAATAACGCCTGTTGTTGAATAATGGAATGAAAAACAAATATTTGTAAATTATTTTTAGCAAATTTCCTACGAAACCCTCTTTTGTACCCACCCCTACATTACCATAATCAGTAGATACAGAGCAAAACCTATTACTATCAATCAAGGTTGGAAACCGAAAAAAATAACGGTATCGGTATTGATACCGGTACAATTATTTTTTAAATTTCGGTATCGGTAGCGGTATCGGTATTTTTTTTATTTCGGTATCGGTATTACCGGTACATACCGTTATCGAGTTTATAATACCGGTATACCGATATTACTGATAAATTTATTATTTCAGGCAGTGGACATAACAAAAAATCTTTTTTTGTTAAATTACTTCAAAAAGGGAGTATTTTTACATTGACATACATATGTACGCGTATAAAAGCATATAAACTTATTTGTTTCTATATATGTTTTTATACTATTATTAAAAAATAATTTATTAAAGAAGTGAAACAAGGAGACTGCAGTTCAAACTTTACATATATAAAGTATACATTTTGGTTAATTAAACAAAATAGTAAAATTAAAAGTTTTGTCTATACTGATATATTACACTGTGTGACAAATTTTGATGAAACCGAAATACCTGGGACGTGTTACTATTTTTCTGCTAGGTATTGTCGAGTATAACAATACAAATTGTATTTGAAATTTTCCAGACACCTCCAAAATCTTGAGTTACGGGTAAAAACCGGTTTTTCGTACCCGTAGACACTTATCAACCTCCAACTAAGTTAAATATCAACCGATTTTAAATTTATGAACGGATACAGAAAGAAGAGACTAAGACCTTTTGAACCATATAGATATACAGTCAAATCCCGATAATTCTTACCCCAATAAATCATAATTCCCCATAATTCGTAATAAACTGTCGGTCCCTTGAAAAAATCTCGTTAATTCGTAAAAGTAAATGAATTTGCTATTTTACTTTATGTATTTATTTTATTTATTTTGTATTTTATTTTTGACAATTGTTTTTTATGTTAATTTTTTATAGTTTTAGTAAAACCGCCGTTAATTCGTATTTATTTTATTTTAACCCCGTTAAATCGAAATCCCGCTAAATCGAAAACCCCTATAATTCGTAAGAAATGGCCGGTCCCTTGCGATTACGAATTATTGGGATTTGACTGTATCTTGTTTCAGTAAATTTCAAATATGTCTTTATTTTTTCACCAAATATGATTTTTTCGGTTGTTTTTGACACTTCTACTTTGTACACGTTCTTAGGCAATATTTTTGTTCTGGACCTATATTGTTTATAACTTTGTTTATAAAACATAATTGAATAAGAGTAATTCACAGGACTGATTTAAATATTTTGTTAGAAAACTTTTTGTTAAAAAACTACCTGAATGAAGTATTTCCCGTTCTACTTATACGCTTTCGGTGTATTTAAGCTTCCAGGATGATGAAAGTACAATTTAATAGATGTATATAAAATAAAATAAAATAAAATTTTTTCCTTCATTTTAAAAGTACTTTTCTTCACCTCAAGAGAGGAATATTTAACTTCAAATATAAAAGTTTAGAAGTTTTTTCTCTACCAACTTTATATATTACTGTGAAGTGTGTAAACAAGACCAACACCAAAGAAAGAAAGGTAATTGAAATATATTTTTGCAATCCAACTAAGTTGGATTGAAACTAAAACAACTTAACTTTTAAACAACTGTTTTTTTTGGTATTCTGAATAACAACTAATTTTAGTTGACTTCGCAAAAATGCACGAAAAACAAAGGTTCTTATTTATGCTATATGTTCTGAAACCATAGTATCCATTACAAAACATTTTAAACATATTTAGTTTTGGCTTTGCTATTTTTTCTATGTTTTATGAACATGGGCATAATATTGGTTGACAAATGGGATTGGTTGGCGTCTGGAATAGTAAAGCAAAACGAACACAATAGTCGAAATAAAAACCAAAATACAACTGATAAAAAGCAGTTGTCTCATGGTGAAAAAAGTTGTAATACATAATAAAAATTTGGCAACTACAACTCAACTATCATTTATTTTTTGGCCGGAATCGGTATACCGGTACGTACCGGTATAGACGTAAACGGTAGTCTGGATACCGGTATTTTCTAACCGAAATGGATTTCGGTATCGGTAACGATACCGGTATCCAATTTTAACGGTATTTGAATCGGTATCGGTATTTTTACGATACCGTTTGCCAACATTGCTATCAAAAAAAGAAAAAACATTTTCGTTTAAGATATAGGAAATATTTTTCTCATTGTGCATTGTTTTATAAGCCATTTTGGGAAAAAATTCTTTGTGTACGTCAAAATTTTTATTGCCAGCTCTTATACGTATAATAAACCGAGTTATGTCGTTTACATCAGTGCATTCGATTATGCATAAGGCAAAAATTGGCAATAAAGTATAATTTTCTTAATATTTGAAAAGATAAATGCACTGATATGCTGAGTGCATGGAACTATTGTTTGAAAGGGCATTCAAACTTATCGAAAAGCAAATAGATTTAAATTATTTGAAGAAAACGACCTATAAAACTATCTTTTTATCCACCCTTACATTGACATAGCAACAACAAAAGATGCATTTCTTTATTAAAAAAACTTTACTGTTTCTTCTGACCGTAATAAAATCAAGTTTGCCTTTGGAGATTTCAAATGAGCGAAATGAGACACTGGCAACACCGCATTGTGGTGAGAGTGTAACTTACACGCACACTGTCGCGAAGGCGGCAAAAATGAAAAATAAATTGTTTTGAATAAAAACGAACAAATTACTCTGTTGCATGTGCAATATTCCAATTAAGTAAAATAAAAAGGAATTTTTTAAAAAAGGTATACTTTTTAAATAGTTTTGATGATTCAAAGTCAACAGTTTTTGGCCAGTATGCAACTATATGAAAATATGGTACAGACATATGCAAACTTTAACAGGTTAATTAAAAATTATTTTAGATATTGCACTACAACTTCCAATAAAACATAAACGGGATATTGTATTAATATGGCTACAATATATTTTTTTATATTATGTAACTCATATGCGATGTGCCGTTGCTTTTAATGTAAATTTAAAGAAAGCCATCTGTGAGTGAAAAAGTACGAGTTAAGTGGTCTATAGAAAAAAATATTTTTCATACTTTCACATTATATTTCTACAAGTACATTTAAAATTTTTTGTAATCTTGTCTACCTTTCTCCCCCTTACAACTTAGTTTTACAATATTTTTTAAGTTAGTTTAGAATTTGCATATTTTCAGTATATTATTTAGTTCCAGGACATTTGGGAAGTATAATAGTCCTTGAAATTTAAAGGACCAAATTGTAGATGTGATTTATATTATATATTGTGTCTAGTTAAATATTTAACTCACTATAAGTGAAGACAATTTGTTTTGATGCTTTTTACTTTTTTTAACAAGGAAATTTTTTGAGGTATGCGTATCCTTTCTCTGAATTGAACGAAATTTTTATGAAGCATTAAATGTGTTAAAATTAGTGTCTTTACATAATTTCATTAAGTTACAGGAAGGACACGAATCCTTGGAAATTAAATGGCCAAATTTTATGTGTGATTATATTTTACCAATTAAAACATATGTGCCAAATTTCGATAAGTCCTTCTATTTTTGGCCGCTCGTTCTATGAACTCACGACACTGTGCCACGGCTTTAAAACTAGAGCTGCTAGAGAAAGAATAAGATTCCATCGTAATCAGCAGATAGAAATACATAAGGATTGGTTATTTTTGTTCGATATTTGATACGCCCAAGGAGACATACCGAAGTTATATACAGCGGTTTACAGGTTATGTAAACATGAAGGGCGTTGAGAATATTAAAGAATATTATACGAAACTTCTTTAAATTCCATTGGAGCGAAACATTTGAATATGGAGGCGGTGCAGTGCTTTGTTTCGTAGACAAAAAAATACAAGAAATAATCATGGTGTTCATACTTTCACAAAAAGAAAAAAAAAACACTGACCTATATTTTAAACTTCACTTCTCCTGTAGTTCATTGCACCTCACAATTAAACAAAATTATTATTATTTTAAAACGTTCATTGCACTTCAAAATTAAACAAAAGAAATAAGACACTGGTTGTAATTACTCTGCATAAGAATATCAAAATTGGGTCATAAATAATTGCAAACTTGCAATCATGCATAAATGGTTGTTTTTTGTACAATGAACTTGTACTTAAGCAATACGCTTAATAAAGCAAAATTGTATGACCTCAATTTTATTAAGCAATACAATTAATAGTAGAAAATGTTAATGACATATCAATAAGTTAGTATATAAGAAAGAAAGTTAAATAAAACATTTGTTCAATTACATTTTGCAAAGAAACAAAGTAGTTTTACCAAAAGTGATTTAACCGGCTCCACGCAACCAAGTTTAAAGTGCTTGAGTTGCATCAATAAATCTTCCTGGTGAATCGCCTTGAAGATAATCCAAACAGGTTAAACAAAATAGTTTAACCTTATTCATTTACTGAATTAAACATTGGTGACCAACGTGATCTGACACAGGATCAATATTCGTCTTTGAAGTTTCCTACACTGAAAGCACTCCTCTCAGGCAGCTAGGATTAACATACATCCTAAGACTTCCTACAGCTAGGATCAATATTTATCAACAAATTTCTACACTGGAGCATTCCCCTTGAGGCAGCTAGAAGACTCAACAACTCAAATCGTGACTCCTGAGAAACCAAATATGGACACTTTCAACAAGCTGATAAAATCACAGCTGGCAGCAGGTGACTTGATCGAAACTATAGTCCGCAATTTCAAAAACGACTCAGCTATCAGGAAAACTGTTGTTTACTAAGAGGAACGACTCAAAAGGCTAGATAGCGCTTGGTCGGAATTTGAGACCACGGACAGCAAAATCCGTTGCCTCGATCAAATTCTGTTAGACCACGACTACTTTGCTAAAGATTACTACAAAAACATCTCAGAGCTTGTCGACAAATACAAGGATATTTTTGAGACAGCTCTGATGAATTCATGAACAGGGGAGGCAGTTCAACAACCAATCGCCGACAAATCCACACCAATAATCAAACCCGCTGGTGAGGTAGGATGTAAGACATCTGCAACTATCGCTTTAATAAGAAGACAAGGTGTAATGATGGGGTCTCTACAGCGATTGCTTACAATGGATCCGACAGCCGAGAATATGAAGCTTAAAGAAATATTATGGGACCAAATCCAGAACCTACATTTCACCATATGGGAAACCAGTCATGATCCGGTTCAAGAAGGATACATGACTGCATACACTACCTTAGAAGCAAGGATATTTGAAAATTTTAAAATCGCTACCCAAGTGGCTTCCGATCCACCGACTCCATATGATCAGCCTATTGGAGTACCGCTGCCTAAGATAATAATTCCTAGGTTTGACGGCGACTACCTCAAATGGAGGACCTTCTATGACTTATTTCTGCAACTTGTAGGCAATCAGCGGATTCCTGCGGTTCAAAAAAATATGGTACCTGAAGGCTAATGTAGCAGGTTAAGCTGAAAGGCTCATACGTCACCTTTCAGCGACTGCAGAAAATTATGAGACAGCCTGGGAAATGCTAAAAGAGCGATACGACAAGAGACGAATTTTGGTCGCTTCATTAATACAGCAGCTGATCGAACAACCTGCAGTCGGACCAACAATTGCATCAATCAAGCAACTGCATGACACAACTCAGGAATGTCTGCATGCATTGCAAAATCTTGGAATCGACACTACATCCTGGGACCCCATACTATTGCCCCTCCTCGTAAAGAAACTGGATCGAAACACTCATAACCAATATGAAAGATCAATCACAAATCCAAAACAGCTACAGAAAATCAAACACTTCCTAGCTTTTCTGGAAACTCGATTTCAATCAATGGAGGCAATGGGCCAAGAAGAAAAGCCATCTTCGAAGGTATGAGCAACAGCTGCACCATCTAAATCAATTGAGCCTTCGTGCGTGCTTTGTAAAATAGGTCCTCACCAGCTATATCGTTGCTAACGATTTCAACAACTCAAGCCATACGAGCGCTTAAATTTCATCCAAAAACAAAAATTATGTGTAAATTGCCTAAAATCTGGTCATTTTTCAAAACAATGTACCTCAAGGGGTTGCACGAAATGCAATAAAAAACATAACTTGCTATTGCATCTAGAAAACAAGAACTACCCATCAAAACAAATAAATGAAGAAAAACCACAGGCAGCATCATCCTCTGCAACGACCATTGTAGAAGCTACGACTTCTCCTGCAACACCAGGGTGCTCAACCAAATCAAAGGCTACTTCTTTAACCACAGCAAGTCAACAGTCGTCATCAGCTGTGATCCGTGGCACTGCAGTAGTTAAACTCAAAACTGATTCATCAGAAATTGAATGCCGCGCATTTCTTGACTCAGGATCCCAGGTAAACTGTATCACTGAGCGTCTAGTCAAACGACTTGGTATCCCAATGCAGCCGACATCGGCAAACATTAGTGGAATCGGAAGCACCACCACTAAAACACAGCACCGAGTTAACATAGCATTGCATTCTCGAATTAATGGATTTACAACACAACTCGAAGCATTTGTCCTTCCGCGTATTATTGCTCCCCAGCCGGCACAATTCATCAACATAAATGACTGGCCATTACCCAAAAACTTGGTACTAGCTGATCCACATTTCAACCGACCGGACAAAATCGACATTTTGTTGGGCGCTGAACACTTTCTTCAACTACTTTAAGTTGGACAAATGGAATTATCTCCACAATTACCAACCCTCCAGAATACTGTGCTTGGATGAATAATTTCTGGAAAAATAGAAGTAAAAAATCCTACACAGCTTATATGCGGACTATCCATAACTAATGACAACCTTGAAGCTTCCATTGCAAGACTGTGGGAACTGGATGAACTTAAGTCAACTGAAAGAGCGCTGTCACTAGCAGAAAGAAAATGTGAAGAGTTGTTTGTACATCATACAACGCGGAACAATGAAAATAGTTTTTTTGTAAAGATCCCGTTCCACCAAGATCCTGAAATCCTCGGTGACTCTTACAAAATCGCTCTAAATCGTTTCTTGTCGTTAGAACATCGACCGCAGAAAAACCGCGAATTGAGGAGTCAATATCAGAAATTCATGGATGAATACGAAAATATGAAACACATGACAACATATCATCAACTTCTATTCGCTCACCAAACTATTTCATCCCACATCATTGCGTTCTAAAACCGGACAGCTCCACAACCAAATTGAGGGTAGTATTCGATGCTTCAGCCAAAACAACATCAGGGCACTCTTTAAATTACATTTAAATTTGATGTATACAAGACCAATAGTACAAAGCGAACTATTTTAAATTTTATTAAGGTTTCTACTTCCCAAGTTAGTATTCTCCACAGATGTAGAAAAGATGTATCGGCAAGTTTTGGTTTCTCCTGAAGACCGCCGTTTTCAAATGATAATTTGGCGGACAGATGCTTCAGAACCACTCTCATACTATCAATTGAACACTGTAACATATGGAACAAGAGCAGCTCCCTATTTAGCAACTAAATGCCTGCACGAATTGGCAAAGGAAAATGCAAGACAGTATCCTCTGGCATCACAGTTTCTAAAAGAAAACTTCTTTGTAGATGATGGGCTAGGCGGAAGCGATATCTTATACACCGCAATTCAGGTGCAAGAACAACTTCAGCAGATCATGAAGCAAAGCGGCTTCAATTTGAGAAAATGGTGTGCCAATCACCCTTAACTGCTCAAAAATGTTCCAAAAGATGATCTGGAACTGAATTTGGACTTCGAGAGCAGCAAATCAGATTCCATCAGTACACTAGGACTCACGTGGCTGCCGAAAGAAGATCAACTAAGTATAAAGGTGAATATTATTGATAATAAAAGAGTAACTAAGCGGACTGTGACATCGGATCTCGCACGAATTTTCGATCCATTGGGTCTTCTGTCTCCTATCACTGTCACTGCAAAAATATTCATACAAGAGTTGTGGAAGCTAAAACTCGATTGGGACCAAGTTCTACCCGAATCCATGCATACCAAGTGGGTTACTTTCTGCGCAGACCTGAATGAACTGACAACGCTAAAAATATCAAGACACATCTTCAAAGGTGGAATCACAGAATCTGTACAATTGCACATATTTACAGATGCATCAGAAAAGGCTTACTGCACCAGTGGCTTATCTTCGATCTACCATGAAACATGGAACAGTCATGTCACAAATCCTTTGTGCGAAGTCCCGAGTAGCCCCAATCAAAGCTCAATCCATTCCACGATTGGAGCTATGCGCAGCTGTAATTGGAGCACAACTAGCTACAAGAATAATAGCTGATCTTCAGTTTACAAGCCAAGTTTGGTTGTGGACTGATTCGGAAATTGTGCTGTCTTGGATAAACTCATAAGCGTCTCTCAACACCTTTGTTGCCAATCGAATTTCAACCATCCTAGAAAACACTAGACCAGAACAATGGCGGCACGTCAGCACAAAATGTAATCCCGAAGACATAATATATCGAGGAATTGCACCCAGGCACCTGAAAGATTGTTCTTTATGGTTCTATGGTCCCATATTTTTACACGGCCAAGAAACAGCTTGGCCACCTAAATTCAGGCCGAACCTTGCCCACCCAACCAATTTAGAGAGAAAGGAAAAGCAAGCATTAGTGATGACTTCAACAGAACCCGATTTCGTCTACAAAATACCAAACGGAATGGCTCTAGACAACATCAAAAATCCCTATCGACAAAGGAACTACAAAATGCACTAATGTTAATCATCAAGCAAATACAGGCATCAGATTTCAAAGAAGAAATTCAACAGCTTGCTAAATACAAAGTGTTGCGAGGAACCAGCAATTTGTCGAACCTTTCACCATTTTTGGACGATGAGGGTTTGATACGTGTGGGAGGTCGACTGGAAGCCTCATCATTGGAATACGACTCCAAACATCAGCTGCTTCTTCCTTACAATGATCCAATCGCTAAGCTGATATTTGAAATGATACATAAGGACAACAAGCATTGTGGTGTACAAACTCTCTTATGAATAGTGAGACAACGACTTTGGCCAATAAAAGGTAAGATCATGGCAAGAGCGGCGACTCATCGCTGCACAATATGCAGTAAAGCTAAGCCCGCCCTAAATTCACCAAATTATGGGCAATCTGCCCTCCACACGGGTAACACCAGCTAGGCCGTTCATTAATTCTGGAGTACACTACTGTGGTCCAATGACAGTTCACTACAAGGTGAGAGGAAAACGGCCACACAAGGCGTATATTGCTATATTTTGTTTGCTTCTCTACGAAGGCAGTACATTTAGAGCTGGTAAGCGATCTAACCACTGACGCATTTATAGGAACCATCAAACGGTTTGTTGACCGACGAGGACATTGCCAAAACCTCTATTGCGATAATGCAACGAACTTTGTAGACGCAAAAAATAAATTTTCTGAACTAATACCCGCAATTTATACAAGCGAAGCAATTGAAAATGCATGCAGCAAAAATAATATAGAATTCAGATTCATACCATCTCGAGCACCTCATTTTGGAGGCCTTTGGGAGGCGGCAGTAAAATCTGCAAAACACCTTTTAATCAGGAGCTTAGCTAGTGCTTCCTTAACTTACGAAGAACTAGAAACACTGATTATCGAAATAGAAGCGATTCTCAACTCCAGACCTATTTCACCCATGTCAAACGACCCCACTGACTTCGGTGCGTTAACTCAAGGGCATTTCCTGATTGGTGAACCGCTAACGGCACAATCAGATGCACAGGCCACATCAACGAAAACAAACTTGGCGACTCGGTGGAAACTACTGTCCATTCTCAAACACAACTTCTGGGAAAGGTGGTCACGGGACTATCTGAACGAATTGCAAAATCGCAATAAATGGAAGGAGCAATCAAAATCTCTAAAACCCGAAACCATTGTCATTCTTAAGGAAGATAATTGCCCCGTAATGATATGGCTTTTAGGACGTGTGATTAAAATCTATAAGGGGGAGGACAACATAGTTAGAGTGGCAGACGTCAAAACCGCTTCAGGAGTCCTTAAAAGAGCGGTCCATTACTTGGCCCCACTCCCTAAGGCCAGTCTAAAAGAAACAGAAGACGACAACAAACCGAATGATGAACTCAATGAAATCGACAACAAAAATGAAATCACTGAGCCGAAGAGCAAACGTCTAAAATTACTCGGAAATAATTTAGGCATCACACTGTTGACACTAATGCTCATATTCCCAATTATTTTGGGAGCACCAATCGATAATGCGCGCTTCGGTTCCAAGTTGGGTATTCAATTCGAAGAAATAGGCTCAACGTATATATCTGCAAGTCAGTGGAATCTGGTCGTTTACTATGACTTATCTGCTTACTGGGCTGACACAGCGTTTTTAGGAAATGGAACAAGCTCCTTGAATCGACTGTGTGCGAAGATGGAATACAATGCATCGTGTTATAGTACAATAGAACATCTTCGACATGTTGAAGCGGATTTGAGACTTGATAATAAATTACTATACAAACCACGTCAAAAACGAGGTGCTATAGACTTCGTCGCATATGTTGCTCATTCATTGTTTGGGATACTAGACTCTGAATATACAGAAAAAATGTCAACAACAATAACTAAACTACAAGAAAACGATTCATATATGATTCTTGTATATTCTTTCGTTAAACAGGCTATGGGTCAAAAATCTAAATTAGCTCCAGTTCAATCAGCAAATGCTTACTCCGCCACTCTTCCTCAAACTAGCCAACTAGTTACTTCACGGGTATCGTACGCCGATGCTGCTAAAACTAGTTCTATTCCCATACAATATGTACCACCTCCAAGTAATTCAACGAATGCAAACTCTAGCTTTAACTTTAGTCGTCTTGAAGCTACTATTGAGAATCTGGTGCTAACTATAAACAACTTTACAACAAATATGACTAGCATGATGCAAGAAATGCTGAGAATGCAGAATACTCTGCTTCAAGCATTAGTCAACAAACCATGAGCACGTTAAAACTATGTTTCTGGAACGCAAACGGCATTCGCCAACATAAAAATGAACTTGAGCACTTCCTCACGGAAAAAACAATTGATATAATGTTGGTCTCTGAGACTCACTTGACTTCGAGAAGCTGCTTTAAAATAAGTGGTTACACTCTATATGATTCAAAGGACCCGAGAGGGAGAGCATGCGGTGGATCAGCAATTCTAATTAAGTCAAGACTCAATCACTATATCCTTGAGAACATTAGTGAAGAATATATGCAAGCTACGAATATTTTCGTAGAAAATTTTTGTGCGAATTTCGTGATATCATCAATTTACTCACCTCCCAGATTTTCAGTTACCGAAGAGCAGTATGAGAAGCTCTACAAATCGCTTGGATCTTGTTTCGTGGTAGCTGGTGACTACAATGCAAAACATACGTACTGGGGCTCGCGTCTTGTTACACCTAGAGGTAGAGCATTGTTTAATACAATTTCAAAAATGGGCTTAGATGTCATTTCGAGTGGGGAGCCTACTTACTGGCCTACTGACGTAAGAAAAATTCCAGATGTTATAGATTTTGGCGTCACGAAAAATATCCATAGGGACTTAATTCACATAGAGGGCTCTGTAGATCTGTCCTCCGATCACTCTCCCACAATAGTTACAATTTTCAACCCACTAAGGAGTGATTTAACTAACTCATATGTGAAAACGATTAATAGGGTCAACTGGCTAGGATTCAAAAAATATGTTAGTAGTCACTGCGTAGAAAACATTCAGCTAAGATCACCTAAGATATTGAATTTAATATTGCCAATCTTAACGAATATATTAAACAGGCTGCTGAACATGCCACTACTTCCTATCCGCAGACTGGCTTTAATATAATTTATTCTACGGAAATTGAACGTCTTGTATGTGAAAAAAGGAGAGCTAGAAGAGAATGGCAACAACACAGATCACCCCTAAATAAAATCAGACTTAAAGAATGTACTAAACGACTCAAAGAGCTGCTATCGTCGGATAAGACTACATTACTGGAAAAGTATTTAGATGGTCTTGATGTAACGTCAACATCTAATTACTCTTTATGGCGCGCTACTAGAAATCTTAAAAGACCCGTTGATCTCAAATCACCACTGCGAACTTCGACCGGAGGCTGGGCAAGAAGCGATAGTGAGAAAGGTAACTTATTTTCTGAGCAATTCATGTACGGGTGCTGCCGGATTACCGAGTGTAATATCTCTACCCCCTCGTCCCTTAAGGTTTAAGATGCGTGAACTACAAAAAATAGTTGCTAAACTCGACCCGAAGAAAGCTCCAGGTATTGATGGCATTAGTAACAAGATTTATTTTTAATGCCATTTTACGAATAATTGGAAACTTGCCAAGATTAAAATGATTCCAAAGCCAGGCAAAGATCTTACCAAGGCTGAGTCATATAGGCCTATAAGCTTACTTTCAAAAATTTCAAAGCTTTTCTAAAAGCTGCTCATGACTAAATTGTCCACAATTTTAGCTGATAGTGGGTGCATCCCGGACCATCAATTTGGCTTTAGAAGTCAACATAGCACTATTGAGCAAACGCATAGATTGGTTCAAGTTGTAAGGAGGACATTTGAAGAAAAAAAGTATTGTTCTGCCCTTTTTATTGATGTTTCTCAGGCATTTGATAAAGTATGGCACGAAGGCCTAGTTTTAAAATTGAAGACATACCTACCAATAAACATACAAAAACTTTTGGAAAGTTATATTGTTGATAGGAAGTTTACTGTTGTGGAAGGAGACTTCATGACTGTGCCCAAATCTATATCTTCTGGTGTGCCACAGGGTAGTATTCTGGGGCCAGTCTTGTATCTAATATATACTTGTGATATGCCTGTGAGCAATAACATCCACACTTCTACATTTGCCGATGATACAGCCTGTTTGAGTATTCACAAAAACCCTGATGAGCCATCCCGCAATCTCCAAGCACACATTACCCAGCTTGAAATATGGTTGAACTTATGGAAAATTAAAGTAAATGAACAAAAGTGTGTTCATATAACGTTTACCCTAAGAAAAGATACCTGTTACCCCATTCGAATCAACAATCAAAATATTCCTCAACATTCTCAAGTGAAATACCTTGGCATACACCTTGATCGAAGGCTTACATGGAAATATCATATTGACTCCAAGTTAACCCAAATGAAACTTAAATTAACTCAAATATATTGGTTAATTGGCAGAAATTCAACACTCAGCCTAGACTGCAAACTTTTGATATACAAGTCGCTTTTGAAACCAATATGGTGCTATGGAATTCAGCTATGGGGCACTGCTTCAGCTTCAAATATTGAGAAAATCCAACGAAGGCAAAACAAAATTTTACGTTTGATAACATCGGCTCCATGGTACATTAAAAATTCAAATATACATCGTGATTTAAATATGCCACTAGTGACTGAAGAAATTGCAAAATACGCAGGCAAATATTTAACTAAACTCGAGTCACATCCTAATCCGCTTGCCCGTAATATTTTGAGCTTTACTGGACACATCCGCCTAAAAAAGAGGGACACAAGGGCTCTTATACTCAACACTCCAGATGAGACTGCTTAAAAATACTTCTTTTTTTTCCTTTTTGATTATCACTACTTATGTATTATTTATAACTATCACTAAGTTTATGTCCGATACTGGTCGGGCCTAATAATTATATTTAGATTTAAGATTTGATTACTTATTGTTAAATTAAACTATTTTTCCGAGCTTTAGGTCAGTTCTTAAATTCTTATATTTATTATTACAATATTTCGTTAACCTTCGGTTAACTTCTTCAGGATATAGTATTCTGTTTTTATATTTTTCTGCTTTTTCTTTTTTTTCAAATTATGTATACAATTTTTAAATAATAAAATGTGTCATAAAAAATATTTTTACAATTTTTAAATAACAAATTGTGTCATAAAAATTATTTTTATAATTTTTTGAATAGTATAAAACAAAATAGGTATAAGTCTACAATATTTGTTCATATAGAATTTTGGAATGGTTTTTAGAAACGATAATACATATTTTTTACACTTTTACATAACATTGTGTCTGAGTTTTCTTAAAAATTTTTGAAAAATGTTGTAATGAATATTTATAAAATATGAGTTGAAAAAAGTTTATAACATACATGTATATTAAAAAATTGGGTTTTTTTAACAAATGAGAATACATACTTTAATATAATAAACTTTTTTTTTTTTAATTATTTTATTTTTTTATAAAAAAATGTTTATAAGAGTAACATTCAAAATAACTATGTTGTTGTATGTTTCTTTCTTAAACCCTATATTTTATGGCGTTTTCTTTTCTAAAAGAAAAGTGTGACATATATGTAACATGTAATTTGGGAACATTTTTAAATGCTCACCTGATTTTTAAGAAGAGTTGCGTATTTTGCGTTTACAAAAGAACAATTTTCCAACAAGTTTCGGCATAAAACAATGACGAACTATAAAATGATTCATTTTTTTCATAGACAATAACAAAAACAGCTGTTAATATAATGCTGCACTCATGCCCCTTTAATGAATTATATATTTTAATGCCAATACAAATTCACATTTATCGGACAATAGAAACTCACCAAATTTACCGCCAAGAGCTGGATCAAACTCATCGCATGAACCTTTCTTTGCAGAAAAGGTGTTCAATATTATCCGTAATTGGAAATTGAAATTTACTGGTCATGACAACGTTATATCAGTTGACGAGTTTTTATATCGGGTTAATATTCTGACCACAAATAATGTAGAGGGTGATTTCGATCTTTTATGCAAGTACGCTCACAGCCTTTTTGAAGGAAAAGCCCTGGTATGGCTTTGGCGTTTTCACACATAATGACGTCATAGACTGGGCGACTTTGACTGCAGCATTAAAAACACAATACAAAATTGTACATAGTGACTTTGATATTTTAGATGACATTCGCAGACGGAAACAAAAGGCAAATGAAAGTTTTGATGAATACCTGGATGTAATATCGGCAATGATGGACTTTGATGCAAAATTTGAAAAGTGATGTTAGATTGGAACTTCTTCATTTAGAAATAACGAATGTTTCTCAATTGCGTCACGAGGTTAAAAAACACGAAAAATTCATGAATGAAAATCATTCTTATCCCTTTCAGACCTGACGGAAAACTACTTGGAATTTTTTTATAATATTTGGAACATGTGGTCTCTACAGCGTATGAAAACATAATCTATGATTAAGTTTTATAATCTTTATATCCTTCAAGGATTTTCAGGACACGCACAATTGATGCATCTCGGTCGATTTTCATTATAAAATAACCAAAACTCATATGATATATTGTTTTAATCTTTCTTATTTCTCCGTATGATACAATTTAAAACAATTATTTTTTTTTTGCTGAAACATAAAAATACATCGCACTTTGTGCATCTAGTGCGTTTGCGCGACTTACAGTTTTTGCGACGGCACATACGGGCTGATTTCAAGTCTAGTTCTTCTGGCCAGTGATTGAAGCCATCCAGCCGTTTTTCGGGACATGGCTGGTCCGCTGGACGATACCTTTTCGGTTGTTGAGCAGTTTCAACCACGTTATTTTCAGACTCAGAGCTCCACTCCATGTTGTTAGTTTTTTGAGTAGCCACCAACGCTTCAACTAATGCAAGTCGAAAACCTAGTAAATCATGTGTGTCTTTTGGTGGTTTTCCGATTTCCCGACAAGCTTTCCGGTACTCCATCCAAGCATTGCAACATGCCAAATCTATAAAATGAATGCTGACTTTTAATGGACATTTTGCTTCCATTAGTTGGTCGCAAATATCCACACTACCTATTGACGCATTGTACTGCTGGACTACATTTGGACATGGCGTTGATAAATTTTTTGTTTGCACCAACGACGAATGTCATTAACGGGACTGCATCGAAATGCAGATGACGCCAATAAAACTGATTTTGAATCTTTCCATTGGACAATTACAACTGTATCCTCTGGGGAACAGAATTCCTCCATATCTCCCGTTTTCATCCTTTTATCCTCAGTCAAGTTAACGCATTTTATTCGATTTTTCATTATCATTCCCGTCCCATAAATTTCCTTTTGAAGAAGCTTATGCAAAAGACGCAACGTGGTAAATTACCTGTCAAAAAATACTTTGGATCCCGCAGGTAATATTTGCACAAGACGCAGAACGAAAGCAGGCCCAAGGTCAATGTTTTCTTCTGGAAGAGGCGTAGTCTTGCCCTGATAAATTTCTAAATCGAGAATAAGTCCTTCTGATGAGGTCAGTACCTCGTTTTTCAAACCAACACCACCTCTTGGATTGTTCGGCAAACTTTGACGTACTGGACAGCGGCCAGCAAACGGTATCATTTGCTCGTCGATGGAATATCGTCCATGCTCTTGTCTGGGAATTTTTAAGCACGCGTTTCTAACTGAATCAATGAATTGGTTCCACTTTCCACATTTGCTTTTTTCGGCTTTGGTAACGTCATTTTGAACAACAACATGAAAAGCTTCACGTATTTTGAAGAACCTGTTGCACCTGTTAAGCACTTCTAAAAAAATATTAAAAAAACACACTTAAGACCTGATGCGCACAATTGTTGCACTCATTAATATTTTTAACTAAAACACATTTTTATTGCATGAAACGATTTCAATTAGTTTGAAATATTAGAATTTATAATTTTTTTAGTTAAAATAATTGCGCTTTATTATTTGTAAACGATTAATACTTTTGTAATTAAAGACACAACATACTTCTTCGGCTCATTTTGCTAAAACGGAAATATGACTGCAGAAGTTCGCAATAATTTAAGTAACGGTAAATCAAACAGAAGAGAAATGTGAGAAGCAAACATAAAAAACAATGAGCACAATCAATGCATGCCAGTCTATTTCACATTGGGCAAACAGAAGTAAAAATATTGAGACCAAAACCCACCCGCACAATCGATGCATCGCGGTCTGAAAGGGTTATGATAATCGGAAAATAACAAAGGGTCTTATTTCTGAAATATCAGATCGAGTTGATATAGAATCAGACTTAAAATTAGTTTATGACGACTCTGAGGTGTGTTTACTGCAAAATAATTTCAAATGCTGGAATTGCGATAAAGTTGGTCATACATACATTGACTGTATGGATACCAAGCGAGTGTTCTGCTATGGATGTGGTGTTAAGGACACGTACAGACCAACATGCCCCAATTGTAGTAGGAAATTTCAGGGAAACGTACAGAGGGGTGTCCGTCGGAAATAGATCGGGCATCCGTAGAAAAAGATAAAGAAAGTAAAGCAATTATAAATGACGGTACTAATAAGATTATTCATCCACTAATGAGACCCTATCATATTCGGCTGAAGGAATATGAAAGAGCTCGTTCAAGAATTTTTGGTCCTCCTGGAAAAGAAAGTAGATCTGCAAAACGAATTAAAGTTTTTTGTAAGAAATTGAAGTCATTTAATGTTTTTGTAATATCAACAATTTTGAAAAATGGAACGGATAGAAGACCACATATTCAACTAGAAATTATTCATAGGTTGCATTATGCGCTTTTAGATAGTGGTGCTAATAAAAGTGTAATTGGTGGTGATTAGGCGATACATGTTCAGAGTAGGAAACAGTTCAATAAATGTAAAGGCAACGTACGTACGGCGGACGGACAAAGACAAAATATTTCTGAGACAATTTTATTGGAAGTTACTTACCAAGGACAAACAAAATTAATTGAATTTTTAGTAGTACCAACAATACAGCTGGACTTAATTTGTGGTTTCGACTTTTGGACAATATTCGGACTCAAAATTTGTGTGCCAGAAATAGCGCAAATTGACATAGCTGATACAAACTCAGACAAACTTAAATTGACTTTTGAACAACAGCATAGATTAGAAAGGGTAATGTCAGCGTTCCCTAACTCAGAAATTGAAGGTTTGGGATGTACCTCTCTTATCGAACATTATATCGATACTAGTGGTTCAAAACCAATTAAGCAACGTTACTATCATATTTCCCCTGCTGTTGAGAAACAATTCAGTGGAGAAATAGATAGAATGTTGTCACTTGGAGTGATAGAAGAGGTTCCTAGCTCACCTTGGTCTTCACCAGCAGTTATGATTATCAAGCCTGGAAAGATTAGAATGTATGTGGACAGTCGTAAACTAAATTCAGTGACAGTCAAAGATGCGTACCCTATACCTAACATAGACGGACTTATTGCAAGACTTCCACCAGTTTACTACATATCGAAAATGGATTTGAAAGATGCATTTTGGCAGATTAGACTAAAGGAAAGTTCTAAAGCAGACTGCGTTTACAGTTCCTAATCGGTCTTTGTCTCAATTTACAAGAATGCCGTTTGGTAGTTCAATGCACCGCAATCGTTGTGCCGACTGCTGGACATGGTCATTCCGTACTATCTAAAATCTCACATTTTTGTTTATTTGGACGACTTACTTATAGTATCTCAGACCTTTGATGAACATTTAAGACATTTAATATAGGTGGCTTCACAGCTACGTAAGGCCGGTTTGACTATAAATGATAAGAGTAGTTTTTTTTTTTTTTTTTTTTTTTAAAGAGAAGTAACACTCAGGCAATTAATGCCTACTACTATTACTAGGTGTTACCTTCTTTAGGAAAGGGATAGTGGGAGAGAAGACAGGTGGTGAAGGAAGAGAAAGAGGAAAGCTTCATTCTTTTACAACTCTGCTTTTTGCACGTTTTTAATAATGCAGTGTTGCAGCGCCTCTGATGTTAAATAAGGCGTATTAATTTTTTGAAGCTGTGTCTTGTAGCCATTTTATTGATTATTTTACTTCGCCGATGATGTTTGCTACACAACGAAGGAGGGCGCTCTGATGTTACATTAGGATTAGTATCTGCTGAAGTCGGTATAGTTCAGTGACCAGTGACTATGCCTTCATCACTTGAACTTTCCTACAACAACTGACACAAAGGGACACTAATGCACATCAGAAAAATGCGTGGTGTTGTTATTTAATGACTGTCGGATACAGGGATTGAACCCAGGACCTTCGGTTTTGTAGTCAACGTGCTAACTACTTCAGCCAACGCCACCCTCACAGTTTTGCTTTGAATAAAGTGAAATACCTAGGGTATATTGTGGGTAATGGAACGTTGCAAGTTGACGATGATAAGGTTAAGGCTATCACGGATTTCCCGGTACCAAAATCAATTAGGCATTTGAGACAGTTTTTAGGAATGACAGGATGGTACCGACGATTCATACATGATTATTCGACTTTGACTTTTCCATTGACTGAGCTTTTAAGTAAAAAAAAAATTGGACAGTATATGCACAAACAGCTTTTGACACATTAAAAGACAAACTTACAACAACACCTTTACTTATCCATCTGAATTATGACAGACAATTTATATTGCAGTGTGATGCTAGTACATATGGCGTAGGTGCAGGTTTAGCACAGGAGGACGACAACGGGACAGAGCGACCCATTGCCTATATGTCACAAAAATTAAATAAAGCTCAAAGGAACTATTTTATAACTGAACTGGAATGCTTAGCTGTAGTATTAGCAATAAAAAAATTTCGTTCCTATATTGAAGGACACGATTTTAGAGTAATAACTGACCACGCTAGCTTGAAATGGCTAATGGTAGGCTTGCCAGATGGTCACTTAAATTACAAGACTCTATTTTTACAATAGAGCATCGGAGTGGAAAACAAAATGTTGTGCCAGACTCGTTGTCTAGAGCTTAGGAAGAGGAAGAATTTTTTAAGATATATAACTGGATATTACACCAGCTATAGATCTGGGATAGAGATGTTAAACGGGAAATCCTGAGCCCGGGAAGTATATAGAAAAAGCGGGTTCACCCATAAAACCATTAAAATAGATAACGATAGATAACTATAGATAAAAAATGCACCACTAGGGGGCGCTTTAAGCATTAAAGGTTTGTGTCTTCGCTAAATACTGGTATGAGAGTTGCCAATTGGTGGTGAAAAAGGGGAAAAGGAATGTGTATTTGCTAAATAATGGTGTGAGCGTTGCCATATTGAGATGAAAAAAAGAGTAAAAGGATAGTGAATTGGCTAAATGGAGTATATTTACGTCAGACGGCAGCGCTGTAAATAGGTAATATGTGTGTGAGTTGGCTAAGTCTTGATCAATGTGTCTGAGCTTACCCCAAAAGTAATTAAGTTTATCTAATGGGTTTTGGGTGAGCAGCTGTGTGCTAGATAAGTCTAGGTGGCAGTAGTGGAGAAATAATAACTGTTTGTGAGTTGGCTAAGTATTGATCAATGAGTCTTGGCTTAACTAGACGAAAAATAAGTTTATCTGATCAGTTGTATGCTAAATAAGTGTAGGTGGTAGTGATGGAGAAATTATAACGGTTTATGAGTTGGTTAAGTCTTGATAAATGAGGATTGGCTTATGGTTGTGTACACTAACGGCCTGTCCCACGATGTCAGCAGAAATTCGTTTGATCGAATGATTTTTTGGTGACATCGTGGGACAGGCCGTAAATGGAGTTGGGATTTGTATTTAAATTATATCTAAAAGTATGCACGCATGAATTTTAGTTGAACTTGAATAGGTATTTTGTGTTGTTATAGAGCAAACCGCAGCACAAAAAATATTAGAATTTGTTTTCGTATTTTTTTCGAATGTTTTGAGAATGGTAACGGCTAACAATAATTTTTTTGTATGCAGGCAGGAAAGATTGAAAAGAAAGTATTTGATGATTTAGGGAAAATATGTACATGTATATGTATGTATGTATGTATGTATGTGTTCGTATAACATTTCCAATTAATATTTTTGTATTGTTAATTTTGTTAGACAAAGTGTCTCCTAGATTTGTGAGTGCATGTGCTAATAGAAAATATGTTAATTAGGGTTAGGATTTTATAAGTAATCGATCGTGAGTGAAATATGAAAGGGTTTAAAATGTAGTGAATTTGGTCAGCGTTACACGAAACCCCGGGATTTTCGGGATTATCTGAATCCCGATTTTAAGCATAAATAATGTTTTTGAAGGTCATCTTCTATATTACAAATTATTAGAAACTCCTCGTTAAAATAAAAAATTTGCTTTGAACAAATATTTTCGTAAATAATATTAAATGGTACTATATATCTGTGGCAATAAATAATAATGGATTAAGTTGACATACATAAGTGCTTTTTTATTTTATTACATATTCTTATTCTCTTCTTCAAGATCTATCACTCAGCTAAATTTCAATTTTAAAATGTCATTAATATTATAACTATACGCATTTATATTTCGACTTAAGTCTTCATGGAAAATAATACATAAGCCATAACATCTTAACTCAACTTAATCTTTTTTTAAGGGATTAATATTAAAATGTTTGAGCATTAAAATGTTTGAGCATTAAAACTTGTATACATTTAAGTTCAATAACTAACAGCCCATTCAAAATATTCCTCATAAGAAAAAAAACTTATGTTTAACTTTAATTTAAAAACTTATTTAAAAAAAATATCTTATCTCAGGTTTTTCGCAATTTTTTTTTTCAATTTAACCTAAAGCGATTTACTATAAAAAAAAATTATTTTGCGTTTCAATATAATAGCTTAAGTTCACTTAAGTTTTTATTTTTCTGCCAATGGATTTTTTCATAACATCTTAACTAAAAAACAACGAATATAAATAAACTAATAGAACGTTTTTTTTTATAAAATTAACAGTTTTGTTCTAAGTAAATGTGCATCTTTTTCGGTGGCTAAAAATCTTATATAAAAATTAAACACAATTTAGACAAAACCCTTAATATCTCGAAACAAGAAATTTCGACTTAAGTCATTATTATTTATTGCCGCAGATATATGGCGTTTTTTTTTAGGAAAAATGTTTACATACATTGCACTTTTCAATTAAAATTTGCAATTATGCAAATGTCTGAATTACCTTTAAAATATGAAAAAAAAAAAATTAATTGTTCAATTAAAATATTATAGTTACTATAAAGACGCACATTTGTGTACAATTTTTTCGGGATTTTGTAAGTCCCGAAAATCCCGGGGTCCCGGTTCGGGATTTCGAGACTCCATTACTAAATCCCGAAGCCCGGGATTTCAAAAAACTTGTCCCGATTAGAATTTCTAATCTTGAATCGGATGCATTTAATTCGAATGCATATCAAAAATTACATGTAGACTTTCATTATTCGGAAATGCCACATTTTAAAATTGCGGATAAGTACATATACAAGCGAACAGGTTTTTCTACTGGACAGGTGGACGAGTCTGATTCGTGGAAACTTTTTGTCGCATCGGAACTCCTTGAGGATGTCATGTATGCAGCGCACAATATTCCAAACGCATCTCATGGTGGAATCGGAATAACTTTAGAGAGAATGAGAAGATATTTTTACTGGCCAAAGCTTGTGACTGGAGTAAAAAGTTATATTTTAAACTGCGATTTGTGTAAAACGTCTAAGACACCGACAACTAATTTACAACCACCTTTGGGACAAATGGTTATAACTGAAAGACCTTTTCAACGAATTTATATTGACATAATAGGACCATTACCTAGGACAAAGACAGGATATACAGGTATTTTAATAGTCCTGGATAATTTTTCAAAGTTTACATTTTTAAAACCTCTAAAGAAACTAGTTTCGAAACATATAATAGACTATTTGCAGACAGAAATTTTTCATTGTTATGGCGTGCCACAGATTATAGTATCAGATAACGGGACACAATTTACACGTAAGGAGTTTAAACAATTTTTAAATAAGTATGGCACTCAACATATGTTGACTGCTGTTTATAGCCCTCAAGCTAATGCTAGTGAACGCGTTAATAGGTCGATAAATGAAGCATTAAGATCATACATTAGAGGTGATCAACGTAATTGGGATAGTTATATTAGCAGTATTAATTGTGCTCTTGGGAATAGCTTACATCAAACTTTAGACAAGACGCCATAACAAATAGACAGACAATGATAACACATGGGAAAGATTACAAGATTTTAGACAGACAGACTTTTGGTTGAAACGGATTTACATATTGAAAGACAGGACTAGTTTTCATTGAAAAGGGATTCCATTAGAGATCATATGAAAAAGACTTACGACAAGAATGCTCGATTGTATAACTTACGGTCACGAGCCAAGGAATATTCAATTGGACAAGAGGTTATTAGACGGAATTTTACTCAAAGCTCGAAAGTTAATTTTTATAATTCTAAATTGGCACCAGTTGGCATTATGAGTTAAAGGATGTGGATGGCGACAACATAGGCGTATATCACGCTAAGGATATATGGACATGAAGAATTTGACTTCAGGAACATTTTTTTATGGATTGATATTGTCCTTTACAGAACCAGCTCATCAGTTTAATTAAACTTTACCCTGTTTCTCTTTTGTGAGGACTATTATGCAAGTTTGTTTTGTATGGATTATTTGATTTTTTTTTATTGCATAAGGAACCGATACTCTGTTTTTTTATTAAAAAAAAAATAAAAATAAAGAATGATAATAAATTGTAGTTTGCTTTGGATTTTACTTTAAAAAAAAAAGAAAATTTTTAAATTTTTGGTAGAAAAAGGTTCTGTACGGACTGGACTAAAAAAATAAATTTAATAATTGAAATTTATTTGCTGGTAGTTTAGCATGTCTATATACGCCAATGAAATACGTATATAGACATGCTAAACTACCAGCAAATAAATTTCAATTATTGTATGTATACTTCTGACAATATGTCAAATAATAAATTTCTTTAAAAGAAATTTAATTTAAAAAGAAAAAGTTTTACTAGAAATAAATTTTGAAAATAAATTGAATACGTGGATATTTTAGAGACGTTTTAATGATTGTGTTTCAAATATCAGAGTCTAAGTTGTGGAAGCAATAACAAATAATCCATATAAACACCAGATAATATTTACGAAGTACAAACATATCTGAATATCCTTTACGCTCATACATATAAAAAACTGTTGGTTTGGAGCATTTGAGAATTTATATTTCATCAAGATACAAATAAATACATATATCGGCTATTTCTGAAGTTGGAACTACAGTTTTTTTTAAACAAGTTTTAATAAGAAGGACATTGTTTCAAGACTCTGTTACAAGGGAGCAGTACAATTTTCATTCAGGAAGAAGAAGACGAATAAACTGAAAATTGCACACCTATACATACATATATAAAATTCATTAAGGGATAAGCGTTACAGAATTTTATAGTTACATATTGTGTTTAAAATTAAAAATAATTACTTATTTGTGTTTATTTAAAAATGAAATCATTTAACTTTAACGTAATTTTCACATACATACAAATAAACAAATAACACATAACATACATTCAATGCACCATTCATACATGTGAATAAAATTTAAAATACCTAAACACATTTATACATATTAATTTTAACTACAAAATATTTTATGTTACAATACAAAAGCTATATATATTCATACAAATATAAGACAAATTCCGAACTACAGGCCTGCAGTCGTCGTTGGAACATATAATTTGGTGAGTCAATAAATAAATATTATACATATTTATTTACATATTAAAAAAAAATAAATAAATAATAACAATTATATAAACATGCAATATTAAACATAAAATATTTTGTGCAAAAATACAAATATCAATATTAACTTTCAACATTTAACTAACATTTTCATCAACATTTAAAATTGTTTTATGTTTATAATATAAACTGATAAAATTTTAACATATATCTAAACTGTTTTTATTAATTTTTTTTATTTTACCCAACTTATCATCAGTATTGGAAGTTGCTTAATGTTAATAACATACTGTTAAAATGTAAAATTTATATTTTCTGTTATAATTTGATTTACTTGTTTAAAATTTTGTTTTACATTTACATATCCATTTAAATAACAGCTACATAAGTATGTATATTAAATCTTAATGAATTAATGGTTCTATACTTGAACAGAAATAAAATGTTAGCATAGTTTGTTTTTAGACAAGAAAAGAAAATTTAAAAATTAAATTTTTTTTAACATAATGGCTATGTAATTTTTTTTTATTTCACGAAACATATAAAAACTGTTAGATAAGGACACAATGGGTTATTCTAATTTACAATTTCTATGAATAACGCAGGTAGGGAGGGTACAGACTAGTGGAAATGGAGACCAACAACATATTAATTCGTTTTCCCGAAAAAAGAAATCTTTACATTCTTTATTGTTTTGTTTGTTTTTTTATTTAATTTTATTTTAAAATTGTATATGGTTGAATCAGAACAATTTTTATAAATACTACCTAATAACTTAAATTTTTCTGTAACGGATAAATCCCATCTGAAGTAATTAAACAATCCCCCCAATTTCTGCAGAGCTTAGCTGGTATTAAAGGTAGTATACACCTCTG
Source organism: Tachina lurida (assembly GCA_944452675.1). Classification (NCBI taxonomy): domain Eukaryota; kingdom Metazoa; phylum Arthropoda; class Insecta; order Diptera; family Tachinidae; genus Tachina; species Tachina lurida. Next base: position 89,819,344 of record OX101752.1, read on the forward strand.
ATGAATAGGGTTAACTTTTAGCATTCGTTACATAAATTTAATGGCGCCCAACGCGGGGCACAGCGTTCATATACCGGTTTAAATACTTATATTCAATTGTAAACTAAGTTCATCTTGCTGTTGTCTCTAATTTGTTTATTCTGAATTTAACTATTATATATTTTTATTTAATTTTTCTTTTGTTTTTCAAAATTAATGATTCTGTTGTGATGTATTTTGGATTTTAGATATTCGTATATTGAGATCTCTAAACCTTATACATTTATATGGGATGAATTATTTATATTCATGTGTTAAATTGAGTTGGAGATTTCGGATATTGGACTAAGCTTCGATATGCTACTCACGATGATTTATTTTTATTTTGAAATTTCTTCAAAAATTAGGTTGGAGTTTAAGCATGATTGCGAATTTTGTTTCTGAAATATGTTTGGATACATACTCTTATAGCACCTTCCAATCAAGTTTTTTTTTTTGTCTACTTTGGATTTAATTTATTCGAGATATAATTTATTTTACTTTAACGTAAACTAATTACTCATACGTTATCCAATTCATTTTTCAGTTTTATTTTGGATGTAAAGATTTTTATTATTGAAATTTCACAAATAATTTAAAGGGCGATTTCGATCTTTTATGCAAGTACGCTCACAGCCTTTTTGAAGGAAAAGCCCTGGTATGGCTTTGGCGTTTTCACACATAATGACGACATAGACTGGACGACTTTGACTGCAGCATTAAAAACACAATACAAAATTGTACATAGTGACTTTGATATTTTAGATGACATTCGCAGACGGAAACAAAAGGCAAATTAAAGTTTTGATGAATACCTGGATGTAATATCGGCAATGATGGACTTTGATGCAAAATTTGAAAAGTGATGTTAGATTGGAACTTCTTCATTTAGAAATAACGAATGTTAAAAAACACGAAAAATTCATGAATGAAAATCAGAAAATAACAAAGGGTCATATTTCTGAAATATCAGATCGAGTTGATATAGAATCAGACTTAAAATTAGTTTATGACGACTCTGAGGTGTGTTTACTGCAAAATAATTTCAAATGCTGGAATTGCGATAAAGTTGGTCATACATACATTGACTGTATGGATACCAAGCGAGTGTTCTGCTATGGATGTGGTGTTAAGGACACGTACAGACCAACATGCCCCAATTGTAGTAGGAAATTTCAGGGAAACGTACAGAGGGGTGTCCGTCGGAAATAGATCGGGCATCCGTAGAAAAAGGTAAAGAAAGTAAAGAAATTATAAATTACGGTACTAATAAGATTATTCATCCACTAATGAGACCCTATCATATTCGGCTGAAGGAATATGAAAGAGCTCGTTCAAGAATTTTTGGTCCTCCTGGAAAAGAAAGTAGATCTGCAAAACGAATTAAAGTTTTTTGTAAGAAATTCAAGTCATTTAATGTTTTTGTAATATCAACAATTTTGAAAAATGGAACGGATAGAAGACCACATATTCAACTAGAAATTATTGATAGGTTGCATTATGCGCTTCTAGATAGTGCTGCTAATAAAAGTGTAATTGGTGGTGATTAGGCGATACAAGTTCAGAGTAGGAAACAGTTCAACAAATGTAAAGGCAACGTACGTACGGCGGACGGACAAAGACAAAATATTTCTGAGACAATTTTATTGGAAGTTACTTACCAAGGACAAACAAAATTAATTGAATTTTTAGTAGTACCAACAATACAGCTGGACTTAATTTGTGGTTTCGACTTTTGGACAATATTCGGACTCAAAATTTGTGTGCCAGAAATAGCGCAAATTGACATAGCTGATACAAACTCAGACAAAATTAAATTGACTTTTGAACAACAGCATAGATTAGAAAGGGTAATGTCAGCGTTCCCTAACTCAGAAATTGAAGGTTTGGGATGTACCTCTCTTATCGAACATTATATCGATACTAGTGGTTCAAAACCAATTAAGCAACGTTACTATCATATTTCCCCTGCTGTTGAGAAACAATTCAGTGGAGAAATAGATAGAATGTTGTCACTTGGAGTGATAGAAGAGGTTCCTAGCTCACCTTGGTCTTCACCAGCAGTTATGATTATCAAGCCTGGAAAGATTAGAATGTATGTGGACAGTCGTAAACTAAATTCAGTGACAGTCAAAGATGCGTACCCTATACCTAACATAGACGGACTTATTGCAAGACTTCCACCAGTTTACTACATATCGAAAATGGATTTGAAAGATGCATTTTGGCAGATTAGACTAGAGGAAAGTTCTAAAGCAGACTGCGTTTACAGTTCCTAATCGGCCTTTGTCTCAATTTACAAGAATGCCGTTTGGTAGTTCAATGCACCGCAATCGTTGTGCCGACTGCTGGACATGGTCATTCCGTACTATCTAAAATCTCACATTTTTGTTTATTTGGACGACTTACTTATAGTATCTCAGACCTTTGATGAACATTTAAGACATTTAATATAGGTGGCTTCACAGCTACGTAAGGCCGGTTTGACTATAAATGATAAGAGTAGTTTTTTTTTTTTTTTATTTTTTTAAAGAGAAGTAACACTCAGGCAATTAATGCCTACTACTATTACTAGGTGTTACCTTCTTTAGGAAAGGGATAGTGGGAGAGAAGACAGGTGGTGAAGGAAGAGATAGAGGAAAGCTTCATTCTTTTACAACTCTGCTTTTTGCACGTTTTTAATAATGCAGTGTTGCAGCGCCTCTGATGTTAAATAAGGCGTATTAATTTTTTGAAGCTGTGTCTTGTAGCCATTTTATTGATTATTTTACTTCGCCGATGATGTTTGCTACACAACGAAGGATGTTACATTAGGATTAGTATCTGCTGAAGTCGGTATAGTTCAGTGACCAGTGACTATGCCTTCATCACTTGAACTTTCCTACAACAACTGACACAAAGGGACACTAATGCACATCAGAAAAATGCGTGGTGTTGTTATTTAATGACTGTCGGATACAGGGATTGAACCCAGGACCTTCGGTTTTGTAGTCAACGTGCTAACTACTTCAGCCAACGCCACCCTCACAGTTTTGCTTTGAATAAAGTGAAATACCTAGGGTATATTGTGGGTAATGGAACGTTGCAAGTTGACGATGATAAGGTTAAGGCTATCACGGATTTCCCGGTACCAAAATCAATTAGGCATTTGAGACGGTTTTTAGGAATGACAGGATGGTACCGATGATTCATACATGATTATTCGACTTTGACTTTTCCATTGACTGAGCTTTTAAGTAAAAAGAAAAATTTTAGTTTAAAATTTTTAAACGCACTAATAATCCCAAATTATTATTTTACTTATTAAGTAAAATATTTTTTATTAAAAATACATTGAAATTGATTATTGAGGGGTTTAGCTGGATCCTATGCGCATTTCACTGTTGCTAATGCAGATCATCAGGGAACCTTTACCCAAATTTCTTAGAACAACTAGAGTTATTATGTTATAAACTTTCATTTAAACAAATGAGAAGCCTAACAACAAATAACAAAGTTGAAACAAGAACTCAATAATCAACATGTTTTTTTATTTTCTTACTTTACCATTGCTACATTGGCTGACTTTTTTTCAGCTTCAAATTGTAGTTGTAAGAGTATGTAAAAGAAAATAAATGTAAATAACAACAACAGCTATTAAAGAATAGAGTGTTGCCACACAAGTATTTTTGACCGGGTGCAGTCAAGTTAATAATTAGTGTTTTTATGGGAATTGTTAAACTTTAAGTTTAAAATTTTTAAACGCACTAATAATCCCAAATTATTTATCTCATAAAAATCGGATAACTTTTCTAAAAGTTACAAGCCTCAGAATTTTTTTTGAGTCTCATGTTGTCAACTTAGGCCCACTGGAACTCCTGTCCACCTTAAGCCAGATGGCTGCCAAGTCATTTGTTATAAAGCTTAAGTCCTCCTCTACAGATATTCCAAGTTTCATATAAATGCAATCAGTAGTTTAGAAGTTCCAGATTTATTACCATTTATTTTGCAAAAGTCCCCACTGTGCATTGCTACATTGGCTGACTTTTTTTCAGCTTCAAATTGTATTTGTAAATAACAACAACAGCTATTAAAGAATAGAGTGTTGCCACACAAGTATTTTTGACCGGGTGCAGTCAAGTTAATAATTAGTGTTTTTATGGGAATTGTTAAAATTTAAGTTTAAAATTTTTAAACGCACTAATAATCCCAAATTATATTTTACTTATTAAGTAAAATATTTTTTATTAAAAATACATTGAAATTGATTATTGAGGGGTTTAGCTGGATCCTATGGGCATTTCACTGTTGCTAATGCAGATCATGAGGACACACATTTACCTAAATTTCTTAGAACAACTAGAGTTATTATGTTATAAACTTTCATTTAAACAAATGAGAAGCCTAACAACAAATAACAAAGTTAAAACAAGAACTCAATAATCAAAATGTTTTTTTATTTTCTTACTTTACCATTGCTACATTGGCTGACTTTTTTTCAGCTTCAAATTGTAGTTGTAAGAGTATGTAAAAGAAAATAAATGTAAATAACAACAACAGCTATTAAAGAATAGAGTGTTGCCACACAAGTATAAACTTTCATTTAAACAAATGAGAAGCCTAACAACAAATAACAAAGTTGAAACAAGAACTCAATAATCAACATGTTTTTTTATTTTCTTACTTTACCATTGCTACATTGCCTGACTTTTTTTCAGCTTCAAATTGTAGTTGTAAGAGTATGTAAAAGAAAATAAATGTAAATAACAACAACAGCTATTAAAGAATAGAGTGTTGCCACACAAGTATAAACTTTCATTTAAACAAATGAGAAGCCTAACAACAAATAACAAAGTTGAAACAAGAACTCAATAATCAACATGTTTTTTTATTTTCTTACTTTACCATTGCTACATTGGCTGACTTTTTTTTAGCTTCAAATTGTAGTTGTAAGAGTATGTAAAAGAAAATAAATGTAAATAACAAGAACAGCTATTAAAGAATAGAGTGTTGCCACACAAGTATTTTTGACCGGGTGCAGTCAAGTTGATAATTAGTGTTTTTATGGAATTGTTAAAATTTAAGTTTAAAATTTTTAAACGCACTAATAATCCCAAATTATATTTTACTTATTAAGTAAAATATTTTTTATTAAAAATACATTGAAATTGATTATTGAGGGGTTTAGCTGGATCCTATGCGCATTTCAGTGTTGCTAATGCAGATCATGAGGGAACCTTTACCCAAATTTCTTAGAACAACTAGAGTTATTATGTTATAAACTTTCATTTAAACAAATGAGAAGCCTAACAACAAATAACAAAGTTGAAACAAGAACTCAATAATCAAAATGTTTTTTTATTTTCTTACTTTACCATTGCTACATTGGCAGACTTTTTTTCAGCTTCAAATTGTAGTTGTAAGAGTATGTAAAAGAAAATAAATGTAAATAACAACAACAGCTATTAAAGAATAGAGTGTTGCCACACAAGTATAAACTTTCATTTAAACAAATGAGAAGCCTAACAACAAATAACAAAGTTGAAACAAGAACTCAATAATCAACATGTTTTTTTATTTTCTTACTTTACCATTGATACATTGGCTGACTTTTTTTCAGCTTCAAATTGTAGTTGTAAGAGTATGTAAAAGAAAATAAATGTAAATAACAACAACAGCTATTAAAGAATAGAGTGTTGCCACACAAGTATTTTTGACCGGGTGCAGTCAAGTTAATAATTAGTGTTTTTATGGGAATTGTTAAACTTTAAGTTTAAAATTTTTAAAAATATTTTTTGAAAATATTTTTGCACTGGACATTTGACACTCATGCAAATGCATTCGACAGACTGCAACGTAAATATGTATTTTGTACAACTGCTATTTGACACTCACCAGTCTGATCGAAGGCCGCAGCATAATGCACTTGAATGAATCATAATTAATAACCACATGTGTTTATATATATAAATATAAACAATACAAAATCTATGTTTTCCAAATTTCTTATGAGACACACGCCGCACGCCTACCGTTGGAAACTAAAAGGAACAATTTGCTTATTTAGCATATACCTTTTCTTTTCCCTCTTATTAAAAATACATTGAAATTGATTGATTGAGTTCTTGTTTCAACTTTGTTATTTGTTGTTAGGCTTCTCATTTGTTTAAATGAAAGTTTATACTTGTGTGGCAACACTCTATTCTTTAATAGCTGTTGTTGTTATTTACATTTATTTTCTTTTACATACTCTTACAACTACCATTTGAAGCTAAAAAAAGTCAGCCAATGTAGCAATGGTAAAGTAAGAAAATAAAAAAACATGTTGATTATTGAGTTCTTGTTTAAACTTTGTTATTTGTTGTTAGGCTTCTCATTTATTTAAATGAAAGTTTATAACATAATAACTCTAGTTGTTCTAAGAAATTTGGGTAAAGGTTCCCTCATGATCTGCATTAGCAACACTGAAATGCGCATAGGATCCAGCTAAACCCCTCAATAATCAATTTCAATGTATTTTTAATAAAAAATATTTTACTTAATAAGTAAAATATAATTTGGGATTATTAGTGCGTTTAAAAATTTTAAACTTAAATTTTAACAATTCCCATAAAAACACTAATTATCAACTTGACTGCACCCGGTCAAAAATACTTGTGTGGCAACACTCTATTCTTTAATAGCTGTTGTTGTTATTTACATTTATTTTCTTTTACATACTCTTACAACTACAATTTGAAGCTGAAAAAAAGTCAGCCAATGTAGCAATGGTAAAGTAAGAAAATAAAAAAACATGTTGATTATTGAGTTCTTGTTTCAACTTTGTTATTTGTTGTTAGGCTTCTCATTTGTTTAAATGAAAGTTTATACTTGTGTGGCAACACTCTATTCTTTAATAGCTGTTGTTGTTATTTACATTTATTTTCTTTTACATACTCTTACAACTACAATTTGAAGCTGAAAAAAAGTCAGCCAATGTAGCAATGGTAAAGTAAGAAAATAAAAAAACATTTTGATTATTGAGTTCTTGTTTTAACTTTGTTATTTGTTGTTAGGCTTCTCATTTGTTTAAATGAAAGTTTATAACATAATAACTCTAGTTGTTCTAAGAAATTTCGGTAAAGGTTCCCTCATGATCTGCATTAGCAACAGTGAAATGCGCATAGGATCCAGCGAAACAGCTCAATAATCAATTTCAATGTATTTTTAATAAAAAATATTTTACTTAATAAGTAAAATATAATTTAGGATTATTAGTGCGTTTAAAAATTTTAAACTTGAAATATATATAATATAGACCTGCGTAAATTGTCTTGAAATTTAAATACGTCTTGTTTTTTACATGTATTCTCATTGCTGCATTATACTTAACCAATAATAAATGCTGTCGCATTATAAGCAAAGCACGATAGGTGCATTGGTGTGTGTGTATATGAGTGCTAACAAGCAATGTCGTCAAGACTTCTTGTTACGAACAAACAGTCAACAAAGTAGTGTTGATACGTGTATGGTTGTTATTTTCATATTGTACGTTTGAGTGTGTGTGTGTGTAAGATGTAGATGGTAAGCTATTATGTGTTTAAGGGAGGTTTTTTTAAGCAAGCGCACACAACTAATGTAAATGCATGTGAACGTTTGTTTGTGTGCAGAAAAATAGAAGAGCATACAAACAACGTGTGTGTGTATGTACATACATGACGCTTGTATACGCGCCCATGCGTAGAAGGAAGCAAACATCACAAATTTTTCAGTCACGAAGTATTTTCTTCTTTACTCCTATACTTGCAATAACTGAAACAAATTCTTGCAAACAGTGTTGCTTAGCGTTTGTTTTAGAAGACTTCGCTGTAGTAAAGCATTTGAAAAATCCCTCATGTCTTGAAAGTTCTTATAAATAGTCTTGTGCAGGACTTTAATAAATAATGAATCAACTATATCCGAAATACTAAACAAATTAAAAATTAGCGTCAAGGGAGAATCTGTGGAAGTATTAACGGCAAAAATTTTAAATATAAAACAAAACAATAAAACTGCTAACGCGTATTGCAGTGAAATAGAAAATTTAACCAAGGCATTAGAAACCGCATACATTTAAGATGGATTGTCATGCGACCTAGCTACAAAGTATTCCACACAAACTGCCGTAAAGGCATTAACTAAAAACTGCACCATAGATAAAGTTAAGTTTATCATGGAGGCAGGACAATTTAATAGCATGAACGATGCTATAAGTAAATTTGTCAATAGTTGTACAGACGCCACAGGTCAACAAAATACTATTTTGTACTATGGACAAATCTGGAAACAATTACCGTGGTAATAACACACGATCACGTGGGAGAAATAATTACCCACGTAGAAATAATAACAACTATAATAACAACAACAATAATAATAATAACAATTATTACAGAAACCCACAAAGATTTAATAATAATCGTAGGAACAATAACTACGTAAGAGCAACAGAATCAAATGATAATGGTTCGGAAAACTCCCAACTTCCCCTAGGATCAAATCAGTAAAAATTTACCATCTTATTAATCTAAACTTGAGCTTCTTTATAAATATTCAATTAGGCAATACTAACACTACACTCACACTCTTAGTAGACACTGGCGCAGATATTTCATTAATAAAATCAAAATTTTTTAAACAAAACCAAATTAACACTAATAAAACAACAACTTTAAGTGGAATAGGACAGGGTAATATAAAATCGATTGGAAATACATTTTGCGATATAAAATTTAAAAACTTTTTAATACCACATTACTTCCAAGTAGTAGATAATAATTTTCCAATACCATGCGATGGAATCATTGGCATGGACTTTATGAAACATTATAACTGTATATTGGATTTCAACCAAGATAATGATTACCTTATCCTTAGACCATTTAATATACCACATACAATAGATATACCGATTACAATTAACTGCAATGAACTTAATATACATCCAAGATGTGAAGTAATACGTCAAGTAAATTTTACCAATTCAAATAATGAATTATTAATTCCAAATCAAGAAATTGAACCAGGTGTTTTTATACCAAATACATTAGTTAAATCTGACAAAGCATTTATTCGTATTCTAAACACTAATAACACCATTACTAAAATCAAACAAAGTAACATAATAACCGAAAACATCTCTGATTATGACATTATCAAAGAAAATTTAGGCAAAAATTCAAAAAAGAGAATCAGAAATATTAAAAATATTACAGAAACATTTTCCACAACAATTTAAAGCAACATTAACAAAACTATGTTCAACATACAGTGATATTTTCGGTTTGGAATCAGAAACAATAACAACTAATAATTTTTATGAAAAAAAATTGGGAGTAAAAGATAAAGAACCAGTATATATTAAAAATTATAGTATACCACATACACATAAAGAAGAAATTGACAAACAAGTGAAAAAATTAATAGACGATAAGATTATTGAACCTTCCTATTCTGAATACAGCAGTCCAGTCTTGTTAGTACCAAAGAAGTGACTTCCTAACTCTGACCAGAAAAGATGGAGACTTGTCATATACTACGTTTATACGCAGGGCTTATTTGCAAATAAAACAGGAAATTGTTGCCATATTATTGTTTTTATTGCGACTTACTAATTCAGAAAACTATTCACGATTAACGCACTATTTGCAAATAAAGTGCTTGAGGTTGCCACGCTTACAAATGTTTAATAACAAAAAACAATAAATAGATAAATATTGCAAAAAAAAAAATTGATAGAAGAAAATAATGACGATCAAAACAAACAATTATTTGATATTTCGTACATTTACATTTTTTTTGTCAACATAAGTAAGTTTTCTATAAAAGTGTTACCAAGTTGGTGTACTTTTGCTATGCCATATAAACAGTGAGTTAATTTATTTGCAAGTAATTTTATTTGCAAATAGTGCTCGTATAAACGTAGTAATAGATTACAGACAAATAAATAAAAAACTAATTGCAGATAAATTCCCATTACCTAGAATTGATGATATATTAGACCAACTAGGTAGAGCAAAATATTTTTCCTGTTTAGACTTAATGTCAGGCTTTCACCAGATCAGTTTAGAGAAAAACTCTAGAGACTTAACAGCTTTTTCAACCAACAATGGTTCATACAGATTTACCAGATTACCTTATGGTTTAAAGATAGCACCCAATTCCTTTCAACGAATGATGACACTTGCTTTCAGTGGTTTAAAACCAGACCAAGCCTTTCTATATATGGATGACTTAGTCATACTGGGATGCTCCGAAAAGCACATGCTTTCGAATTTGAAAAACATTTTCGATCTATCTCGAAAGTACAATCTTAAATTACATCCTGAAAAATTTTCATTCTTCATGAGAGAAGTAACATACCTTGGTCACAAATGTACAGACAAAGGAATATTACCAGACGATAGTAAATATGCAATAATTGAAAAATATCCAACACCAACAGACGCAGATAGTGCAAAAAGATTCGTACCTTTTTGTAACTACTATCGAAGATTTATTAAAAATTTTTCTGAATACTCCAGACATTTAACAAAATTATTCAAGAAAAATACACCCTTTGAATGGACGAAAGATTGTGATTATGCATTTAAATATCTCAAAAAGGCATTAATGAGTCCAACCTTACTACAATATCCTGATTTCGCCAAAAAATTTTGTTTAACAACACATGCAAGTAAACACGCTTGTGGTGCTGTTTTAACGCAACAACACGAAGATAAACATTTACCTATTGCTTATGCATCAAAAACATTCACAAAAGGAGAAAGTAATAAATCAACAATTGAGCAAGAATTGACTGCAATTCATTGGGCAATTACCCACTTCAGACCATATATATATGGAAAACATTTTCTTGTCCGTACTGATCATAGACCACTTTCTTATTTATTTTCAATGAAAAACCCAAGCTCCAAGTTAACAAGAATTATACTAGATTTAGAAGAATATAATTTTACAGTAGAATATCTTAGGGGAAAAGATAACTATGTTGCCGACGCTTTATCGCGAATTACATTAAATGACCTAAAAGACATGAATAATAAAATTTGTTCTATATTAAAAGTCACGACTAGATCGATGACCAATACAAAAGACAATAATAGTAATACACTAAATAAACAGCATAAATTTGATAAAAATAAAAATAATGATAAACCCAGTATATACATATGTACCTTTAACAAACACTGACGTCAGAAAATACTATAAACTAAAGATTTTCCCCGCAAGATGTTATATCAAACGTGAAAAATCTATAGTAACATATATACAAATTAATGATTTGTTTACTAACGAGAATTTTGACTTAGGACAATTTTTCTCTAGGCTCGAAAAAGTGGCCGGTAAACACAATATATATAATTTACAAGTGGCACCTAGTGAGAAAATTTTCGAATTTATCTCTATTAATGAATTTAAAATTATGGGCAATAAAATATTAAATAAAATTAAAGTAGCGCTACTAAATAAGGTGATCCAAATCAATAATAAGAATGCCAAGGCAATTCTTGAAATTATGCTGAAATATCACGATGATCCCATAGAAGGCGGACATTGTGGAATATATAGAACATTAGAAAAAATAAAAAGATTTTACTATTGGAAAAATATGTCCAGACATATCTAAATACGTAAAAACATGTCACAAATGTCAAGCTGCTAAAACTTTAAAACATAACAAAAGTCCAATGGCTGTGACGCCAACGCCAACAAAATATTTGATACGGTAGTGGTAGACACAATAGGACCATTCCCAAAATCATTATTTGGAAATGAATACGCAATCACAATAATATGTGATTTAACTAAATATTTAGTAACTATACCAATACAAGACAAAAGCGCTAAAACAATCGCTAAGGCAATATTTGAAAATTTTATACTTACCTATGGTCGTTCATTTCGGACATGGGAACAGCATATAAAAATTCGATATTAACAGAACTTTGTAATCTACTAAAAATTTAAAAATTAGCTTCGACAGCTCATCACCACCAAACAATAGAAAGAAGTCATAAAACTTTCAATGAATACGTACGTTCCTATATATCTATAGACAAATATGATTGGGACGAATGGCTAAAATATTTTACTTATTGTTTTAATACAACACCTTCAACAATACATAATTATTGTCCTTATGAGTTAGTCTTTGCAAAAACTCCTAACAGTTTTCAGATTTTCAATGTAGATAAAGTAGCACCACTATATAATATAGAGGACTATGCCAAAGAAACAACATTTAGGTTAGAAGTAGCATATAAGAGAGCTCAACAATTACTAAATAAGCATAAACTTAAGCAAAAATTAAACTATGATAAGGATATAATTGATTATAACTTTAAAATAGGAGATCTAGTTTTACTGAAAAATGAAGCAAGCCATAAGTTAGAAATACAATATATAGGACCTTACAAAATTAAGAAAATAGACTTAAGAAATAATGTAACTATATTTGATAAGAAAACAAATAATACACAAATAGTTCATAAGAATAGACTTAAGTTATATAATATTAAATAATTAAAACAGTATTCGCGCTACTAATAAAACCTAATATTTTACAATAAAATTTAAATTATTAATTATACTTCAAAAATACTTTTTTTGTGTAAAAGAATGTCCATAACGTTATATGAACATTCTTATAAAAGGTGGAGGTGTAGCGTGTTCTAAGTATCACTACTATCAAGATTGTATAGTAAACATTTAAAGTCAACTTGGCTGCAATATACATAACATCCAATGGTATTGAAATTATTTTTGCACTGGACATTTGACACTCATGCAAATGCATTCGACAGACTGCAACGTAAATATGTATTTTGTACAACTGCTATTTGACACTCACCAGTCTGATCGAAGGCCGCAGCATAATGCACTTGAATGAATCATAATTAATAACCACATGTGTTTATATATATAAATATAAACAATACAAAATCTATGTTTTCCAAATTTCTTATGAGACACACGCCGCACGCCTACCGTTGGAAACTAAAAGGAACAATTTGCTTATTTAGCATATACCTTTTCTTTTCCCTCTTATGTTAAGATAGGTTAAGCTTTATTCTCATAACTAGTGTATAAGACAATGTATTTTTATTTTAAAATTAATTATTAAACAACATTCCTAGAGCTCCTAGCTGAGCTCAGGAAATAATCTTTACTTTGAAAATAAATAAATAAAAATAAGTTTGATAAAAACAAACCTCTATAAAAAATTAAACATCATTACTTTTATTACAATTGCCTATATGTCACAAAAATTAAATAAAGCTCAAAGGAACTATTTTACAACTGAACTGGAATGCTTAGCTGTAGTATTAGCAATAAAAAAGTTTCGTTCCTATATTGAAGGACACGATTTTAGAGTAATAACTGACCAAAACAAAATTTTACGTTTGATAACATCTGCTCCATGGTACGTTGAAAATTCAAATATTCATCGTGATTTAAATATGCCACTAGTTAGTGAAGAAATTGCAAAATACGCAGGCAAATATTTAACTAAACTCGAGTCACATCCTAATCCGCTTGCCCGTAATACTTTGAGCTTTACTGGACACATCCGCTTAAAAAAAAGGGACACAAGGGCTCTTATACCCAACACTCCAGATGGGACTGCTTAAAAATACTTCTTTTTGATTATCACTACTTATGTATTATTTATAACTATCACTAAGCTTATGTCCGATATTGGTCGGGCCTAATAATTATATTTAGATTTAAGATTTGATTACTTATTGTTAGTTCATTTTTGAAGATACAATAAATAAATATGTATATGAAAAAAAAAAAAAAAAATAACTGACCACGCTAGCTTGAAATGGCTAATGGGCCAAAAAGATCTTCACGGTAGGCTTGCCAGATGGTCACTTAAATTACAAGGCTTTATTTTTACAATAGAGCATCGGAGTGGAAAACAAAATGTTGTGCCAGACTCGTTGTCTAGAGCTTAGGAAGATATTGAACTGGAAATTATACCAGCTATAGATCTGGGATAGAGATGTTAAACGGGAAATCCTGAGCCCGGAAATCCCGGTATTTTCGGGACTATGCAAATCCCAGAGCCCGGGATTTTCTTAATTTTAAACCCCGGTATTTTCGGGATTATCTGAATCCCGATTTTAAGCATAAATAATGTTTTTGAAGGTCATCTTCTATATTACAAATTATTAGAAACTCCTCGTTAAAATAAAAAATTTGCTTTGAATAAATATTTTCGTAAACAATATTAAATGGTACTATATATCTGTGGCAATAAATAATAATGGATTAAGTTGACATACATAAGTGCTTTTTTATTTTATTACATATTCTTATTCACTTCTTCAAGATTTATCACTCAGCTAAATTTCAATTTTAAAATGTCATTAATATTATAACTATACGCATTTATATTTCGACTTCAGTCTTCATGGAAAATAATACATATGCCATAACATCTTAACTCAACTTAATCTTTTTTTAAGGGATTAATATTAAAATGTTTGAGCATTAAAATGTTTGAGCATTAAAACTTGTATACATTTAAGTTCAATAACTAACAGCCCATTCAAAATATTCCTCATAAGAAAAAAAACTTATGTTTAACTTTAATTTAAAAACTTATTTAAAAAAAATATCTTATCTCAGGTTTTTCGCAATTTTTTTTCAATTTAACCTAAAGCGATTTACTATAAAAAAAAAATTATTTTGCGTTTTAATATAATAGCTTAAGTTCACTTAAGTTTTTATTTTTCTGCCAATGGATTTTTTCATAACATCTTAACTAAAAAACAACGAATATAAATAAACTAATAGAACGTTTTTTTTATAAAATTAACAGTTTTGTTCTAAGTAAATGTGCATATTTTTCGGTGGCTAAAAATCTTATATAAAAATTAAACACAATTTAGACAAAACCCTTAATATTTCGAAACAAGAAATTTCGACTTAAGTCATTATTATTTATTGCCGCAGATATATGGCGTTTTTTTTTTAGGAAAAATGTTTACATACATTGCACTTTTCAATTAAAACTTGCAATTATGCAAATGTCTGAATTACCTTTAAAATATGAAAAAAAAAATTAATTGTTCAATTAAAATATTATAGTTACTATAAAGACGCACATTTGTGTACAATTTTTTCGGGATTTTGTAAGTCCCGAAAATCCCGGGGTCCCGGTTCGGGATTTCGAGACTCCATTACTAAATCCCGAAGCCCGGGATTAAAAAAACCTGTCCCGATTAGCATCTCTAATCTTGAATCGGATGCATTTAATTCGAATGCATATCAAAAATTACGTGTAGACTTTCATTATTCGGAAATGCCACATTTTAAAATTGCGGATAAGTACATATACAAGCGAACAGGTTTTTCTACTGGACAGGTGGACGAGTCTGATTCGTGGAAACTTTTTGTCGCATCGGAACTCCTTGAGGATGTCATGTATGCAGCGCACAATATTCCAAACGCATCTCATGGTGGAATCGGAATAACTTTAGAGAGAATGAGAAGATATTTTTACTGCCCAAAGCTTGTCACTGGAGTAAAAAGTTATATTTTAAACTGCGATTTGTGTAAAACGTCTAAGACACCGGATGAAATTAGCCAAGAAGATTACCACAATACATTAATTAAATGGAAAACAGCTCTATGTTTTTCGCTGAGACTCTTAATATATCCATCAATACAAGTGTATTGGACGCATCTACATCATCAGCAAATCCAATAGTTGAGAGCGAAATTGGTGTCGAAAATTTTGAATTGCAATCAACATTACCAACAACAGAGTCATGTTCTGCAGCTGCAATAAAACCAGCGAAAAGACCCCGTTCTCCGTTGCCATTATTAGAAAGTAGTGGCCCAGTAAATGTGCCATCTAATGGTGGCTTCATTGGTACAGGTAAGAATTGAAAGTCATCAGATTGTTTCAACAAAATATGATTTGCTGTTTTATAGAGCTTCAATCAGTAAAAAAAGATGCACAAGAATTTTCGCAAGTTACTTGGAGACTACGGCCAATGAAGCTACACATAAATGAAGTAGCTTTCAGGGGAGACTCATCGCTGCCATTAAAAATTCAAGAGCTGCAAACACCAGTGGATATATTTTCTTACTTCTTCACAAAGGAAACGAATCGAGCAGCTCTCAGCGAAAATATAAACACAAAGTTCAAGATCGACATTGATGAACTGTACCATTATATTGGAATTTTGAAGTACATGTCGGTTTACCGGTATCCAAATTTGGAGAGTTACTGGGGTAAAAATGCGTTTGCACCAATTCAAACCTCGATGAGCCGAAGACGATTTGAGTTGATAAAAAAATATTTGTCCTTTCGAGATGAAAGTGAGCCCGGTTACGATTCCTTGTTTCGCGTTCGAACATTGGCAAACGAACTCAACAAAAGATTTGATTCCGTGCCAAAACATGCTCGACTCTGTGTGGATGAGCAAATGCCCGGCGCTCCAGATCTTGGTGCTACTTCAAATGTTGTTGTGCGCTTGACACAAATAGTGACAAACTTCGTGCACCTCATCGTTTATTTCGACAATTTCTACACGTCGTTGCCATTGTTGATTTATTTGCGTGCAAAGGGAATATATAGTCTGGGCACGATCCGAGTCAACCGTATTCCAAATTGTAAACTTCCTGCGGATAATGCCATCAAAGATAAGCCCAGAGGTTTCTCGGATGAATTTGTGGGCTCTGCTTTTGCCGTTGAAGCAAGTAATGTCTTGTGGAAAGACAACAAGTGTGTGCGATTAGCTTCAACTTCTGTTGGCATCGAGCCATTTGGAAGAACGAATCCCGACTCGCACGTATCACGTTACGACCGAAAAGCAAAAAAGTATGTGCAAGTTGATTGCCCACAAATTATACGTGAATACAACAGCCATATAGCCGGCGTAGATTTAATGGATGGACTTATGGGTCGTTACCATATTCGAGCAAAGACTCGCAATGCGATGACCAGAATTTTTTACCACTTTATCGATATGACCACGACATTTTGTATCGTCGCATTAACACCGAAAAATGTAACGATCCAGACAAAGTCTCAGTTGAATACCAGCAATTGCTCCAGCTACCTCAATTTCGAGAAGAAATAGCTGATGGTCTTGTGACATACACTAGAAAACGTGCATCTGGTCGCCCAAGTAGTGGACCAAGAACACCATGTCAAGCAACCGCACAGCAAGATTCACAGCCAGGAAGCTCAAAGGTTGGCGAAAGAGCAAAACATCCAATTGATGATGTCCGTTATGACATCGTCCATTTTCCAATACGGTTAGGCAAAGAAGGTGGCAAAAGATGGTGCAAACTCTGCAAAAAATCACAAACACAATGTGTTTGCTCAAAGTGTGACCTTCATTTATTCTGTTCAAATGCCAAAAATTGCTTTAATGACTATTATCATAGAAAGTAGAATGTTTTTTCATATTTTTTTTATATTTTCATTTCAATTTTAATAAAATCGGATAATAAATAAAAATTAATAGCGATTTGTTTTTTTACACCTGAACCGCTAACAGTGCCCTGAGGCACTCTTCACATTTTCTCACCTAAATCTTAAACTGAATTAGTATATCACTTCCTAATGCCTTTTTTGAGTTTATTGGGTGATAATTATTAAAAACAAATTTAACCAAAAATGTTTTGAAAACTTTTCAGAGTTATGTTAAAGTAAAACATAAAAACCGACGATTTTTTGCCGGTTTTCGATTTTTATGGGTTAAAAACCGAACGGCAATCCCTACCAAAATGTATATAGATTCCATAATTTCCATCCAAATATGACGTTGCGCTTAATTTGTTTGCAAACTATTTTAATTAATCATAATTTGTAAAAAAAATCAGTATGAATAAAACTTACCCTAGCTGTGCATATTCCACTGATATCTGGGTACTCGTCTACAGTTTGATCGCCAGTATGAGCGCTAGCTGCAATTTAAAGAAAGAAATGTACATATGAAAATAAAGCTTAAAAAGCGTTTTCAAAAATGCTAAGAGTTGGAATCTAATATGTAACATTTTAAAATGGATATGATGTTTAAGTTCAAAAAGACAACTTAAAGAGGAAGAAATCAATTTCAAATCAACTAAGTCAGTGGTTTTCAACCGGTGGGTCGCGGCGACCTTTCTTAAGGGTCGCGAGCTTATGCAAATAAAATACATTGATTTTAGTGAATTTTAATTATTATTCTTCCAACTTCATTTGTTTCTATATTTATGATTTGAACAGGCTAAAGTTCGAATTGCTTTGTAAGCCAAATTATATGTGATAATTATTAGTGAACAAATAACACCAAAGTTAGTTGTAAATATTCTGACTAACAACACATAGTTGAACGAAACAACTAGCCGTTTTCGAAGGCCATCATCAGCGTTCTTTTGTGTTTGGTCCACTGTGTGTTTTGTCAGTTGATGTAGATTTCTGCTTTATATACTCAGCGATCATCACATTATTAATTATCACATGTAATTTGGCTTACAAAGCAATTCGAACTTTAGCCTGTTCAGATCATAAATATAGAAACAAATGAAGTTCGAAGAATAATAATTAAAATTAACTAAAATTAATTTGTCTTTACATGGTAATACAAAGTATAACGACGTTGTAGAACCAAAATCATCTCCGTGTTTTAAAAAAAGAGAGCAAGAGTATGTTGTATGTATTTTTCATGTTTAGACTGATACTATAAGTAATATGCAAGCAAATATATTGAACTGTTGGTTAATAACAAAGAATGAAAATTGCAAAAAAAAAAAGATGCGTACTGATAAAACTGAATATTGGAGAAAATATTTTATTATTTCAATGTAATTTTACTACAAAATGTAATTTTTTTCATAGGTTTGTTTATTGTTTGTTTGGTTTTGATGTACCATCAGCTACTCGATACCTATTATGTGTTTTTGTATATTCTACAGCATTTTTTTACATGTCGGAATACATTGTATTACCATGTAAAAACAGCTTTAATAGTAACAAACCAAAAAAGTTTGTCTTAAGTAGAATAAAAAATAAGCAAATTAACTAACATGTGCATAATTAGTAAATAACAAACGACTATGGCAAGACTGTTGTAAATTTTTTCATTACAAAAAAAAGCTTTCAGCAAATTGAAATAAGACGAATCAAAACAATTCACATATTCCATTTGCAATGATGGCTGAGTATATAAAGCAGAAATCTACACACCACCAGTGATGCAAACTTAGCCCTTTTCGGGCCAGATTTAGCCCGTTTTCAGTCACTTAAAACACGTGAAAAAATTTGGCCCGAAACTATAAAACGCGTTTATCTAGCACTTTTTACAATTATCTTTCAGCCCGTTTAGCCCCTTTTAACTTTTTGCTCGATATGTCTACATTTAAATTTTTACGAACTTTTTTCTTCCTTCAATCTAGCAATATCGACTTATGAAATAAGTGACAGCATTGTTTCACTAAGTTTCTTCTTTTATTTTGCTTTACTAATTTAAAAAAAAGAAACAATATAGAAAAAGTTCTATTTCTTCAAAATTTTTTGTGCTTTCAAATATTTTCAGTATAGCCTAAAAACAGATTTTTATTTAATAAATTTAAAATTTACTTATGTACGTAGCCATATGTATGTATACTACTACTGTATGTATGTATAGTATTACTGTAAATATACATACATATACACTATTTAATCTACGTACATATGTCCCTTATTGAAATGTAGTATGAAATGTAAATGAAATAAGTATGTACCTGATTGAAATGTTATATATCAAGCTATGTGTTCATCTCATGGTAGTTATTTATTTTCTAACAAATTACTTTATTTTGGCTTTGATTTTCAACAGAAACATTTAAAACAAGCCCCTTTCGCGATTTTTCCAAAAATTTTACTTTATGCTGCATTAAACGTATATTTTTTCAGTTTAGCCCTTTTAAGCCCTTTTTTCAAAAATTTTTACCCGTTTTGAGTCTAAAAAGTTGGCATCACTGCACACCACACACAGTGGACCAAACACAAAACAACGATGATGATGAAAGTTAAGTGGCCTTCGAAAACGGCTAGTTGTTCCGTTCAACTACGTTAGTCATAATATTTACAACTAACTTTGGTGTTATTTGTTATTAATAATTACACTAGTTTACACTGAAAATGTACACTTGACGAGAGGTAATTTTCCTTATGTATTTTCTTTCGCTGAATTCGAAAATCAATGTTAAATTTTTTTTTATGGACCAGTTTGAGATATTGTGATTTTTTCAGTTTTTCGACCTTTTTTCACCTGACCCATAATATCTCGAGCTAGACTTGTCCGATTGGGTCGTTCTTGGTATTCAAATGAAAGGTATTGAGATGACAAATAAATATGTATAATCGGATCTTTAATCGGTATAGCGATTCAAAATATATCTATGAAAATAGGGCACATTTTCAAAAAAATCATATTTTACAGTGATTATATGTTGACAGAAAAGTAGAAATCGTAAAAAAATCGTCTGGTTTCTGTTCATGTACGTAAAGATAATACTTTTACGTAAGAATTAAGACCAACTAGAAGAAAATCGACCGAAAAATTAAAAAGTTATAAGCAATGGATTGAATAAATCCAAAGTAAAAATACATAAAAATAACAAATAACACAGGTCGACAAAATGAAATTTATTATGTAAGATCAAAGGTTTCATAGTAAATTTGTATATACTAAGTACTGTGTATCAATCCCTTTGAATAAGTTTTTTTGAATTGGCTCTGTATCTCGAGATTTTCCGTTATAAAAAAAAGAGGATGCTGTATCACATAATTGGTATTAAATCGAGAACCAGTTCTTCGATTAAATAAAAAATTACACAGAAGGCTAGGAAACAAATTGACCTTTAAATTACGTCTATATGAATTTTTTAACAGTCTTATAGTTTCAGAGATATTCAGAAAGTTTTATACAAAAAAAATAAATTTTTTTAAAAAAATTTAGAAAATCGTTTGTTTCTTAAAAGACTCATTAAAATTTTAAACTGAAGAAAATTTTATATTTTATTACTAATTGTGATACATTCATATGTTATAAATAAAACGAGCCAAATTTATTAAAAATCATTCCATTAATTCTGAATTTATTCACAATTAAGTGCTAGCATACGAGTATATTTTACGGAATTTTTTAATTTTTATTTATTTTATTATTATTATTTTATTCTTTAAAATATACTCGTATGGTAGCACTTAATTGTGAATAAATTCAGAATTAATGGAATGATTTTTAATAAATTTGGCTCGTTTTATTTATAACATATGAATGTATCACAATTAGTAATAAAATATAAAATTTTCTTCAGTTTAAAATTTTAATGAGTCTTTTAAGAAACAAACGATTTTCTAAATTTTTTTAAAAAAATTTATTTTTTTTTGTATAAAACTTTCTGAATATCTCTGAAACTATAAGACTGTTAAAAAATTCATATAGCCGTAATTTAAAGGTCAATTTGTTTCCTAGCCTTCTGTGTAATTTTTTATTGAATCGAAGAACTGGTTCTCGATTTAATACCAATTATGTGATACAGCATCCTATTTTTTTATAACGGAAAATCTCGAGATAGAGAGCCAATTCAAAAAAACTAATTTAAAGGGATTGATACTCAGTACTTAGTATATACAAATTGACTATGAAAACTTTGACCTTACATAATAAATTTCATTTTGTTGACCTGTGTTATTTGTTATTTTTATGTATTTTTACTTTGGATTTATTCAATCCATTGCTTATAACTTTTTAATTTTTCGGTAGATTTTCTTCTAGTTGGTCTTAGTTCTTACGTAAAAGTATTATCTTTACGTACATGAACAGAAACCAGACGATTTTTTAACGATTTGTACTTTTTTGTCAACATATAATCACTGTAAAATATGATTTTTTTGAAAATGTGCCCTATTTTCATCGATATATTTTGAATCGCTATACCAATTAAAGATCTGATTATACATATTTATTTGTCATCTCAATACCTTTCATTTGAGTACCAACAACGACCCAATCGGACAAGTCTAGCTCGAGATATTATGGGTCAGGTGAAAAAAGGTCGAAAAACTGAAAAAATCACAATATCTCAAAAACTGTTCCATAAAAAAAAAATTAACCTTGATTTTCGAATTCAGCGGAAAAAAATACATAAGGAAATATAAATCTTATTAAATGTACATGAAAAAAATTTTATTTTGTAAACTAGTGTTATCACATGTAACTTGACTTACAAACCAATACGAACTTTAGGCTGTTCAAATAAAAAATATACAATACATTAAGGGTTTTAATGAGAACTCTTAAAATTGACATTTATGCAATTGGGCAAACTTGAGAGACCTGTTTCGTGAAGCCGCATTTATATAAATTTGAAACAAACGTCAAAAAGTTCATTTAATAAAAATAAATTAAGAAAATTTCAAGCAAATTTTTAATTTAAAAACATATTTATATATATCTATAAAAATAAATAAATTCAGTAAAGTGCGACTTTGACTCGCGCACGAAGGGTTCCGTACGTTAGGCTTTGAGCATTTTTTAATATGGCGTTTTTTTGCGTTTTTGACGTTTTTTTTTGCGTTTTTGACATTTTTTCAGCTGAAAGGGTTTTTTCGCTTTTTTCTCGTTTTGGCGATTTTGTTCAGTTTTTGGCGTTTTTTTCCATTTTGGCGATTTTTTTCTTTTTGGCGAGTTTGTTTCATTTTGGCGATTTCTTATATTTTGGCGATTTTTCCGGTTTTTCGCGATTTATTTTCGATTAAGAATTTTTTTTTATTTGGCGCTATTTTCTTTTTTGGTGATTTTTTATTGTTTTTGGCAATTTTATAATATTGGAATTTTTTTGTTTTACCGTTTTTGAACATTTCAAGAGTTTGGCTCTTACGGTTTCCAAGATATAGCA
Source organism: Tachina lurida (assembly GCA_944452675.1). Classification (NCBI taxonomy): domain Eukaryota; kingdom Metazoa; phylum Arthropoda; class Insecta; order Diptera; family Tachinidae; genus Tachina; species Tachina lurida. Next base: position 89,842,261 of record OX101752.1, read on the forward strand.
AGTTGTCAAAATTATATAGTCAAAATTGAATTAACTGATGGAACACCCTTTAATTAATTTTTTTTTTAATTTAGGTGTTAATTGTTGTATTCTGTATAAAAATAGGCTAACCTTACAAATTTCAAGTGTATATACATACAATTGTATGTATATTACATGGGATTTTAAAATTTTTTGTTGCTCGTTTTGGAACACCCTTAATTTTTATCTCTCATGTATTTGTTGTTGTAGCGGCCAAATATCAGGTCCGTAGCTCTTACGGTTCTCGAGAAAATAGCCTGTGACGGACAGACGGACAGCGTAGCGAAAACAATACCGTTCCTTTTCACCTTCCCTAAAAAGTGTGTGTGTATCTAAAAATATCTAAAGAAAGCCAAAAAGTTGTAGTTTACAAAATGTACAATATTAAGTTTACGAATCAAAATTATTGGGCAAACTTAATAGATTTGTGTAAAAAAATGTCTATACAATTTTTTACATTTTATTTACGAGAGTGTAAAAATGCACAATTGCACAGATTGCGAGGCTTTTTAACATTCTCATGAAAACCCTTATTGATTTTTTTTTATATTTAATTTTTTTTTAATTCAAAAAGATAAAAAAATTTAATTCAAAAACATATAAAAAAAATTAATTTAAAAACATAAAAGTACTTACATATCGTCAGCCCATTATTGGTTTGGAACATACACCAAAAAGTCAGAATGGAGAAAAACGACAAAACAATATTTATTAAACCTTCAAATAGTTGATATGGAGCAAAATTAATGCTAAATATCTCGGAAACCACAATTAATTTCGCAAAACCTGTTTTGGATTCAGAAAGGGGATACTCAAAATATATATACCCCATACCTAACTCATTTGTTTAAAAAATGGTCGGTGGGTCAAACCAATAATGGGCTGACGATATATTAATGCGAACGCTGGGCTTCCTTATTTTTAATTAAATGCGAAAAACGTGGTTGGAATTGTGACACGCAAACAATAAAATTATTTTCTAAATTTAGTTTATTCCTTTTTTTTGTTTTAATGTTCACCATTTCGTGCCATAACCGCCAACATATCTTAAGAGACATAATTTTCGAACCTCATTTTATGACCAAAATCGATTACACAGAAAAAAATTATTTGTAAATACAATTAATTTTTTTGTTATATCAATTAAATAATTAATTGATTTTGAACCTACAACGATTTTTGTAAATACAATTAACGAAATTGTAAGTTAAGGGAAAATCTGAAAAATATTTTCAATTAAATATATCAACAAATAGTTTGTTGAAATTTATTTATTTTTTCAACATTTATTTTTATTAGATTTTAAAGTTATTTCAATTAAAGTTATAGTTATATTAACAATGCGAATTGTTGAATTTCCGTACAAATTTTTATTATCATAATTGTTATACATATTAACAATTTTTTTTATTTTATACACAATCACAACCTTCGAAACGATTTTTGCTTGTCTGCGAAAACCACTTAATGGCTTTGAGCGGAGTTGAACCGGCAACATCAGGAGTGACAAGCTGACTTACTAACCTCTCAGCTTAAGAGCAACACTTTATTAGACACGCAAACAATGAATACACACAAAACATGACTTCTTATTTCTTCTGCATGTGAGCATTCCGTTATGATATAATTTTCAACAAATAATTTTGATGAGTAATTTAATTGATTACAAAAATTTTAATTTGTTATATCAACAACGATGATTGTTAATTTTTAAAATATATATTAACAATTTATTTTGTTGGTTGCATTTCGATGATATTTTTTTTTTGTGTATTTGCGATCATCAATAGTCGATTTTCGTAAAAAAAAACGAAGTCCAAAAAATGTGTCGCTTGAGCTATTTCAGCGGTTATGGCTCGATTTGTGAAAAAGTAATTTCGTACATATAAGATCTTGAAAATAGAATTAATCTTTAAGTGTTTTTAGCTAGCCTAGAGTACCCTGATTCTGTCTTTCGCTTTAACCAAAATGTAGAATTTTTTAAGATAAATATTCCGTCTTGAGGATACTGTCCGCTGCAAGCTCATATAAATTTTTCTTTCAAATTATTGGCAAGATCGGCGAACTGAACGCAGAAAACAGTGCTTCCACTTCTCATTCGACATCATTGTTTTAAGTCTTGCTACGAATCCAGTTTTATTGCCAGTCATTGCCTTAGCATCGCACAGTGGCGTGAAATAAAAAAAGTGGTAAAAAGTCCGCAACGTTTGAAGTAGTGAACCGATTTCAATGAAACTAACTAACTGGAAAAAAGAAGTGTTGAACATTTCAGAAAGTATATTTGGAAGCACCCTGTTATTAGACCGAGTAGCTCCAAAGAGCCTCAAAGTGGAAAACTGCGAGTGTCGAAATTCTTGCGGAGCTTGCAACTTTTGTAAATATCGACCGATCTTAATAATTTTTTTCAGCGGGACCATCAACGTTAAGAAACAAAAATAAAACATGCATAGAGCATTATTTTATCTTTACAATTTCCAAGTTATTTGAATTAAAATTTTTTTTTGTCCTGACTTTTTTTAATCGTTAGTAAATAACTTCTTTATTACTTGACAAAAATTAGTTGATTTTGTTGTTTTTAAAAGAAAACTTCATTATAATTCATATGAAGAAAAATTTTTTTGATATCTCAAAAATTGTAGCAAGGAATAATTTTGCAATTTGGATTTTTGAAAATTATAAGAAAATTTTGTATATTTTGTGAATAAAGTATTCTTATTTTTTTTAATATTTAAAAAAAACCGAAACCGGTTCACTAGTTCAAAAGTTGCGGACTTTTTACCACTTTTGTTTATTTCACGCAACTGTGCTTCGTCAGTGAAATACAAACACAAAGTTGCCAGTCAAAGTTCAAATCATTGGTGCCTTCCAAAAACATTTCATTCAAACACTCGCCAGTTGTATTTTTCGGTAAAGATTTGCAAAACAATATCTCCTCCGAAATAATATCATGATTTTCAAACCGCACAAAACACACAAACATAATTTTCTTTTTTTTTTTTATCATGGCAATTATGAATAAAATTCCGCGAGAAATGTCTCCCTTTTCCAATTGGAATTTTTTGTTTTCCCTGTTACTTGCTATTAGTTGGAATTGTTCCCCGGGAAAAATTTCTCGCGGAATTTTATTCATAATTGCCCTCATATAATATTTTCAAATCTTGAGAGTAAAAACGTTAGGGTCGTCAGATTTGTTGAAAATCCTTTTTGGGTCGCAGCTTCAAAAAGGTTGAAAACCACTGAACTAAATTATTTGACAACTGAATAAGAAATGAAATACTTCATTACATCGACTACGTGTATCCAGAGGCAAGTCTTCCGCCGGTTCAAATTCAGTATCTGTATCGAGATCTTCAGAACTCTGCAAAGAGAAATATTTTTGTACAAATTATGAAAAGTAAGACTAAAAAAATATTTTAATAAAAATTAGTATTTCTTCTTCTTTTTGTTGCCTTCGATGATGATGTACATATGAACTTGTTATCTGTTTGAAATTGTTAGCTTACATTTACTGCGATTCTCGAAACTATAAGGATCGTCCAATTCCATGTCCTCAGGATCAAGTTCATCTTCATCCTTTTAATGATTAGATATAATGAACAAAATTTATTACAAGCATATTTAAATATGTTTGTGTATTCATCGTGAGAAAAAATTTTTTTTTTTTACTTTTACAACTTTATAGAAAGTCTGACAAAATCAAAACATAAATATATTTACGAATCAATAAATTTGCATTACTTTGCTTTTGGCATCCATTCGTTTAAAGCGCTTCTCGAACAAGTTATAACAACATTTTCCCTAGTAAAATCATTTGTTATATAACAATTACATATTCTGGTTCAAAAACAGAGAGGGCCCAACTATAGTTTGCATAAACTAAACTAATAAAATATGCATTTATCAACTTTTTTTAACATAACAATAAAAACGTAAAAAAATCAGCTTCATTGCTTTCTTAACAAACACTTTCACCCGTATTGCGTATGTCGAGTCGAATATTCGACTACGACAATTTTGTATTTGATTCAACAAACCTTTTACAACACATTTTCTTTATTCTATGACAAAATTCTCGTAGAGGAATATTCGACTCGACATACGCAATACGGGTGTTTGTAATGACAAAAAACTTAAAAAAACATAAAAAGCTCAGCTTCAATGATTTATTAACAAATATTTTATCAAATCATATGAAATACAAATAAATTTAAGTCGAACATTTAATTACGTACATGAATGAATAAAATGAACGTTCCACGTCAGCAGAAATTATTGGTGTGAATTTAAATGAGTAGTAGTGAAATACCAGTCCTGGGACAATTAAAATTGTGAAATTTGGATAATTAAAATTTGAAAATTTTAAAATTCTTGGAAATTTATGTGAAATTTGATACATACGAGGGTGGATCAGTCCGTCTTATTTTTTGTTTACATTAGGAGTTTTTTGTTTATATTCAGGGCAATTATGAATAAAATTCCGAGGGAAATTTCTCCCTTTTCCAATTAGAATTTTTTGTTTTCCCTATCATTTGCCATTAGTTGGAATTGTTCCCCGGGAAAAATTTCTCACGGAATTTTATTCATAATTGCCCTCATTAACTTTTTTACTACATACGAGGGTGGATCAATAAGTCCGGTTTTTTATGACCGTGGGAATTTGTATGTGTGTATGTTTATGGGGGTGGATTAAGGGGTTTCATAAGATTAAGAATTCATAAGTGTATATGCCGACGGGAAAATCATGAAAATGATTTCTCCTAATACCAACGGGAAAATCGTGAAATGATTTTTCCTAATACCAATGGGGAAATTGTGAAAATTAAATTTTCCTAATGCCGACGGCAATACATAACTATTTTTTTCCTAATGCCGACAACAATACACAATTATTTTTTTCAAATGACGGCGGCAAAACATATTATTTTTTTTTTCAAATGCCGACGGCAAAACATGATTATTATTTTCTAATGCCGAAAGGAAAATTGTCAGTGTTGCCAGACTGTAGAAATTTGTTATCGTAATACGATCAGAGAAATTAGATTTAATGACTGCTAGGCGATTCTCATATGAATCGTGGGAATGTGTATGTATGATTTCCTCACTCTAATAAATTGTTTATAAAGAAAATAATTAAATAAAATTATTTAATTTGTTTAATTATTTTATTTATGTATAAAATGTTCTCATGTATGTAAACACCCCTAATGCATAGTGTGTGGGGGGTCCAGCTTGTTTCCCGCTGGTAAGCTTATATTTTGTTTATTTGTTTAAGAAATATATTTGTATTTATGTATGTATCTATATATGTATGTATGTATATATGTATGTATGTATATATGTATGTATATATATATATATATATGTATGTATGTATGTATGTATATATGTATGTATATATCAGAGACCTGCAAATTTCATGCTTTTTAATGATTTACTCATACATTAAAATTTTTACTCACATTTAATCACGTACAAAACATTCAACGTTCAATAAAATCAGCGTCATAGTAATATCTGTTCATTGGAGTGATTGTGAGTGTAGCGATCGAACTTGTTTAAATCAATTCACTCACCATACCAGAAATGTTTTATTCACATTTCATCATGCAACAAAACTCAATGTTGAATTTCATCAGCATCGTACAAACGAACGCATCGTTTGAATAATTGTAAGTGGAGTGTTCGAACTGGTTTTATTCAAACTTCTACGTGAAGAAGCGATGACGTTGAATAAAATCAAAGTAGTAAAGTTCGTTCAATTTATTTTAAAACACACACACATAAACGTGTCAAACAGTTAAGTATTAACAACTAACTGGCATATTCATAAAAAATATTTTAGGTTTATGAAGCGCTTATTTGACGTAATTTTATGGGAAATTTGTCAAATAAACCTGTAATAAACCTAAAATATTTTTTTATGGATATGGCGGTAAATCTTCAAAAGAACTTACATAAGGGGAACTCATTTAACCTGTTATATACCTCTTGAAGTTTAACCTTCTTGTTTTCAAAAAATATTTGATGCTTATTTAGAGCTGATTTAAGAACTTTCTTTACGATAGTTGTCGAAAGACCTTTATTAATATGTAAGTACATATATTTTATAAACAAGGCTGTTAAAATTTTTAACATAAATTTTGGGTAGTAAATTGCCTGTTCAAAATTTTTAAAATACATATTATCGTTAACGATAATTTACGTACAAAAACATATTTTTCAATATTAAAAAAACATTCTCCCAAAAACTTTAGTTTTTGTCGCTTACGATTAAGTCGAAAATAGGGCTCAATATTTCAAACATAAATTCTGTTAAGTTAATTAACAAAAGTTAGTTTTAGTATTGAAAATCCTCCTCAAATTTTATTTTAAAATTCATTTTTTTAACAATTAATCTCAGAAATTTATATAAAGTTTTTGTCTCTGATATTTTTCAAAAAGTTCGTAGCGAGTAGCTTTATTTGACAGTTTCTTTAATTTTACCATCCCTGATATAAAACACCCAACTTAACTGCACAAACACATACATACTTAAAAATTGGTTTGTTATTATGACAGCAGTTTGCGTTGGGTCTTAATAATTACCACAATCATACACAATGATTTTTTTCATTTTCGCTTTTACTCTGCATCAACTACTTTAAAATGAACATTTTTTTATTTCGCATTATATTCTTGTTCAAAACACTCATTGTCGAACCAAATACCAATCGTCCGAACTGATTGGTATGATGCTACGCATGATTATAATTCACACCCAACAATACTCCACTCACTTGAGCGATTAAAACTTAGCAATGAATATACGTGTTTGAACAAGTTTGACTTTTTTTCAAAAAAATAGCATGTTTTTAGGATATTGATTGCGTATGATTATTTTAGCAATCACCCGTTGCAGGTCACTGGTATATATGTATATGTATGACCCTGGGAACTTATGCATGGAATATTTTGTGGAATACATTTATATTTTGCAACGTAGTCATTTTCTTTGTCTACGATTATAGCGTAGACAGACGACAGCGTTAATTTGCATTAAAAGCTCACTAATGCGAATTAAAAATTTAACCTGACAGACGACAGTATTTGCATTAATTAAATCGTGGGTTGGTTATTGGTTTGCGGCATATTATATTCAAAATACATTATGATTGCAGCAAACCAATAACCAACCGACGAAATAGCTAGCAAAATCTGTGCATCCCTTTCGTACCACACACTTCGATTATTTTCCATGGAAATCTTAAAATGGAAAATATGTGTTTCGATGTTAATATTTCTTTTTTCTTTTTCTAAAAACGATTAAAATAACTTATCTTTCCTGACTTTGAATCCATTTTAGTTTTGCAAAAGAAAACAATTTGCCAACATTTGATTGATTGTTGACGGTGTTACCATATTGAAATAACTGTATTCTGTATTAATTCACTTTCATTTAGTGCACTTACTTCAAATCCAATACACATTGGGATGGGGATAATTCACGAGTTAATTTGAATTAAGACAGCTAATGCAAATTAACGCTGTCGTCTGTCTATGCTATTATTTTAAAGCAGCAAAGTTTCAACTAAGTACAGTCATCAGCAGAGAAGCAAAAAGTAAAAATAATGAATGCTGCAAGGATACTGTTACTAATTTTCGTATAAATACGCCAACTTTTCTAACCAACACTTTACAAGTAGTATCATCAGCAATTGTGTTAAATTCAAACAGTAATTCACTAAAATAATTAAAAATGAGTTATACAGGTTATCAGTGTAATACATGTAATAAGGTATATTAATATCAAAAGTCCTTTTTGGACCATGTTAAAAATCATAGTGTGCAGGGTCAAGTGGTCGTAAGCCGGGACAGAAATCAAGAACAACCGCAGACATCTCTTCGCCAACAGAAGCTAAATACATTTCATCATCAGCAATACCCTTCTCTAAAATATCCCCAATATCAATTACCAATAAGTTACCCTACACCAATGTCATGGAATAATCAGTTTTTGGGATCAGGAGTGCCTGATATGAGTATCCAAATTACAAATATATAATCTCAATTTGATGCAATGGCAACCTCTTACTTATCATCAACAAGAGCAGCAGCAACAGCCATAAGCTCAACAAGAAGGTGTGGATATCCTTGGAGGGACTTTATACCACATTTGTGGTACATAATTTGTGTTTTCGGATTTCTCGCTCATTCTGTCACTGCGTCTTCTTTAACCTTCTTTCGTGGTGGAATTTTGTAGCTTAATTTCAATTTATACTTTCTAGCCTCATTCGCTTGCCAATTTTTGCAAATAAATGATAAAAAATTAATATTTTTTAATGAAAATGCTTCAAATGAAATCTGCAATCATCTTAAAACAATTTTTAATTGCCTTTTTAGTAGTATAAATATAGAGATACTGGCTCAATGTATTTTTTCCATAAGGATCATATAAATGTAGGGATACTGGCTCAATGTATTTTTTCCATAAGGATCATTCTAATTAGTATATATATGCATTCCAATACATGTATTTTTCCCATAAGGAAGGATATTCCAATACATGTATTTTCTTCATAAGGAAGGATATTCTAATACATACATATATTCCTACAACAAAGTTAACTTCAAATGAGAATATATATTTTTCTCATAAAAATTTTAACGACGACATTTTTGTAAATGGAACAATTCGAATGAGATTCTCATTTGAGTAATTATATAAAAATGAGAGTTCGATTGACTCAAAAATATGTATATAAAAGACCAATTATAATTTAGTTTTAGTTATTGTTATTCAAAGATCCTTGAAATTACGTTCAACAACAATGGTAAGAATGAAGTTTAACATAACATTAGAATTTTTTTATTTATTATATGAAAGTTTAAGAAATACATATAAAATTTAACTAATTTTTGTTTGTTTTTAGATCTATCAACAAATAATTAACATTGCGCAAGGAATAAAATCAGAATACACAAAAATTGATGATATTCCCTTAAATGAACCTTACAAGATTTTAAATTTTGAATGGAAGGTTACACAATATGGATCCAAAGTTATTGCATATTTAAACAACAATAAGTGGTTTTATCTTCCGCAAAGAATCGTTAAATATTTAAACAGAGAGGATCCTTATTTATCAAAAATGAATGACAAAATTTGGACAATTATTTATAAAGGACGTCAATCACCAAATGGTTCAGCAATATTCGAACTAAACTATAGCTAAATTTTTTATTTGTCATAAGAAATTTTATGTAGTTACACAATTTTTAAAACAATAAATATATTTAGTAAAGTTAAGTGAGCCCCTATTATTTATTGATTTTTGTTTTTATGTTAAACATGCACATGCACGTTAACAAAGTGAATTTGAAATCCATTTCAGGAAAATTTTGTTTGAACAATTTAAAACGAATTTGAAATATATGCATTTTATTTTAATTTTATGAAAATGAGAGTTTATGTTTAAAATAAGTTATCTTATTTATTTTCATTTTAAGAAAAAGGATAGGACATTTAAAAATTTGATGAAAGTTAAACATGCATGTGCAAGACACATGGTCATATGTATATGTATGCATTACAATTGCTTAATTCACAAAACCTCTTGTATCTCTGTATCGATTGTATTATCATATTAAATACAAGAGTGTATCATTTGTTGTATGAAATTTTCATATAAAAATTAAATACACCATTACACTTTTATTTCTTATGTTTTTAAAATGTTGTATTCAGAGAGAGGCTCTCTGAGAGAATTTGTATGTAGCTTGTTCTTCTTTTTTTATTAAAAATACAAAATACATTAATACACTACACAGAGGGTGTTCACAATTAAAAAACAAAAAGTGTATTTGATACACAAATACACGATAAAGATTGTTGTGAATTAAGCATATGTTTTATTACTTTTTTCATTTATATGTATTTTTTCCATAAGACATGCGTATGCAAGCTTTTTCATGTCACAGCACCTAGATGTACTTTGCTTTACTCTAATTTTCATTTTAAGAGAAAAAAAGGATACGACATTTAAAAATTTAATGAAAGGTAAACATGCACATTAGAGCGTCTCGCCCAACAGGCAACAAAAAAAAAAGTTCTCCGTACACCAGCAAATATAAAGTATTATTCCAAGGAGATTTCAAAAAAAATTTTTTTATTTTTTTTTGCCGAACGTAGGGGTCGCCTTTTTAGTTTTTTCGTTATATCTTCCATATTTACAGTCCGATCTTAAAGTTTGATATAGCGAATATTTTTGTCTCAGGGAGGCCAATATTTTTGCTCTTGGGTCCATTCACCTCAAGTGTACCGTTCTAGTACTAACACCCCAAATCTCATTTTCTACCACCCTAATGTGACACCCTAATGTTAGAAATTTGTAGCTCGCAAAAAATCATAAAACTTTTGCTAAGAAAGTATTTCGATAATTACAGCAGAACTATTTAAAAAATGCTTTTATAAATTCATTGTTGCAGACCGTAGGGGTCACCTTTTTAAATGTGTCATAGCTTCAGTATTTACATACAGATATGAAAGTAATAATATATCGATGAGTTTGTCTGTGGCAGGCGAATTTTTTGTTAATTCAAAAGTCTTTGACCTCAAAAGTCTTTGACCTCAAGTAACCTTTACATCATACCTCAAATTATACAACAAGGAATAAGCAACAAAAAGCAAAGTAGAATAATTGAAATTTAAGTCGATCATATCTCAACGTGATTCAAGTTGGCTATATTTTTGACGGCTCTCGAGTTTAGAAAAAATGTGACCATGCGTTGTACTACATGAACAAAACGCTCGGTGTTTTGAGAATGAGATGGATAACCTGTGAAAATAATTAGGTTTAGCAAAGAAAACTATGAAATGAAGATATTTTTCTTGCGCTTACCTGGTAATTCGATTACATCTTGCGAACATTGTAATGCTTCTTGATGATCTTGGGTATAGTTAAAACTGCAAGCATTGCGGCTTTGTCAATTCGAATTTATTGCAATTGATCATATCGAAGTATGCGTCACTTTCGAAGTTTATAAAATTAACAACATGTGGACCGAACATTTGACGATATTAAAGTATAATATATCGATGAGTTTGTCTGTGGCAGGCCAATTTTTTTTAAATAAAAAGTCTTTGACCTCAATTACGTCTATAGTATCAACCCATCATATTTCAACTTAAACAAAAAGAATTAAAAGTTTATGCGCCATTCTGGTTCCTTGTGAAAAGCAAACCACTGGCAATTCACGGAAGTCGAAACATTTTCCAATACATAGCATGGATTCGTCAGTTGCCGGAAGACGTTCAACAGACCCTCTGTCCTGTTATCTAAAATAACTCGTACTTTTTCCACCCTGAGAATGTTTTGTTATCGATGATAACAGACGAAGATGCGATAGTGCGTTCAGATGGCTATACTAAAATTTTATTAGCATTCGTCAAATTTTCGGCCCACAAGTTGTTAATTTTATAAACTTCGAAAATGACGCATACTTCGATATGATCAATTGCAATAAATTCGAATTGACAAAGCCGCAATGCTTGCAGTTTTAACTATACCCAAGATCATCAAGAAGCATTACAATGTTCGCAAGATGTAATCGAATTACCAGGTAAGCGCAAGAAAAATATCTTCATTTCATAGTTTTCTTTGCTAAACCTAATTATTTTCACAGGTTATCCATCTCATTCTCAAAACACCGAGCGTTTTGTTCATGTAGTACAACGCATGGGTCACATTTTTTCTAAACTCGAGAGCCGTCAAAAATATAGCCAACTTGAATCACGTTGAGATATGATCGACTTAAATTTCAATTATTCTACTTTGCTTTTTGTTGCTTATTCCTTGTTGTATAATTTGAGGTATGATGTAAAGGTTACTTGAGGTCAAAGACTTTTGAGGTCAAAGACTTTTGAATTAACAAAAAATTCGCCTGCCACAGACAAACTCATCGATATATTATTACTTTCATATCTGTATGTAAATACTGAAGCTATGACAAATTTAAAAAGGTGACCCCTACGGTCTGCAACAATGAATTTATAAAAACATTTTTTAAATAGTTGTGCTGTAATTATCGAAATACTTTCTTAGCAAAAGTTTTATGATTTTTTGCGAGCTATAAATTTCTAACATTAGGGTGTCATATTAGGGTGGTAGGAAATGAGATTTGGGGTGTTAGTACTAGAACGGTACACTTGAGGTCAATGGACCCAAAAGCAAAAATATTGGCCTCCCTGAGACAAAAATATTCGCTATATCAAACTTTAAGATCGGACTGTAAATATGGAAGATATAACGAAAAAACTAAAAAGGCGACCCCTACATTCGGCAAAAAAAAATAAAAAAATTTTTTTTGAAATCTCCTTGGAATAATACTTTATATTTGCTGGTGTACGGAGAACTTTTTTTTTGTGATACGGTCTAATGCACATGCAAGACACATGATATTAAGTATTAAAAAGTATTAAGAACGAGAGACATGCGTATGCATGCTTTTTTGTGCGTGTAGATTTACGTGGGTGCGTTGGTTAAATTTACATTTTATTTGTTCTGAGAAAACGGGTACACGAAAAAAAACGTGAAGGACAAACAAATATTTTTCCTTTATTGCTTAAACTCACTAATTTACAAGATCATAAATGTAGATAAATATGAAGATTTTCCAATCACAGGTAATTTTCTATAGATGAATGTATGCATATATTGTGTGCACAAAAAAAAGTATAAAATAAAACATTTTTCTGAACAAAATTCTAGTCTTGTGACATTATTCAAAAACGAAGTGTTGTGTGAAAAAAACTAAAGTAATATTTAAAAATGAACAATAACAATTTATTTTGCCATATATGTGAAATAATTACTTTTTCTAGTAATTCAAATAAGAAACGCCATTATCTGAAGCAACACGGTATTAAATTAAAAACAAAAAAATTTTGGGATACTCCTTTATATAGGAGAATAATTAAAAAAAATAAGGATATTAGAGAAGCTGAAGCATTATCATCTATAGAAGCCACAACACCAACTACAGTAACATATACTGAGCCCGCAACATCAACATCAACATCTACTGTCGAAGTCGCAACACCTATTACATCAATTACAGAAGCATCAACACCAACAACATACGAGTGGTACCATCATCTATTAGAAGTAGATGAAGATGTATTTTTAAGCATCAAAGAGCCCATAGATATTAGGGAGGGGTAATAGTTTTGCCACCGGTGGATGTAGCAGCATATTTATTGTTACATGATGGGCAGGATGATATTCTTTTAGACGTATTAAGAAGGGTTGAAAATATGGGTTAAGAGAATCATGTAAAATATTTTTCTTATTTTTTTATTATTAAATAAATAAATATGTTTTTTTTTTCTTTTAAATAAATATTTCTATTATCTAAACTTTTTGAAAATTACAGTTTTACATTTACTGACATTATATATGTTATAATAGAATTTCATTAGTTTGTTTGCTTCTTCCTCTATTCTCATATTTTGTCTTCTTTTGTATGAACATGAACAAGTGTCGGGTCCACAAGTTTCATTCTCATTAGAATTATGAATCTTCATAATGCTCTCCAAATTTGTTTTTCGTTGTTTTTAAGTTATTTACTTCTTCGAGATGTGATTGAATATTAATCAGTTTATATCTATCTTCGTTGGAGACAATGTGTGAACATCTTTTTAAAAATTCATATATATCGTTGAGTAACATCCTTACAAATAAGTGTGACTGAGTATGTAGACCAAATGTTTGTGAATAAACAATAATGCTATAACAGTTAACATTTATATAAATTGTATACAATTACTTTTTAGTTTATGTTTATCTATAATTATTAGTCTCTTAAACTAACTAAAAATAAAGTTATATCAATTTTCTAATTTCGTTTGTTAGTGGAATATATTCAAATATTTTATCATGAATAATTAAACAATACGCAGATGTATTAGGTAATATATTTTTTAAAGTCTTCAGTTCAATTCTAATATCGATTGGTCCAGTTTTGACTAATTCATTTTGATGTGTAACATCCAAGACAGCTATTGGCGCCATAGTTTTGAAGTTTTCTGGTGTTAATAATGGTTGGGTGTTGCGTGAATAATAACTTTGTTGAAATTTTAAGTACATGTCATATAGAATAGCAAAACGATTTCTATCAAACTTAAGATTTAGATCATCATAAGGATATGTATCAGAGTTAAGATGTACTTTTACATCACTTAAATCACAATGTTGAAACTTGTTGTCATTATTTCGAAGACCTAACAATAGGAAGCGTGGTCTTTCGTTGTGAGCAGCTAGCTTCACATTCCACAAAACTGTTGTACTTTCTGGAAGTGAAGGATAATAATACATATCCTAACTTCTAAAAGATATACTTAATGGATGACGGTTATTTATTGTTTTATATATCTGCAATTTGTATGCATCAGCAAGTTGAATGTGTGGTACTTTCCAAGTTATATTTAAAATTGTTAACTTGGTTTTTTCAGTTGATAGTTGAGATTTAAAAACTTGCTTATCATCTTTAGATCGTAACAGAATCAATTCATGCTTAGAGTTAACTATTATTTTGAGAAAATCTTCGGCAAATCCAAGTAGTAATTTTAGTGGTACACAAAAATTAAAATATCCATTTTCGGGTATAAGACCATCATTGTTAAATGGTGACCATCCTGCATTTAGTAGACTATCACTTTCAAATTTATTCAACGAAACATAGTTTTTTAATTCTGTTGCACTACCCAAATGACGTGTGCGATCAATTTCTATACCATTAATTTCATAACGAATTTCATCAAATAGGTGTGCCATACAATTGTTTAAGAGACGTATGGATGTAGAAACTGTTGAATCTTCCTTTGTTGCAAGACCTTCGATATATAGAAAACTTTCACTTGGTAAAACATACAAATCTTGATTTTGAATTGATATACGAATTTCATCATTATTTTTAAATGACTGTAAATATGATTTATAACTGTGGTACTCCTTCTTGATAATTGAATTATCCACTTGAGGTTTTTGCAATATATTAATTATACTACTCATTTGTTTGTTTTCCTTGGTTGTAACTACGTGATTAATTTTATTATTTTAATTTAAATCCTAAACTTTTTAAAAAATGCTGATTAGTTTTATTTAAAACGTTAGCTTTTTTAGGCTTTCGATGTTTATTATTTTTATAGTATTGTATTTTTAACTTTTTGCAAAAATTTGAGGAATTTTCACCTTCGTCTTCGGCTGATGGTGATTGAATAAATTTTAAATAATTCGATATATCACTTTTGTTGTATATTATCATTCTTTCAATCATCGATTTCATTAAATGCAATCGTATTGTTGTTTTCGCCGCGAAAGTTTATTAAGTTTCAGTCTTGGTCAACAACTTTCAAAATTATATTATTTATTGTTCTTGAATTTACAGGTAAGTATATTACAGTGGTTGAAGTCTCTATTATTTTATATCCAGGACTAACGTTAAGCGAAAACTGATGTAAAATATGCGTAGACATGTTGTTTATATACGAACCGCATACAATATTGCATTCAACGATTACTGTATTAATTTTGGTTATATCTATCGTTTTATCGGAGTAATGTTCTATTCCAGGTGCTAGTACTTTTCTACTAAAGCCTAATAATGATCCAATTGAGGATTTTTTATTAAAATAAATTAAATCAGAAGTGCTTTTTATACATGTTTGTAGTGTATTATAATTTGCTCGTACATCAAGAGAACCGGTTGGATTCATATCATGATATTTAATTTTTAGTAGTTCAGCTATATCAGTTAATTCATATGACCCAACTGGAACTGTTATTTCATGAAATAAAAATAAATCGCTTTCATCGCGAATATTGCAAACATTAGCGAGAATTCGCAAAACCGGAAAATCACATTACTATAATAGTCATTTCTTAATATTTTCGAATTAAGAAATATAAATAAACCATAGTACCGAAATATTCATGTGTGCTCTACAAAAAACACACATTTATGAGTTTCTTCATAAATGAAAACTCGCAAAATTTTTCGTTGTGTTTATTTTCATAAATGCAGCAACAAAAAAAATCTGCTAATCAACGCACATGAGTGCTTAAATCTTTTTCTGTTTTTCTACGCATGTTCATGCTG
Source organism: Tachina lurida (assembly GCA_944452675.1). Classification (NCBI taxonomy): domain Eukaryota; kingdom Metazoa; phylum Arthropoda; class Insecta; order Diptera; family Tachinidae; genus Tachina; species Tachina lurida. Next base: position 89,858,416 of record OX101752.1, read on the forward strand.
TAATTGGAAACAAAACAAAATTGAACACTCGTGTGTGTGCAAATAATTTTTTTTTTATTTTGTGCACATTTATGAGTTGCTCATATATGAGTTTTATTCATTTATGCATTATTCATATATGAGTAAAATTTTTTGAACAAAAATTTTGGATATTCTTGTGGTATACAAGCAAATGGTTTTTTATGTATTGTTCCTCTAAAGCAATGATAATCAAACACATACATATGTAATGTAAAAGAGAGCAAATTGCATGCTTGTACGAATGTACGTGTAAAAAAAAGCATAACAAAGTGCCCACGGGCGGCCTTTTGGTGATCAATGCTCTAAAGCATAGATGTTCAAGCATCTCTTTCCCTATAACGCGTTATAGAAAAGCAAGAAAAAAACAAATTCTGCTTACGTAGTAAACAAATACGTACACGAAAAAAAAAATTTGCTCTCTTTAGGTTTTGGCTTCTCTTTAGCATAGAACAGGGATGGATAAAAAGTATTTTTAAATTTTATCTATATTTTGATGTCTTTTTATTAAAAAAAATGGCTTGGTAAATGTAAAACACAATAAAATATAACACATTGTGCATTACAAATGTTGATGCATTTTCTTTAAAGAATAATTCGCTTTCGTAATTTTCTTTAAACATTTTACGTGTGTGTTGTTGTCTCAACAAGTAATAAACAGAATGTGATTCACAAAACATTTCCACCTCTGTTAAAAGTAAGCAGAGGTTTTCCTCTGCTCCACACACAAGCGCAAGTGTGTTTATGTGTTAGTGCACATCACTGCTCTAAAGCAATGATAAGCAAACACATACATATGTAATGTAAAAGAAAGCAAATTGCATGCTTGTACGAATGTACGTGTAAAAAAGAGCATATCAAAGTGCCCACGGGCAGCCTTTTGGTGATCAATGCTCTAAAGGTTTTTTATTGATCATCAGCGTTGCCGATTTGGATATTTTAAACATATATTAATCCTCATATGCAAACAAATTAACATGTGCTTCAAGTCTACGTTAAAACCGGAAATTTTGTTTTAACGTACACTTCAAGCACACGTTAATTTTTTGCATATGGGGATAAGTCTTTATAAAAATTTTCAGCTAATAAATTGTAAATGTTTAAATTAATAAATAAATATCTACATACATATGTATGTATGTACATATGTGTATATACATATATGTAGGTATATGTACATATCGATGGCTTAATATAAAAAGGGCGTATACCAATTTTTTTCGAAATCGCGTTTTAACGTTTTCTCGGAGACAACATAGATTTGCATCCACCTTGAAGATCTTAGTACGTTACAGTTCAAAATGAAGAAGTTATACCATCTTAAAAAATTATTTCTGTTTGTAAATGCTTTAGTTTCTCCTCAGTTTTTTGCTTCTCCTATAAAATATCGAAAATTCGACTTCCGCGTTTCTTATATTAAGCCATCGATGTACATAGAAATTTACCTTTAAAAAAATATCAAGTTTTTATTATTGAAACACATTGATCACTTATTCACAAATGTGTGTTGAAATTTTTTCTTTTGATTTCAAACACACAAATTGCGGGAAAATCCATCGTGTCATATTCGCTAACCCTTTTGTATAGCAAGTATGCATGTTTTATTTGATTTGTGTAAATGTATTTTTTTAATTGCTTATGCAAAAAAGGTAAAACAGTCATAATTGCACAACAACAAAAACACGGAATGCAGGCCCTACCTGCTTAAAGGGGTGATTTTTAGTAAAATATGAACAAGCAATTGTAAAAGTATTGAAGTTCCGCAGGTATTTTTTTGAGTTTCGCTATTAGAAGGATGCATGCTTTGTTGTTTGTTTTTATGGCAATCATTTTTGGTAAAAACTAGGTCATTGGGAATTTTCTTTTTGAAATGAAGTCCAAATCGCATATGAAGTGCGAAATGTGCTCCTTTATGTATTTTGTTGCTAAGTTCTTTGTTTTTGCTTCTTTTCTTTTCTCTTCCCTCCGGCATCATTAAACGTTTGTAAAAAATATTTTAGTTGTCCTTGAGATACGCATTCTATTATGATTTATATTCTATGCTTCAGTATAAATGGCTGCAACTTGTTATTTAGGTAACCAGTTGTTTTTTAAGCCTGTGCGCGTGCGTTGCCGTTAAAAAATTTAAATATCCCAAAAAAACAGTTTAACCTGGACAAATTTGTGTCGTACGACGAATCACATTTATTAAAGGTAAATTTCTATGTTTATACCAGTGTTGCCATAAGATGTAAGAGGAAAAGTGCTAGATTGCAAACATAAAAGTGCTAAAATGTTCTACAGCACACACATCAAAGTGCTAAAATCAGTAGACATTTTTAGTTTCTCTTATTTCTTACTTGCAGTCTCCACCTGACATGAAATGACTAACTTTAACATTACCTTCAAAAATTTTTAAATCCAGCTGCTAAAGTCTTGGGTTCACTTTAACCTTGACTGGGCTTTTTGTCAAGCTGATAAATAACCTTATTAACGCTATAAGCTCTTAAAAAGAATAAAACTTAAAACAAGTTTTGTTACTTTAGTATTTCAAATGGTGTACTTTAATATATTTGTATCCATATGTGTATGTCAGAGCGGTTCAGTTACATGACTCCTGTCATACTAAACACTTAGGGCTAATAAATCAGTCAATGATTATTTGTATTTTATTTTTAAATCTTATTTAAACACAAAAATTTGTTTCTCACTGCACAATTAAATCAAACTTGAACAGCTAACACTGTAGATTTAAGTGTTGTTTAAATTTTACAAACACACCATATGTTTTGTGCATGTGTGTGTTTTTTGAAGGTACGTACATGAACATCATGTGGTCATATTAAAATGAATTTAATTTTCGCAAATGTACAACAAATGTAACACATATTTTCATATCATGAAATATATAAATAGAAAAATGCATTCTGATGCTCTTTTTGTATCATAAAATGTGTTTTTTGCTATTTCACTTTTCTGCAAATTGATAAATCAACTTTCTTGTTTATATTGAACAGCTGTTTTTTGGAAAGCTTTCCATAATATTGTAGTGCTACCGTACTTTCAACTTAATTTGATAATAACTTTAATTAACCACTGAAAAAATGAAAGTGTATTTAAACATATTTTAATTTTTAATGAAAATTAACTCAAACTATATTTAAACATTCACTGATTTATTAGCTATTAGTGAACATAAATAAATTTGATAATTAATTGGCTCGCAATTTGTCATAAGAAATTATCTGTGAAAAATGTATAAATTTAATTAAATAAAAAGTGCAAAAAATGCCAAATAGTTTTAAGAAAGTGCTAAACTAGCACTTAGCATTATTTTCAAAATCTTTAGTGCTAAACGAAGAAAAAAAGTGCTAAATCTAGCACTAAAAGTGCTAAAATGGCAAGCCTGGTTTATACATATGCATGTATTTATATAAATAAATATACACTAAATTTGAGTTAAGAATTTGCAAATCGGCAGCGCTGACACTGTGTAAAAATTTATAATTTATTTGCAGTAAATTTATATAAAGAATTAATTTCGGCTAAAAATATCCAAATCGGCAACTCTCTCAGTCATATGAACAATAGAATCACAAGCCATACACACATACATAAAAAACCATTTGCTTGCATACCACAAGAAAATCCAAGATTTTTTAGCACAAATTTTTACTCATTTATGAATAATAGTGGAGTTAATGTCGATGTCGTTGACGGCGTTTCAACGCCGAAAAAGTTGAAACAGATTGAACTTTTACGGCGTTGCAACGCGTTGAGATTAACTGCTCTCATACAATTTCATACGATTCAACTTTTTTTTTGACATTTGACGCCGTCGACGACGTCGACATTAACTCCAGGGTAATTCATAAATGAATAAAACTCATAAATGTACGTTTGAAGTTGCACACTGCATGTGCGCTCTTATATGAAAACTTAGTTTTGCCTTCATTTTCATGTGTGTGTAACCAAAGAATATAAATTATATAGAATGCGCATCTGAGCTAAAAAATTAAACATTTTTTGCTTGCGCTACAGATGCGGGGGGAAAGTATAAAGCGCAAGCAAACACGCAGAGAGAGACCATTTGCTTCCAGGGTGACCGTAGACATTTTTCAAAAAGTGGAACCAAATAGGGGAGGATTTATAAAAAAAAGGGGCAACATTAAAAAAATCTACACAAAAACATTAAAGTTCTTATTTTTAATATATTATTATATAATTCACTTTAGAAAAAGGGGGACAAAAAGAGGCAAGGCAATCGAAAAAGTGGCAATTTGCCACTTTAGTCGATCAAACGGTCACACTGTACGCTACAGCGACAGAGCTTCGAGTTCTTGTTACAGCTTGTCGTCACTGTTGCCAGTTTTGATTTGATTTTTCATTGACAAAATTATAAAATGAAATTTGCAGATTTTCTGAAATGCTTGTGTAGCATCAATATTTCGTGTTTTTCTTTACTCCGTAACAGAAATAACCATGGTGTCACTGTCAGAAACATATACATAAGAAACACTAACAAATAAGTAGTGTTTGACGTTTAATTTTGCAGTAACCATACCACCAACATAACAATAGTAAAAAGAAACTAGCTAATCTGTGCAAAGATGTATGAATATACATATACATATATACATATCGCACACTAAATCATAAACAGTCACGACTTAAAACTATGAAAATTTTTTTGTTTTTTCATGGGCCGAAAAAATTTCTTTTGCAGCAAAGTCTTCGTGAACAGTTTTTTGCCACTCCTAAACAACTGCGATTTTTTGAGTAGTGACTATTCATGATTTAGTGTGCGATATTTTGCACAGATTTGTATGTATATGTCCCATTATTTTAAGGAATTTGTAATAGCGGCATATGTTTTTGTACAGCAAGATAATTTATGTTAATTCGCAAATTAAACAAAAAATGCATACATGACCAACATATAACCTCCTCCTTAATTGAAGTCGGTTAATAATTCGAGAACAAAATGAAAAATGAAAAATTATACTAAAATCCAACTTCCTACATTTAGTTTTGATAGCTACGAAAATATCGTTTCAGAAAAATAATCTGCTTAAAAAGCGTTACGAGCTTTAGCCTATTCAATTCATAAGAATATAGAAACAAATACAGTTCGAAAAATAATAATTAAATCTGCTCTTCTAATTTAATACCATATAAAAATTGTTAATTTTGTGTTAAAAAAAGTAATCAAAATGGAAAACAGTACACAAGTATACATTGGAAAAAAAGTAACCAAGTTTGGTTACAAGTAACCAAAACGGCAACGCTGATCATAGCATACGCAGTCTACGAGACTGTAAAAAAGCAAAATAATAAAAATCAAACATAAATACACACATGCTTTCGCTCTCAGCAATGCGAGAGCAGCATACACTGCAGAAAGAAATAAGAGTGCGTATGCTGGGCGGGTTCTACTGGAAATACCCGCATAGAAAATTTTAGCTTATATGAGATGCGCATTCTATATGATTTATATTCTTTGGTGTAACACAAAATAAAACAAATTAGTGCACACATGAAAATGTAAAAAGCAAAATGTTTTTTAGTGCTCTCACTCTGTTCAAGGAGAAACAGAAAATTTTTAAAACGCTCTCGCACATTTCATGTATGAAGGTGAGTGAGTATTTCGGTACTATGAAATAAACCTATCAGTTTTTTTCTAAAGGTATTCACGTCAAAAGTTGCGCTGTTGCAGAAAAGCAAAATTGCAGAATTTTCAAAATATATAACAACAACCACATAGAAAATTATTTTGCACAAGTGATGCAAAATTGTCAGGGTCTGAGTAACTGTAAGATTATCAGAGTAAATTTTGCAAAGTTGTGCAACTTTTTATGGCATTGCCAATCCAAAAAAATTTACAAAAATACTTATAAAATCAACCATATAGCAAATTACAACGCAGAAATACCTAATGTTTTTCTTTTAAATGAAAAAACAAGTGGTTGAAGATATTTTCGATACAAATAAGTTAATTAAAAAGCTATAAAATTAAAATTTTTAACTAGAAATTATAAAGAAATCTTCAAATTCGATTTTAAGGGCCTGTTTGTTTAAATGCGAACGAACGTTTCTATCGAATATTAGTATTGGAAACAAAAAGAAATTTAAATTGATTGTTTTTGTTTTAAATATAAATGTTCGATAGAAACGTTCGTTCTCATTTAGACAAACAGGCCCTAAGACAACAAATACATAATTTTGTTATTTTCAAAAGACCTATGGCTCAAATTGTTATTAGAATAATAACCATAAAACCAATATTATTAATATTGATATTTTTATTAGCAAATTAATTACAGAATTAAGCAGCGAAGTTCCAACACTTCGTTTCAGAATTTAAACAAACTCTTTTAACAGTTAAGAAACATACGATTACAATATATCTATGCACATATTGTGTTGCTTTATAGACAACTAAACAAAATGGGTTGCTCACGTCAGAAAGTGCAATTATGCATTTTTACACAGTTACAAGAGTTGACGTGAATACCTTTTCTGTAATTTGAATGTAACGTTTATGCAAATTCTTTTTATGTGGCAATACAACAGGCCGTTCACAACGGTGCTATTTTTAGTCTTAAATAGTAATTTATACTTTATTAGTTTAGGAGACTTTGTGAATTGGCTAAATAAATTGAAGTAATTAACCTTTAACTACTGAGGTGGTGGTAAATTTTACCCTGACTACATTTTTTTAAACTACTTTTTTCAATTGTGCTCTAGTAATTTATCCTTTTTAGTAGGGATGTAACGAATGTTCGCATTCGCTTTTGCATTCGCTAAAATGTATGCGAATATTTAAAGCGAATACTAAAGATAAAAATATTGGAAATATTTTCCAGTTTTTGAAAAAGAAAAGGCAGTGTTTGAATTGCGCGAAAATATTTTCTACTTAAGACTAGTCTGAAAAATGGTAAGCACATCATTACTTCGTTCAAAAATTTTAAATGCAAAAATATTAACTATTCCTTCTTTGTTGTAAATTTTTTGCGAAACAAGTGCCACTCATATTATTTCGCATGTAAACTTAAAATGTTGAAGATATATTTCATATGTTTTTCCCAAGATGAACAGAGTACTACTTCTGGAAAAAAATTTCATGAACAATTCATTCCCATTTTTCTTAGTATGTATTTTGGTAGCATTTTACAGGAAATGTTGAACTTAGTACAAGGTCTTAGGGCCAAAGTACGAATGGGTTGATTGCCTAATACTTTGTAAACTTATTTTTAACTATTATCTATACTTATTTGAATATGATTTCATATATCTTTCAGTTTAACAATTTTTATTTCTAATAAATTAATAAATATTTGCTGAATTCAAGACTCAAGTAGATCTATGTATGTATACAACACAACTTAATGTTCTTAGATAAATTTATTTTCATGTGATTTTTTAACGTATTGTAATATTTGCATTCGCTTTCGCATTCGCATTCGCAAAAATTAAAATGTATTATTCGTTTTCGCATTCGCATTCGCTAAACTGGTATTCGTTACATCCCTACTTTTTAGTATCTTCCTGTATCGTCGTCCTTCATACTCAGTTTTATTTTGGAAAATGTTATTATAGCCTTATCCAAAATATCTATACCCTGGTGTAAAAATGACCACACGTCCGTATTTACTAGTGAGTGGCACAAACACAAAAAAAATGTTTTACAAGCATTTCATGAAATTACAATTAGTGTGTATGTATTACTTGCTCATTGCAAAACACATACTTCCGAAAATATTTCTTTTGTTTCACGATCAAAACATTGAAGAAGAGAACACAAGTACAACAAAACATTGTTAAAATAGAACAAGGCTGAAGTAGAAGAGAAATGAAGTAGAACATCAAAACTATTTTGAAACATTCAAAACATGTTTGAATAACTCGTAGACACACTTACAAAGAAACTTTTGCATTTTTTATGAACATAAAAAATCGAATGTATGTATGTATTAGTTAATAACACTCTTGTTTACATTTTTACGCTTTTTTGTGTTGGTTCTAGTGTACTCGATGCTTTTGGTGTAATTTGCCGTTTTTTTTATTTCATTGTCTGTTTTTGTTTTGATGTTCTACTTCGTTTGAACATACAAGCACTAACAAAGCTATAGAGAGAAACTTTTCGAATGGTGCTTGTTTTGTTTCAGTGAGAGTCATGTTTTGTTATGCTTGTTTTGTTGATAATGTTTACACTGAAATATAAGGCTTGGAGGTAGTGTGCTTAGAATACAGAACTTTCAATACATTTTGTACAGCTCTTTAGTATTTACGTAATTTTGTTCAAAGAAAATATTTTAGCATTTTGAAGGAATATTTTTATGAAATCTTTCAAAATCTATTTCTGTAGGTTACGTAATAAGTAATTTGTAGTTATAAATCATATCAAAATAAGGAAGCTCAGTCGTTGAGCAACAACAAAGTTATTTTAAGGTTATGTTGAAGTCAGCTCAATCGACAGTTGTGGTCTTAAAATAAGACACTATTCCCCGAAACTTTTAATATAAAGGCTAAAATGTAAAACTACGCACCCAATATGCATATACTGTAGCCAACTCATATGCGTACACTGTGTAAACACAGATTGTAAGGAATTAAAAACCCAGTAAAAGGTCGACCCGCAATTTCTACAACTATCTTTTCCTTGTTTTATTTTTTTATTTTACTTAACTCTATAAAGGTTATAAAGGGATTTTGATGTGAAGGTAAGTGTGAATATATGTGTGTGTGAAACAAAAAAAGGGGTCAAAAATAAAATATAAAAGGAAACGGAAATGACCATGGTAGGGCCAGGGCAGCTGGAAGTGTCATCTTACTTCCCTAACAATAAATGTCACGAGATAGATAGAATAAAATTTAAAGTAAGTAGAATAAATTGCGACGTGTCCTCGGGCTCAGGTGAGGGTCAAGAACACTCCCGTAATTGCCTCCGCGTATGAGCTAGCTGGTGGAAGCCACCTGAGTGCCTACTGGGCTCGTAACAATAATGTCTAACCTTTGACTATGAAAAAATTGCACTTAAATTTTTGACAAATCTTAGATTCATATTTTTTTCTGGCAATTCCGGAAGTGCTATTTTTTGGGTTAAAAAATTCATGTTTTATAAAGTTCCCGTTGTATTGCACTTAAAAGAATTATTTCATTAATAGTTTATTTGTTTCTGAAAATTAAAAAAAAAATATCAAAATAACATGTTATTTAGAAAAAATTTTAGCTTAAATAAAAAAGGGTCAAATTTACCACCACATCAGATGGTAAGTCCAAAAACTTCACCTCAGTAGTTAAAGGTTAATAAAAAAATAATAAAGTAATAAGAAACAAATAATGAAGTAATAAAGAAACAAGAAAAAGCTGCACATTTAGTGCAAACTTGCAATACTTCCAATACGCCTTCTATTCATTTGTATATTCTGCTTTCAGTCTTTAAATTTTTGGGTTACTAATCCATTCCTTGCTAAATTTTTGTTTATAATTTTTGTTCATTTTCAAATTTATTTGCTGGTGGTTCAGCGATGTCTATATGCATTTCATTGTTGCTGTAACAAATCGTCAGTAGACTTCAACCACACATCTTGAACAGTCACAAACCTCTTATCTTATGTACAGACTTTCAAAAACTATTTGAGAATTCACAAATAATAATATTTTTGAAAATCACAAAAGAAAAATAAGCATAGTGGCTTAGAAACTTATACAAAACCCAGCAAATAATTTATATTCGATATGAATCTATTCTATTTTTCTACACCTTTATACCATTAGAAATCCTTTGGATAACAATAAAAGTAATTATAAGGCAAAATGAAAAATAAAATCTAGATTTAATTAAAAATAGATTTAAACAAGACGTATTTACATTTCAAGACTATTTACGCAGGTCTCTAATTAGTATTAAACATAACGCGGTATGTAAATTTCTATGAGAATACGTTCCTGTTAGTTGATTGCGCCAAGAAAAATGTTCTAAAATCATAGATATAATTGACAACTCATTTGGATTAAAACTAAATGAAGATGCTACTAAAAAAAAATTTTTTTTTTACATACATATGTATATTTATTTATTGTATCTTCAAAATATGAACTAACAATAAGTATTCAAATCTTAAATCTATATATAATTATTAGGCCCGACCAGTATCGGACATAAACTTAGTGATAGTAATTAATAATACATAAATTTCGTATTAAGCACAATAATTATTTTCAAGAAATATCATTTGGGGTGCTGACTATTAGGGCCCTTGTGTCCCTATTTTTTAGGCGGATGTGTCCAGTAAAGTTCAAGATATTACGAGCAAGCGGATTAGGATGTGACTCGAGTTTTGTTAAATATTTACCTGCGTATTTTGCGATTTCTTCAGTCACTAGTGGCATATTTAAATCACGATGTATATTTGAATTTTTGATGTACCATGGAGCCGATGTTATTAACCGTAAAATTTTATTTTGCTGTCGTTGGATTCTATCCACATTTGAAGCTGAAGCAGTGCCCCATAGCTGAATTCCGTAGCACCATATTGGCTTCAAAAGCGACTTGTATATCAAAAGTTTGCAGTCTAGACTGAGTGTTGAATTTCTGCCAATCAACCAATGTATTTGAGTTAACTTAATTTTCATTTGAATTATTTTAGCGTCAATATGATGTTGCCATGTAAGCCTTCGATCAAGGTGTATGCCACTTGAGAATGTTGAAGAATATTTTGATTATTGATTCGAATGGGGGAACAGGTGTCTTTTCTGAGGGTAAACGTTATATGAACACACTTTTGTTCATTTACTTTAATTCTCCATAAGTTCAACCATCTTTCAAGCTGGGTAATGTGTGCTTGGAGATTGCGGGATGCCTCATCAGGGTTTTTGTGCATACTCATACAGGCTGTATCATCGGCAAATGTAGAAGTGTGGATGTTATTGCTCACAGGCATATCACAAGTATATATTAAATAATAGACTGGCCCCAAAATACTACCCTGTGGCACACCAGAAGATATAGATTCGGGCACACTCATGAAGTCTCCTTCCACAACAGTAAACTTCCTATCAACAATGTAACTTTCCAAAAGTTGTTCTATATTTATTGGAAAATATGTCTTCAATTTTAAAAGTAGGCCTTTGTGCCATACTTTGTCAAATGCCTGAGAAACATCAATAAAAAGGGCAGCACAATACTTCTTTTCTTCAAAAGTCCTCCTTAAAACTTGAACCAATCTATGCGTTTGCTCAATAGTGATATGCTGACTTCTAAAGCCAAATTGATGGTCCGGGATGCACCCATTATCAGCTAAAATTGTGGACAATTTATTCATGAGCAGTTTTTCGAAAAGTTTTGAAACTGTTGATAGTAAGCTTATAGGCCTATATGACTCAGCCTTGGTAAGATCTTTGCCCGGCTTCGGAATCATTTTAATCTTGGCAAGTTTCCAGTAATGTGGAAAATACTGCATTCGTAAAATGGCATTAAAAATAAATAGCAGGATTCTTATTGCAATATGAGACAAGTTCATCAGCATCTTGTTGCTAATTCCATCAATACCTGGAGCTTTCTTCGGATTAAGTTCAGCAATTAGTTTTTGTACATCGCGCATCTTAAACTTTATGGGTCGCGGGGGTAGAGCAACTATACTCGGCAAATCAGCAACACCAGTACGTGTGTTTGGGGTAAATACGTATTTTAAATGATTAGCAAATATGTTAGCTTTTTCAGTATCGCTTCTTGCCCAACCTCCGGTAGATGTGCGCAGAGGTGGTTTAAACTCAACGGGGGTTTTCAGCTTTCTAGCAGCGCGCCACAAAGAGTAATTAGATGCTGGAGTGACATCAAGGCCTTCCGGATAATTTTTAATAGATGCAGTTTTTTCAATTGCAAGTAACTCTTGGAGTCGTTTAGTGCACTCTTTAAATCTGATTTTAAGTTGTGTTGATCTGTGCTGTTGCCATTCCCTTTTAGCTCTTCTTTTTTCACACACGACACGTTCAATATCGGTAGAATAAATTTTATTAAATCCAGTCTGCGGATAGGAAGTAGTGGCATGTTCAGCAGCCTGTGCAATCATTTCGTTAAGGTTGGCGATGTTAGCTTCAATATCCTCGGGTGTTCTTAGCGTAATGTTTTCCGTGCAATGACTACTAAGATATTTTTTGAATCGCAGCCAATTTACACGATTGATCATCTTCACATACGAGTGAGGTAAATCACTTCTCTGTGGGCTACAGATTGTAACGATCGTGGGAAAGTGATTGGAAGAGAGATCTAAAGAAACTTCAACGTTTTTTTTTTTTTTTTTAATACATATTTTTATTTATTGTATCTTCAAATATGAACTAACAATAAGTATTCAAATCTTAAATCTAAAATATAATTATTAGGCCCGACCACTGTCGGACATAAATTTAGAGACAGTTATAAATAATACATAAGTAGTGATAATCAAAAGGAAGAAAAAAATAAAATAAAATTAAAAAGTGTTTTCAAGCAGTCCCATCTGGAGTGTTGAGTATAAGAGCACTTGTATCCCTCTTTTTTAGGCGGACGTGTCCAGTAAAGTTCAAAATATTACGAGCAAGCGGATTAGGATGTGACTCGAGTTTTGTTAAATATTTGCCTGCATATTTTGCAATTTCTTCAACCACTAGTGGCATGTTTAAATCACGATGTATATTTGAGTTTTTTATATACCATGGAGCCGATGTTATTAATCGCAAAATTTTATTTTGCCTTCGTTGGATTCTCTCGACATTGGAAGCTGAAGCAGTGCCCCATAGTTGAATTCCGTAGCACCATATGGGTTTCAAAATAGAATTGTATATCAAAAGTTTGCAATCTAGACTGAGGGTTGAATTTCTACCAATCAGCCAATGTACCTGAGTTAATTTTAGTTTCATTTGGGTTAACTTAAAGTCAATATGGTGTTTCCAAGTAAGCCGTCGATCAAGGTGTATACCAAGATATTTCACATGAGTATGTTGAGGGACAACTTGATTGTTAATCCGAATGGGTGAACAAGTATCTCTTCGTAATGTATATGTTACTTGAACACACTTTTGTTCGTTTACCTTAATTCTCCATAAGTTTAACCATAGTTCCAGCTGGGTAATGTGTTCTTGAAGATATCGAGATGCTTCGTAAGGATTTTCATGCATACTAAGACAGGCTGTATCATCAGCAAATATGGAAGTGTGGATATTGCTGCTCAGAGGCATATCACAAGTATAAATCAAATACAAAACTGGCCCCAGTATACTCCCCTGTGGCACACCGGATGAGATAGTTTCAGGCATGCTCATAAAGTCTCCTTCCACAACAGTGAACTTGCGGGCAGTAATGTAACTTTCCAAAAGACTTACAACGTTTATTGGCAGGTATGTTTTTAATTTTAAAATTGGTCCTTCATGCCACACTTTATCAAATGCCTGAGAAACGTCGATAAACAGCGCAGAACAATACTTCCTTTCTTTAAATGTTCTTCTTATAAATTGGACCAATCTATGAGTTTGTTCAATGGTGCTATGCTGACTTCTAAAACCAAATTGATGGTCCGGTATGCACCCACTACTAATTAGAATTGGGGACAGTTTTGTCATGAGCAGTTTTTCGAAAAGCTTTGACATTGTTGATAGCAGACTTATTGGCCTATATGACTCAGCCTTGGTAAGATCTTTGCCTGGCTTTGGAATAATTTTAACTTTGGCAAGTTTCCAGCTGTGTGGATAATACTCCAGTCGTAAAATGGCATTGAAAATAAATAACAGTATTCTAATTGCAATGCGAGGCAACTTCATCAGCATCTGGTTACTAATTTCATCAAAACCCGGAGCTTTCTTCGGGTTGAGTTCAGCAATTACTTTTTGTACATCACGCGTCTTAAACTTTATTAGTTGAGGGGGTAGAGCGTCTACATTAGGCAAATCAATTACACCAGTACATGTGTTTGGGGTAAATACGTATTTCAAATGGTCAGCAAATATGTTACCTTTTTCAGTATCGCTTCTTGCCCAACCTCCGGTAGATGTGCGCAGAGGTGGTTTAAACTCAACGGGTGTTTTAAGCTTTCTAGCAGCGCGCCATAAAGAGTAATTAGATGCTGGTGTGACATCAAGATTTTGCAGATAGTTTTTAAGAGATGCAGTTTTTTCATGTGCAAGCAGCTCTTGGAGTCGTTTAGTGCACTCTTTAAATCTGATTTTAAGTTGTGGTGATCTGTGCTGTTGCCATTCCCTTCTAGCTCTTCTTTTTTCGCATACGGCACGTTCAATATCGGTAGAATAAATTTTATTAAACCCAGTCTGCGGATGGGAGGTAGTAGCATGCTTAGCAGCCTGCTTAATATTTTCGTTAAGGTTGGCAATGTTAGTTTCAATATCATCAGGTGTACTTAGCGTAATATTTTCCGTGCAATGACTACTAAGATATTTTTTAAATCCCAGCCAATTAACACGATTTATCAAATTCGCATATGGGTGAGGTAAGTCACTTCTTAATGGGCTACAAATTGTAACGATCGTGGGAGAGTGATCGGACGATAGATCTAGGGAAGCTTCTACGTGAATTAATTCCCTAGAAATATTTTTTATGACGCCAAAATCTATAACATCCGGAATTTTATGTATGTCAGTAGGCCAATAAGTGGGCTCCCCACTCGAAATGATATCCAAGCCCATTTTGGAAATTGTATTGAACAATGCTCGAAATCTGGGTGTGATAAGACGCGAACTCCAGAACGTATGTTTAGCATTATAGTCGCCAGCTGCTACGAAACAAAGGCCCAGAGATTTGATCCTCAGTAATTGCGAATCTAGGAGGGGAGTAAATTGATGATATGACAAAATTAGTGCAAAAATTTTCGACACAAATATTCGTTGCTTGTAAATGTTCTTCACAAATATTATCAATAATATAATACTTGAGTTTTGACTTTATTAAAATTGCTGATCCACCGCATGCTCTTCCTCTCGGGTCCTTTGAATCATATAAGGTGTAGCCATAAATTTTTAAAAGGCTTCTCGAAGTCAAATGAGTCTCAGAGACCAACATTATATCAATATTTTTTTCCGTGAGGAAGTGCTCAAGTTCATTTTTATGTTGGCAAATGCTGTTTGCGTTCCAGAAACATATTTTTAACGTGATCATGGTTTGTTAACTAAAGCTTGAAGCAATGTATTCTGCATTCGCAGCATTTCTTGCATCATGCTAGTCATATTTGTTGTAAAATTATTTATAGTTTGCACCAGATTATCAATAGTAGCTTCAAGGCGATTGAAATTAAAATTCGAGTTTGTATTTGTTGAATTATTTGGTGGTGAAATATTTGGTGTATGAATAGAATTTGTCTTAGCAGCATCAGCATACGATATACGGGAACTAACTGGTTGGCTCACTTGCGCAATAGTGGCTGATACAGCGTTTGCTGATTGGGCTGGGGCAATTCAGGTGTTTGCCTAGCAGTGCCGTGTAATTCGCCGCACACTACACAAACAGTAGGTAATTTGCAGTAAGTTTTAGTATGGCCATATTCTTGACAATTATGGCACTGTACGGGTCCTCAACGGTTATCTTTCGATATAAGAGATATTTTAAATTATATATTGGATGGGTCTCATTTTTTTCAATTTTATATCATTTGGCTCAAGTTCAACGCGAAATAGAGGTTGATGGATAAATTTTTTACTTTAAAACCCTGGAGGACGAGAGCATCTTTTACTTCTTCAGGAGCAACATAGGAATCTATGCCCTTCAACACAATCTGCAGACCTTTAGCACTCTTGAGCTGATATGTGTAGAAATTTGTTTTACTTTTTTCAAATTCAGAAACCATTTTGCGAAAATCTTTTTCTTCATAAATTTGAATTTTCGTTTCATCAATATTACCACGTTTTATTGGAACAATGTAAAATTTATTCTCACGAATGACCGAAATGAATTTTTTAATAAGAGCGTTTGAGTTTTTTTCTCTTAAATAGATTGGTGGCGGCTTGGAGGTTTTGTTCGCAGATTCAGCGGGTTTGTCATTGTCATCTTGCAATATTTTAAAACGGTTTTGCCGATTAGTAGAGGATGCGCTATTATCCCTAGACATCTTTGGAGCAGATGCAATTTTAGTAGAATTTGGGCTTCTCTCGCGCTTTCAAATTGTAATGTATCTGTCCATTCCGACTTGGACCTTGGGTTTTGGGCTACTCTTATATTCAGTGACAACTTACAATTAACAATTAACACGGTTGATCGTCTTCACATACGGGTGACGTAAGTCACTACTTAGTGGGCTACAAATGTATGTCCGTAGGCCAGTAAGTGGGCTCCCCACTCGAAATGACGTCCAAGCCCATTTTTGAAATTGTGTTGAACAATGCCCGACCTCTAGGTGTAATAAGACGCGAACCCCAGAACGTATGTTTAGCATTATAGTCGCCGGCTGCTATGAAACAAGGGCCCAGAGATTTGTAAAAATCCTCATATTGATTCTCAGTAATTGCGAATCTAGGAGGGGAGTAAATGGATGATATGACAAAATTAGTGCAAAAATTTTCGACACATATATTCGTTGCTTGCAAATGTTCTTCACAAATGTTATCAATAATATTATGCTTGAGTCTTGACTTTATTAAAACCGCTGATCCACCGCATGCTCTTCCTCTCGGGTCCTTTGAATCATATAAGGTGTAGCCATACATTTTAAAAAGGCTTCTCGAAGTCAAATGAGTCTCAGAGACCAACATTATATCAATATTTTTTTCCGTGAGGAAGTGCTGAAGTTCATTTTTATGTTGGCGAATGCCGTTTGCGTTCCAAAAACATATTTTTAACGTGTTCATGGTTTGTTAACTAAAGCTTGAAGCAATGTATTCTGCATTCGCAGCATTTCTTGCATCATGCTAGTCATATTTGTTGTAAAACTATTAATAGTTAGCACCAAATTCTCAATAGTAGCTTCAAGGCGACTAAAGTTAAAGCTTGAGTTTGCATTCGTTGAATTATTTGGCGGTGGAACATTTTGTATGGGAATAGAGCTAGTCTTAGCAGCATCGGCATACGATACACGTGAACTAACTGGTTGGCTTGTTTGAGGAAGAGTGGCGGAGTAAGCGTTTGCTGATTGAGCTGGAGCTACTTTAGGTTTTTGACCCATAGCCTTTTTAACAAAAGAATATACAGGGTATCCTCTGTAGTTAGCGGTGTGGTTACCTCCACAATTACTACATTTTTTTTCTGCTTGATCTTTTGGCTTCGTGCAGCTAGCAGGACCATGCAATTCACCGCAGATAACACAAACTGTAGGTAAATTGCAGTAAGTTTTTGTATGACCATATTCTTGGCAATTGTGGCACTGTACGGGACCTGAACGCTTATGTGGCTCTTCAACTGTAATTTTTCGGTATGAAAGGTATTTTAGGCAATAAATTGGATGTATCTCGTTCTTTTTCAACTGTATATCATTTGGCTCCAGTTCAACACGAAATAGAGGCTGGGGTATCTTCTCTCTATTGATTATATTAGTAACAGTTTTTACCTTAAATCCTTGTATGATGAGTGCATCTTTTATTTCGTCGGGATTAACATAAGCATCAATGCCCTTCAATATGATCTGCATACCTTTAGCACTTTTAAGCTGATAAGTATAAAAATTAGTTTTATTTTTTTCGAAATCAGTAATAATTTTGCGGAAATCTTTTTCTTCGTATATTTGAATTTTTGTTTCATCAATTTTACCACGTTTTATTGGAATAACGTGAAATGCGTTCTCACCAACTGCCGAGACTAATTTTTTAATAAGGGCATTCGAATTTTTTTCTCTCAGGCATATTGGTGGTGGCTTGTAAGTTTTTTTTGATGAAACAGCATCTTGGTCGTTATTTGCTTGCAATATTGAAAAACGATTTTGACGGTTAACTGCTGCGGCGTCGTCATCCCTGGATATCTTGGGAACGGATGAAATTTTTAATGAATTTGGGCTTCGCCCGCGCTTTAAAATTGTGATATATCTGTCCATTCCGACTTGGACTTTGGGTTTTGAGCTACTCTTATCTTCAGTGACAACTTGGTTAAGTGATGACCTCGAGCCCGAAGCGGGTGATATCGCTGAGTTAAATGTGGAAGTACTAGGCAATAATATCAACGATTCACTAGTTGGCATTGGACAAAGCGAAGTTGATCGCTGAAGAAACTGTGGTTTTGCCGTTAGGAAAAGTCTATTATCAGATTTTTGATTTTTATTAAGAGCTTCAGAACTCACAGCAAGTCTATTATCAGATTTTTTATTTTTATTGTTATCATTATGAGCATCAAAACTCACAGTAAAATAGGCATTTCTGCCATTAGAACTCACTTCACTATTTTTTTCCTTTGGGGTACTCATAACGAGTATTCCTCAAGGGTACTTTGTATGTTTTTTTGTTTACGGTTCTTTTTTGATTTTGTTATTTCTATATATAAAAATATTAGCAAAGCAAAAAAAGCTTATTTATCAAATTTAATATGTACTACGAATATTTTTTGTATGATTTTTTTTTTTGTTTAGTTTGTATGTAAGAAAAATTCCGCTATTACGTCTGTTCACTATGAAGGTACAACGATTTTTATTAACAAAAAATTATAAGAAATTCATTTACAAAAAAAGGAACACATAGGTACAAATATACAAATAGGTGTAGCCTGGATTAGACTTAATACTGTTGGAACATACAGCTTGCCTCCGTATTCCATAGCTCGCTAAAGCTAAATTCGACCGCTAAAATGCTGAACAAATAGAAAATGTTAAATTTTTGGCGATGACATAAAGCAATAAAATTTCGGCGAATTACATTTTTAAGCCATTACCTGATTTATCAATACCCGTTTGAAAATTGCATTCGTAGCCGAAAATCGACAAATTGATTTTATGGATTCTTAGCGATAGAGATTTAGCTTTAGCGAGTTACAGAATACGATGGCTGTTGATTTATATTTTGTTTTCATGAAATTTTGGTAAAAGAAAATTCTTTCGAATTTACAGCGGAGGCATGGATAAAATTCCGTAAGCTACTCTCGATATATCAGGAAACATGTATTCATCTAATGGGTTTTTATATAAGCCAGTGCTCTATATTAGTTGTTAATATTTCAAATTATTTTTCTTTTCTTTTTTTTTTCTTTTCCCTGGGAACATTTTAATTAAAAATGGTATAATGATATTGGTTTAACAGATAAAATACTTTCAGGGGGAAACTTACTAAACCACTTCAAAGTCCACTTTTGCCCTTAGAACTTAATATAAACTTTTTAAAATTTTCTTTAAACTGATTTAAAACAGTTGTTTCAATAGATCAACTTCTGTGCCACATAAAATATCATTGAATGAAATATTGGTATTGATATTGAATTGTGGTTACACTTTTCTAAAAGATCTTTAATAATAAAGCTTCTTTCTATTTGTCGAAAAAACAATTTAATTCTTGGCAAAATATATGCATGCGCGAGTCTTCTGACTGCATTTCTAAGTTGCCCGTGAGAGTATCAAATTACTTAGGGGAGTACTACGATACTTTTTCATGTCAAATAGTATCAAAAAAAGTACGATCGTACCAACTTTCCCATCACTGCCAGATGTAGATGTGACTGCATTTAATGCATTACACACATTTTTCCATTTTTAGGTACCTGCTTTAAATTGTGAATAAAATCAAGATTTATTGCTGGATTTTCACGTTCTATAGCTTGTTTTATTCCTAGGATATGTGGTTTTAAGAAAAATTTAAAAAATATGAAACTTGTGAGTTTGTGATTTTTTTATTGTAATTTTCATGTAAAAAAATTACGCGATTTTTGCATAAAAAAAACTTTTTTCTTTTTTAAATTCTGAATAACTTCGAAACCATAAAAAATAGGTAAAAAATTATTATTAATATTTTTTAACAAAATTTTGTGGCGCGTCTTTTGGTTTATTATTTATTAAAATCGAAATAGCGGTTTTCGAGTTATAGTAAAATATATTAGTATGGCCGACTAATTTAGGGGCCATAAAAAATCTCTACGTGATAGAGCAAAACTGACAGCAGATTTGAATTTAACGCATCGATATCCATATAGTCCGCATACTTTTATCTAAAGACTGTTTTTTTTTTACTGTTGTACAGTGTTATTGAAATAAAATAATCTTAATTTCGAACCCAAAAAGTCGCCCTAAATGAATTGCTTTAGTGGAAAAGCACACAAAAATGCAAACCTATGATTTTAAAAACTGGCTAGACCTGGCGGAAGAACTTTTCGTATCGAATGGACCTGCAAAGTCGACTTTCGTTGTCGTAAATGGTCGATCCAGACGAGTCCGTTCTGGTGATAATGCAGCCATGATCTGACTACAAACTTGATTGCGATCGAGAACGCTTACAACGATTGACTACCATGCGAACGAAAGTTTTCAACCTAGATACCAATACTCGATTCGTATAATCCTAAGCATAAGTTGATTTCCTCCATGAATAGAAATTTTATGAACAAATTCAGCCATAAGTAAAGTAAAACGGCAAGAAAATGCAATAGTATAGGATGTCGTTCAGTATAAGTTAAAGTAGGTGATTTTACTAATCTATTATTAAGACGCATAACACCTTCATTATCCAGAATAGGATTTAAACATAAGAGTGAACTTTTCGAAGAAAGAGGCTTTTTAGCATAAAGGCATTCATATTCCTCAGCAAAATTAACTTTTTGGGCGATAATAGTCAAACGTGTCTTTACAAATTTCACCTCAACATTTGATATTGTAGTTGACTCATACACATGGCTAACCTTGTGGGAAAAATGAGTTTTGTGAAAGAATCTGAATAAATAAGATAACACACGAGTAGCACGATCTAGCGAAGAAAATCTATTCAACACGTCTTCATAATTTATAACAAAAAATGAAGCATGAGTTTTAACAGCACGAGCCTCAAGATCGGTATCAAGTAAAGTAAGATTTCGTTGATTCCAAGAAGATTTGTTATCACGAAGCCAATGTGGTCAGATGGTGAAACGCCACGACTTCCTAAATCAGCAGGATTATCTTCTGATTTCACATGGTGCCAATTATGACTACCGACAATTTCTTGAATCTTACAAACTCTATTCGCAACAAATGTAGTCCAAGAACTGGCGTCTTTTTTAAACCAGGAAAGGACGATCGTAGAATCACTCCAACAATAAACCTGACGAAGAGGCACGCACATCAATCTCACCTAGTACACTTTTTAAAAGTTCTGATGCTAAAACAGTACTACAAAGTTCTAGACGAGGTATAGAAATAGTTTTAATGGACACCACCTTAGTCTTACACGTCAATAAATGGGTAAATATCTCCTTATTGGGGGTTTCAATGCGAATATATATCATCCCCGCATATGTCTTTTCCGACGCATCAGAGAAAACAAGAAGCTCAACAGAGGATTCAGGTTCATATTGAACCCATCTAGTTATTTTTATATTGTTAACTTCATGGTAAGAAGCAACAAAGTTTTCCCATTCAGCATTCGTTGAAGGTGTAATTGAATCATCCCAATTTATATTATCTTGCCAGACTTTTTTCATAATAATTTTTGCAACTATAATAACAGGTCCTAGTCAACCCACGGGATTAAATAGTTTTGCGATAATGGACAATACTTCACTTTTGTTATAGGTAGATCGGAACTAGGGATGCTAAACGGGAAATCCCGGGATTTTTGGGACTATGCAAATCCCGGAGCCCGGGATTTTCGGAATTATCTGAGTCCCGTTTTTTTGCATAAATAATGTTTTTGAGTGTCATCTTCCATATTAAAAATTATTGGAAACTCCCTTTTATAAAAAGTTAAAATAAAAAATTTGCTTTGATAAATATTTTAGTAGATAATATTATATTTTATATACATAATTGCTCAATTCACAACCTATTGTAAGTGTAGTTGTTCGTCAAGCTGTACAATAGTTGTAAAATGCTGTAGATAATTTCCATAGAAAAGTTTGAATGTCGTAGAATGACATTTATAGTAGAATCCATAAGCTTATAATAGTGCTAACATTTTTAAATTACATTTACTTTAATTTTAAAGTCGCTTTTTATTATTTCTCTTTTTCTTTTTAAATGTTCGACATTTTTAAAACAACACTTACAACAGGCCGTTCACAACTACCATGGTTGTAGCTAATACAATTTACAATCGACTGTACGTTGTGAATTGGGTAAATATATCTTATGGCGTTTTTTTTTCAGGAAAACATTTTACATACATTTCACTTTTCAATGTAAATTTGGAATTAAATGTCTGAATTATAGAGGTACATACATACATATGTGCGTCCGTATATACCTTTTAAATGAAAAAAAATTATAAAATTAAAAAATTATTTTTAATATAAAGACGCACATTTGTGCACAATGTTTTCGGGATTTCGTAAGTCCCGAAAATCCCGGGGTCCCGGTTCGGGATTTCGAGACTCCATCACTAAATCCCTAAGCCCCGGATTTCAAAAAACCTGTCCCGATTAGCATCTCTAATAGGAACGTAATTGGATCCACCTTAAAATAGAACACGTCTAAATGAGCGTTGCACTGAAGTAACAGTGTTTTGGGACTCAACAAAAGTCAAAAATTGAGCATCGACTACATGATCAGGGGGAAGATTAGCTAAAATTGCTTTTTTATTCGAAGTCCACTTTCGAAGTTCAAATCCTGCGGATGACAAAGCTCTTCTAAGTTGATCACGAGCGATCAACGCAGTGGTGACATCATGAGTGCCTGTTAATACGTCGCCAACGTACATATCATTCCGTATAATAATTGAGGCGGGGGAAACTCAGTTTCACAATCGTCAGCCTGTAGCAAAGTACGAATATCCAGATAAGGCGCACAATTGACACCGAAGGTGACCGTTTGCAATTCATACTCCTTAACTTCTTTCGTAGGAGAGTTTCTAAATAAGATGCGTTGAAAAGGAGTATGTGCCTGATCTAAAAAAAAGTACTAAATCAGTCTGCAAAGTTGGTCCTACATACAAACAATCATTTAGACTACTACCGTTAGAAGTCTTGTTTGCAGCATTAAAAACTACCCTTAATTTTGTAGTTTTGCTTTCTAATTTGAATACTGGATGGTGGGGTAAATAACAGGACAAAAGTGAAGAATCCTCAGTAACAGACTTCATGTGACCTAAAGTTAAATATTCCCTAACCACATCATCATACATTTCTTTAACTGAAGGCTTTCTTAATAAAGATGTCTCATTTCGTATGAACTGTGCCATAACATTGGCTTTAGACGAGCCTAAAAATTTTTTTTCAGAAAATTAAAACTTAAATGTTAAAGTCACTATATGAAGTCCATTGATGTCACGACGAGTTGTATTCTGGAAATTTTTCTCACATATTAAATCATATTGAGACATTATCTTCCGCTTCCGCGTCAGATTCTGATTCAAATTATCTTCTTCACAAAATTCAACCCTAGTGGAATAAACTTGCAACGAAGATTGCTGTATAGGGTATGTTATAAGCCAGCCGAATATATCCCTTTGAGCTAATAATGACCCTAGAACATTTTTCCGAACCTCGCCTATAATTATAAGTGGATATGGTTTTCTTTTTCTGTGATGGCTCAAAATGGCGATCCTTTTGTAAGAAAATAAACAGTAGCGGCCCTATGTATAAGCAAAAATTGGCATGAAGTTAGCATAAGTGGCAAAATTTAACATGATCTTAAAGAGTTTTGCCAAGCTACTTCACATTAAAAATCATGCTAGGACTTAGAGGTGGGTTAAAATTAGGTAATGCGACCATTTTTAATGTCAAATTGTATGGAGGAACTCGTTAACACCTAATTCAATTTCGTCACTTATGCTAACTTCATGCCAATTTTTGGTTATATTGGGTGTTTTTTATTGAGGTATAGAACTTTAAGTTGGCATCACTTTTTTAACTGGCGGCCATTTTGTCAGCTGTCAAGTGATTAATATTTAGTTTGGTTAATATTTTTAGGTTGACAAAAGAACAACGCTTGCAAATCGTGCAAATTTATTTAGAAAATAATGGTTCAGTTCGCGAAGTTTACCGCAAGCTCCGTCCATTTTATGGTCGACATAATCGTCCATCAGAGCAATTAATTCGGTTAACCATGGATTGTTTTCGCACTACGTTTACTCTATGTGATAATACACATCCGCAGAGACGTCGAACAGTGCGCACCGAAGAAACAATTGCCGCTGTAGAGCAAAGTGTTGAAGAGGACCCGAATGAATCGATTCGATATGGAGACCGGTATAGAGCCATGATAACCGACTATTTTGTTCCCGAATTGGATGGCATGAATGTGGATGAGTTGTGGTTCCAACATATTAAATATTTAAACATTAATGGCATAAAATTATCCTTCCAATAAAGCCAAATTGATGGACATTAAAACGATTTTCTTGTGTTTTATTTCAATTTGAAGTTATATACCTCTAAAAAAACACCCTGTACATTAGACCTGGCGTTAATTTTTTTTTTGGAAACTTGAATGCGGGTAGCGATGAAAATATGCGGTTTGATGCCAAAATTGATGTTGTACATTTTCAGGCTGATCGCATGGTGCCTACCCGTGCCATAATGGGGTCAAAGGTCAAAATTTTGAAAAATCACCAAAATATTTTTTTTTTGCATTTTATAATTTTTTTAATAAGAAATACTATAAATATGTTTTTTTATTTTATTTTTATTACATATGCTTATTATTTTTATTTTAAATCAACGAAGATTTTGTGTAGGTAGGAAAGTCCTTGCGGTAGCCCTCTACAATGTGTAATAAATATTGTTTATCAGCTTCGTTGTGTGTTAAGGATCTGTTAAAGTCAGTTATTAGTTTAACTTTCCTTTCGGCGGCATCATTTACAACATTAATGCATTTTGCTATCTGTTCCCCTTTACAAAACGCTTCGCTCTTAGGCCAATTTGACGGATCTAAGAGTAAGAAATCCATAGAAATTTCCAAACGAGAGAAAAAAAATTTTGTTTTGGTAGTCACAAAAGAACTCAAATCCTTGGATGTGAACAATTGCAATTCATCAACGCTTACGCACACTTTTTTAGAAGGGAAAACATTTACATCATCACCGATATGATTGTCTTCTTTGGACTCTATTTGCAATGCCAAAACCATCTTTTTCTTTGTTTCTGAGTCTACATGAGGATCAAAAAAGGCAAGTGCGATTGCCTCCTCTGATAAATACCACAGATGGTTCCGAATTTTTTCCAATAGCACTGTAGATACTTCTTTATTATAATAGGTAATAATCCCCTTTATAAGCTGCATATCTCTATTTGGCACTTCAACTGCATTTCCGGTTCTGAACCAGTACGGAATATAGAGACTTACTAAGAAAATGCAGATATTACGAATTCCATTCAACTGATTCGCAGAAATTTTAAAGTGTGCATGAAACAAGTATATTTTTAGACAATAGATAGCCTTGGACATGAATCTTGCATGAGACGTAGCTCCAGGTGTACGAAAAGTGAAATTGGGAATGCTACCACCAAGGTAGGAGTAGGAGTTCTCTATAATCATGACGAATGTGAACTTTAGCTAAATATTCAAGACAAAAGTTCTTGCTTGCTTCGCGTTCTTGGACAGGTATGACTTTCAAAACTTGATCATCCTGCATACAAGTGCTGAATCCCTTTGAATAAAATGTGCTCCATTCTCGTGCAAATCGTTCAAAAAATCGCCACCTCTGGGCCACTTGATTTTCCTACATTAATCTCAAATACAGCGTTTAATAGAATTTCTGCAATATGGTGGCGACATGGGAACCACAATAAGCTGCGTTCCAGTTTGCGTTCCAATAAAGTTCCAGCACCACTATGAGAGCCAGTATTTGCAGCAGTTGTGTCAAAACATATCATTTCTAACGAATTCTGCATATTAATTTTTAGCAAATATTCGTAGACTGATTGAGCAACTGCAGCACCTGTTCCATCTTTAATGATCGGGATAGCTATCAATTTTTCAACGTTCTCCGACGTGAGTACAATAGCCAAGCGGTCAACTTTGTCCTTTCCAGCAAGTGCGGGAAGTAGCTTTCCGTCCCAATGCAAAACAAATGTTTCAGGGATCTAAGTAAAAAACTTAAGCTCAAAAAAACTTAAAACTTGGCCAAAATAAAAAATATGTACCTTGAAATTTTCAATAATTTGTTTGCCATGACGCCGCCGATATTTTTTACGTTGTTCACGCAAACTTGTGAACAAGATCCTCAATATTGTGACCCAACGCTTTGGCAGTTGCACTGATGAAGTGTATAGCAAATGGAGTTGACATATTGCCAGCATCCATACAAGCAAGCATTCTATCGTCTATAAAATTCTTCTTTCCACGTCTTTGAATCGGCTTATTGGAGCAACTTGGAATGTTGTCACTCTGTTCATCCATCGCCTGGTTATCTTCTCCCGATTCATCACTTTCAAATTCAACATATTCCATAGTCAAGTCTGCTCATGAAATTAAGTGGTAAAAATAGCCACTGCCTGTCCAAATACTACATAATAATTACCTGAAGTGCCTTTTTTCTTTTCATTATTTTCTTTTCGACGTTTTTCATCTTCCAATCTTTGTGCCTTTCTTTTTTCTTTATTTGTAACATTTCTATCGACATAAGTCATGCTACCAACGCGTCCATTTTCTCGCTGCTTCGTTAGAAAGTCTATATCTTCCTGTATACTCATCAGCTTGAGTGCGTCAACGTGTGCAATGTCAAACAAATTATTTAAATTTTCCTTAAAGTCATTTTCTTTTTTGCAATAACTCGGAAAAGGAGAATTGCCCACTTTTTGGACTGTTCTCCACTCTTCATAAAGTTTAATGACTTTTGCAGCACATGTTCTTTGATCTGGAGTTGGTATTCTAGCTTTTTCCCAAAAAGGCAATATTTCAGCTAACACCAATCTTGCACTTTCTTTAACTGTTTTATTTTCACAACGAACATTATAAAAAAAACACTGAAGCACTTGTTGTTTTGATGGCAATTTCACACCAACTATTTTGGGTTCACATTTACCGATCAAATACACATTTGTATCAGCAGATCGAAGCCGTTTCAACGATGAAATTTTCTTTTGAGCCATTAATTACGAAAATTAACAAAGTAATTTATTTTACATAAACGGAACCTTTCACAACAATATTCAAATTTACAATGACAAAACTTTATATATTTATATCAAAAGCATTGCAATGTGTGCAGTAACAGAGCTAGAACAACGGTACTTTTAGACCAGACGTTGCAAAAAATCTCCTTATAGCAAAACAACAAAAAAATAAAAAAAATTCTGCTTGCGCAGAAGTCAAATGAGTTCATCATAGCTGTTAGAGGAATAACAGAAATTCACTTAAGAGAGCAACTATCAAGAAAAAAGTACACAAGAAAAGCATACGAATTTTGAGGTGAGCAACGAAAAAATAGTTTTACCGTTGTTTCAATAATAGTTGCTGGTATAGATATTGTTGGTATTTTTTAATTTCTATAAATATTTTCGTCTTATTGTTTTAGCAGAAGCACCATAATTTTTTACAACTTAAAGCTGAATTGAAAATTATAATAAACATTTATTTGATTTTTAAAAATTTGGTGATTTGGTGATTTTTAAAAATTTTGACCTTTGACCCCATTATGGCACGGGTAGGCACCATGCGATCAGCCTGAAAATTTACTACATCAATTTTGGCATTAAATCGCATATTTTCATTGCTACCCGCATTCAAAATTCCAAAAAATAAAAAACCCCATATTAGCTGCGCCAGGTCTACTGTACATAGGGCCGTAGGTTATTAGTGATCAAAGGCTCGATTTTCCAAATACAATCCTGTTCGATTGTACCAAATGTTTGCGTGAAATCAAGAAAATAAAAAACAGTTTTCGTAATATTTGTAATGAGTATAATCTTTTATTTAATTTACTTTTTGTAAAATGTAATTTGTGATGAAAGATAGCACAATATACTTATGTCAGCACTCAAAAAATGTTCAAGACAACGAATGAGTAAAAAAAAATATTTTTATATATATAGAGCGGCGCAAAACACAATGTTTACGAAAAAATATACCGTTAGCGGTTCACTCGTTAGTAGAGTGGTAATGGGGACCTAAAACATGTTTTGGGAATTCAAAACCGGGAAAAATAAAAAGGGTGGCAACCCTGTTACAAATGGGGGATTTTGGGGATTTCATGCTGCGATTTTTTGGTTGGGTGTGTGTGACTTTGATTCTTTGTTTATGTGTATGTATGTATACTTGAGTGTACAGCTTTTGTTGTTATTGTAGAGAAGCGTTGTGCTTACAGTGTATGGATGTATGTATGTATGTGTGTGTGTGTGTGAGTGTGTGTGTATGTGTTTATGAGTGTGTGTTTTTGTATTTACTTGTATGTTTGCCGTTGTCCGATACTTTTGTTGTAGTGGCAGACAATCGTTATACCCAGTAGGAAATGTTGATGGTGAAAATGTAATTACTACCTTTTGACTTGTCATCAGTACTACTATATAATTATACCCCATACAATACTTTGTACTATAGACATTTAGCATGTGCTTGTCATTGAGACCCTAGTAATAGCACTAAAACAATTGACTAGGTAGTGACTACGTAGTTCTTATGGGGTCATGAGACATACTAACCAGACAGTTAGTTACTGGTACATTTCTATAATTTACGTACATGCAAACGTATATATATTGACAAATTATTGACAACTCCACCACAAATACACCATATCTATTTTCTCCCCTTCTTTTATACTGCCGGATAGAAGAAAACTTATTATACCAAAATTGTTACTAGAATTTTAGTGTTGACACAAAGACACTTGCATCCAGTCTGACTGCAGGGTAGTGACAAGGGATCGGTGCATTTGTGTTTATGTAGTGATAGTTATTTGATAGACTTTGAGTTGCTGTTTTGAGTTATCGTTGGTATGCTTATGTAGGGTTTTTGTATGTATGCATTTATGTTTGCGATCTCTGGGGAAATAATCTAATAGCTACAGAGAGTGGCAACCCTGTTGTACATGGACGTGGATAGGGAATGTATTTGGTAATGTATCTATGTATATGTTGCTGTATTAATGTATGTGATCGTATCTATTTTTACTTTGAAGAATACCATTGCTTGTGTGTATTGTTTAACCTTCGAGAGTTTTTCATACATATTTACAAATGAATGTGTATATGTTTTCTGGGCTATTGACGTGGCTATTCTTATGGAGATAGAAAATATTGTGTTGACATATGGTTTATATGTACAAGTGAATTTCAGATGTTAAATATTTTGAATCAAATCAGGTTGATAAGCAGATTTTTTTTAATAGGGGCAATGATATTTTTATTTCAGTATATTTTACTTTAATGTAGCAATTATAGGAAATTGCTTTTGAAGACATACACCAAAACTTATAGAAGCATCTACTTTTACGTGTCCCGATTTTTCTCGTACCTTTGTATTACAAACTGATGCTAGCGATTTTGATCTGGGTGTTGCTGTGTATATGAATTTCATCATATATCGTAATACCAACAGAGAATTGTGGAAATGTGTGTGTGTGTGTATGTATGAATTTCATCATATGTCGTAATTAATTAGATTTGATAACTACTACGCGATTCTCATATAAAGTATATAAGTAGAAGAAATAATGTAGATTGTCATCAGTCTGCTTTGATATCTCAACAAGTGACAACCTATTTTCCCAACAAAAAATTTAAAGTGTTTAAAATCCAAAAACTATAAAAGTGCTAGAACTAATTACTGTTTGTTAAACAAGTTTATAGTGTATAAAAAATAATTAAATAAATTGTTTATAACTAAAATAAATTGTTTATAAATAAAATAATTTAATAAATTGTTTATAAATAAAATAATTATATTTATTAATAAACAAATATATAAAATGAATACTAAAAGTTGTGCAATCTGCAATAAAGTCTTTATGACTCAAACAAAACTAAATCAGCATATGGAAACGCACACCTATACCAACCAATCGAAGGCTATGCTTGGAACTGGTAAGCTGGATCTTCAAAATAAATATTGTGAGGATTGTGATGAGATGATCCCATCAAATGGTAACATGGCTCATGTCAGAACCACAAAACACAAAAACATTTGCCACCAAGAACAGATTGGAGATTTTCTTATTAAAAGAGTGAGCAACTTCAATGGGAGGATCGAGACATATATCCTTCTCAACAAAAATGGGGGTGTTATGTTTCCGGAGGAGTTTCTGAAATCTGCTAAGAGCTCCACACTACAACAACTAAATGAATGTAGTAGGATACATACTACATTTAAATTTAATATGGAGCTCACATGCGATTATATGAAGACGGTGAATGATGACATGAATGTTTCCCAACTTGTACATATTTCGAAAATGATGTTGGTGACTTTGTGTGATGACATAGAGGATATGTACAAGAAACAGGCCGAGGAGCTAAGAGCTAAAATGGAAGAATTTCAAGAGAGGGATAGCGGATGGACCTTGATTTCAATAAATTCCCTTGAAGTTAATATAAACAAGGCGTCCAAAATAAGAGGATCGAGCTTTATTCCTCTCCCAAAAAATATGGCAGCAAAACATGCATGCATAAATATCGAAAACTCTGATGTTTATTGCTTTAAATGATGTCTCATTGCGGCTTTGAACACAAATAGTACTTAAATCGAAGACAACAGAAAAACTGTAGAAATTACAATATCGCAAACATTTCTGCTGAGAATATTAATATAGGGGCAATTGTATTAAATTTCGAAGGCCTAGAGTTTCCACTCCCATTGAAGCAGATTAAACAATTCGAACGTCAAAATAATATGAGCATCAATGTATTTGGTCACAATGGAACATCGCTTATAGGACCATACTACATAACAAAAGGAGAACAACATGTTCATATTAATCTGTTATTGCTCCAGTCCAATGAAAACTTCCACTATGTGCTCATCACGGATATATCAAAGTAAGTTTAATTTTTGCATTTAAGAGAAATATGTTTTCATATCTATTTAAAAAGTTACTTCTTATTGGTATATTTATTTATTTCTTATTGGTATTTTCTATATTTTCTTCAGACTTCTTCGTTCCAACATGACAGCACACAGAAGTAAGATACATATTTGCAACACATGCCTATTTCATACACATGATGATTATGTGTACAATCACCATAAAAATGTTTGTGGGAAAAAAGTCATCAGAATGCCCGACGATGAATCAATCATCAAGTTGGAAAACTACTACAAACAGTTAGATGTACCATTTGTAATCTACGCAGACTTCGAGTCTATTTTGGAAAAAGTTGATGATCCTGTAAGTAAAAGCAGTACAAATTTACAGAAACATCATGCTTGTGCATTCGGTTATCTATATAATTAATAGGCGAACACGTTTCTTGTAATCCCTTTTACGCCGGAACTACTGCACCGATTTTGGAAAGATTTATATCATTTTAAAGGAATTTCTGCGCAGATGTGCAAAATCTATATTTTATTGAAATCGGTTTAGTTTTTTGGGAGCTATAAGCGTTTAAAGTTGCTACTACTACATGCAAACATAGTACACGCTCATTTGTTAGTTTACACTGTGTGTTTGTGTGTGTGTGTATTTGTGTACTATTTTTCATGCTATTCCATTTTTTTTTTCTTATTTGTTGTTGTATAAAGCCATAAAACCAGGGTGGCCGATGACATTTTTCAAAAAGTTGCACCAAATAGGGGATTTATCAAAAAAAGGGGCAAAATTAAAAAAAGACGTGAAAACTACACTAAATTTTTTATTTTTAATGTATTATTATATAATTCACTCTAAAGAAAGGGGAAAAAAGTGGCAAGGCAGTCGAAAAAGTGGCAATTTGCCCTTTAGTCGGTCAAACGGTCACGCTGCATAAAACTTATAGGACGAGAGTTCAATAAATTGAATTAGGTTTAATAAAGAGATTTTGTTTCTGTTTAGAATGCGGACGATTCTGTCGTCCCTTTGGTATATCTAGTTTTATTAATTGTAGCTTTAAGAGAGAAAATTATTTATATAGACATTATTTTGGTGATGATTCGGCGAATATATTTATCAAAAAAATAGTTGAAGATTGTACAGATATATATCTAAATTATTTACTTAAAGTTAAGAAAATGTTCATGACCCCAATAGAAATAGCTCAATATAATAATGCACAAAATTGTCATATATGTAAGAAAATGTTAAATAACGATAAAGTTAGAGGTCATTGTCATCTTACGGGTAATTATCGTGGGACAGCTCAAAGCGACTGTAATTTGAATTATAAAACACCTCATTTTATACCGGTTATCTTGCATAATCTTTCTGCATATGATAAGCACTTATTTTTCAAAGAGCTTTCTACTATAAAAAATTCCACAATAAAAGTGAATCCCCAGAACGCAGAGCGTTATATTTCTCTTTCAATTTTCATACGTTGGATTCCAAATAAGATTTATAGACTCGTTTAGATTTATGGCTTCGAGTTTAGATACGTTAGCGAAAAATCTTGATAGCAATGATTTTAATACTATTCGATCATGTTTCGTTGATGAAGCTCATTTCAACCTGATTAGAAGAAAGGGTGTATTTCCGTACTCTTACATGGATTCCATGACTAAGTTTAAGGAAATTCAACTCCCTAGTAGAGGAGAGAGAGTTCTTCAATATTCTAACGAATGACACATTCTTCATTCGTTAGAATATTGAAGAATATTGAAGTCGAGTATGAACATGCTCAAAAAATATGGAGAGAGTTTAACTGTAAAACCCTCCTTGACTATACTGAACTCTATTTAAAGACAGATGTTCTTCTTTTAACCGACGTGTTTGAAAATTTTAGGAAAATTTGTAGAGATATATACGATTTGGACCCCTGCCACTATTATACAGCACCAGGCTTATCTTGGGATGCAATGTTGAAAACCACAGAAGTTTCACTCGAACTGTTCACTGATTCCGAAATGTATATGTTTATGCAAAACGGAATAAGAGGTGGACTAGTTCAATGCTCGCAAAGATATTCGAAGGCGAATAATAAGTATTTAGAAGATTTTGATGCATCAAAACCATCGGAATTTCTTGTATATTTAGACGCTAACAATTTGTATGGTTGGGCGATGTCAGAATATCTTCCTTGCGGTGAATTTGAGTGGGTATGTGATACTGAAGTTGATGTTAAAAAAATTTCTGATACTGCAGAGTACGGGTACATTTTGGAAGTGGATATAGATTATCCCGATTCAGTGCATAATCTACATAATGATTTGCCATTTTGTCCTCATAATAAGCCCGTGGGGGGATCCAAAATCAAAAAATTAGTGGCAGACTTACACTCAAAAACAAATTACACCATACACTATAGAGTTTTAAAACAAGCCATTTCAAATGGCCTCATCTTAAAACAAATCCATAGAATACTCAGATTTAAGCAATCCCCTTGGCTTAAAAAATATATTGACTTAAACACATTTCATAGGACAAAAGCTAAAAATAGTTTTGAAAAAGATTTCTTCAAACTTTTAAACAATGCTGTTTACGGGAAGGCAATGGAAAACATTGAAAAACGTAGGGACATTAGAATTACTTCATCTTGGGAAACAACAAACAGGAATCATTTGAGTATCAGCAGTTGACAAAATTTTCTGATGATATGTATGCGGTAGAGTTAGAAAAAATGGAACCACTATATGATAAACCTATATATGTTGGTTTCACAGTACTGGAGTTATCCAAGTGGAGAATGTATGACTTCCATTATGGCTTCATGAAGCCTAGATTTGGAGAGAACATTTCTCTCAACTATATGGATACTGACTCATTTATTTATTCAATTAAAACTGATGATTTTTACGATGACATCCGTAATGATATTAGTTTAAATATTGATACGTCAGAATATCCTATAGATAACCAATTTCGTTTGCCGCTACTCAATACACTGGGTCTTCACGTAGCAAATTCATTGCTGAGAACAAGCAATAACGTCGGCAGAATAATCTATTTTTTTTTTGCTTCTTGCTTGAGGCGGAGAACACGTACGGCAATTTTTTCCACAAATTTTACACATACATAGGGCAGGTATTGCCTAAAACATATATTTCCAATAAAAAAATACGAACAATTTATATTTATTTCTTTTTATATTACGTTTTCGCACAATGTCTTTTTATATTTTGCTTGAATTTACTGTTTTTCCAAAATTAATTAAATAATATAACAAAAGTGACAGCAGATTGCTTGGCAATAATTGCTCGAGCAATCAGCACAGCAATCATTGCTCAATGGATTGACACTTATGGCAATCGCTGTCTACACGCAGGAAATTACATGGACGCAATCAAATTTGACAATTGCTTCAATGGATATTGCTACGTGAAGACCCAGTGATAAGAAGGTTTTGGGAATGATGCAAGATGAAAACAATGGGGATATAATGACAGAGTTTGTTGGTTTAAGAGCAAAAATGTATTCTCTGTCGACTCTTCGCTCGGAAGCTGTTAAAAAATGGTTACAAAAGTTGCTTATTTGAATCCAAAATTATCTCGGATGAAATGTTTTTGTTTAGATCTAAAACACATCAACTATATACCCAAAAACTACATAAAATAGCACTTAGCTTTTCTGATGATAAAAGAAATATAATGAAAGATAAAATTAAAACGCGCGCTTGGGGACATTACATAGACCGAAACAATGAAACAATGGATGTAGAATAGAATGCTTCCTACTAAATTGCATGTAAGATGACAAAGACAATTTAATTTTGTACTAATTGTATTTATTTATTAATGTATTTCTTTAATTATTTATTATTTACTTATTTGCTCGTTATTTAATTGATTTATTTATTATTTATTTCTTTATTAATTTATTTATTGATTTATTTCTTTAATTATTTATTAATTTATTTATTATTTACTTATTTGTTTCATTAATTAATTTATGTATTTATTTGTTTATTAATTCATTTCTTTGTTTATTTATTATTTATTTATTTGTTTATTAATTTATTTCTTTATTTATTTATTAATTTATTTATTGTTTATATATTTGTTTATGAATTTATCTATTAATTTTAGTATTTTATTCACATTTATTCATTTTATTATTTATTAAAATCAAATATTCGATTAATGATCTTTTTTCTTTTTATATCTATATATTTTTATTTATATAGAGTTAAATTTGTATTAGTACTAAGATTTTTAAGAAAAATGTTAAATAAAATATTGAAAAAATATTAAAATATGTAAATGGTTTTTATTTCAGCTTAAATTTACTAAATATAAATTGTAACTACAAATGTCAAAATTTTTATATTTTGTTTCTCTATTGTCTTTACTAAGCTAAATCAAAAATGTTTCTTTTTTGTTTTCATATCGCTTAAACTTACACAGTCTTGTTATCTTTGAGAGGTCCTACACAAGAGGAATTGAATTTCACAATATTATGAAATTCCATTAGATATTTTCTTGTCAACACCAACTGTTTTAAAATTTTCTCATCCATGTTTAATAACAGCAAATAAGAGGTATCAGCTATTATATTAGGTATCAGCTATCAGATCAGCTTATCAGGAGCTGGTCTGGTTTTCAGATCAGCCTATCAGCAGCTGGTCTGGTTTTCAGATCAGCTTATCAGAAGCTGGTCTGGTTTTCAGATCAGCTTATTAGGAGCTGGTCTGGGGGGTTACTCTCTACTACGATGCGAAAGAAAAATGGTACGAAATCTAACGATTGGTACTCTGTAATGCGTTTGCGCATTTACCTTTCGCATCTATTATTTTCCGTTTCGCAAGTCTGGTATCACCGTACTCTGTAATGCGAAAGCGCCTGTCAAAATCGC
This sequence comes from Tachina lurida, assembly GCA_944452675.1. Lineage (NCBI taxonomy): Eukaryota > Metazoa > Arthropoda > Insecta > Diptera > Tachinidae > Tachina > Tachina lurida. Next base: position 89,894,284 of record OX101752.1, read on the forward strand.
TCGATAAGCGCAAATATCTTGCGTTAGCTAAATACCAAACGTAAAGTGAGAAAAACATGTAAGTACGTTGAAAAAAATATTTATATATTGACTGTCTTATTCATAAAAAATATTTTTGTTTTATAAGAGGTTTATTAAACTAATTTTCTATAGAAATTTGATTAATAAACCTTTTATAAAACCAAAATATTTATATTTAAATCGTAGTTTTTAGGGTAAAAGCCAAAAAATTACAAACAAAACAACAACAGTTTGAAATTTTAGTGGATTGCAAATAATTTGTGGACAAAATTGACAGACGACCTAAATTCTAATGGACCTCCTGTAAGGGATATATGTAGCTGGTTGTTTATAATGAAATGTGACACTAATAGTACTTATAATATTACACATGTATGTTTGTATGCATGTATTCATATTTGATTTAAAAAATCACATCAAGTGAAAATGCGTAAAAATTAATTAAGCATTTCCAGCACAGGTGATGGTCCCTCTCATTTTTGTATTTTCTCAATCGCTACGTAGAGCTCTTTTAAGCGACGGGACATTGACTGCTGCTATATTCCTAAGGTATGGAACTGGCCAATTTGATGTTGGTATCCACCTTGGCCAAGTAATTTTAAGGCAGCGGCTAGTTTTATAAACTTTCAGCTAATGTTGAACAGCGTTTAGAACATACAGAAACGCAAATTTTGTACAAAGTTAAAATAAAGCAATATGTATTTAATAACATACCGCTACAGATTTTTTCTTACCTGCGGTCATTTAAGAAAGTATATATATATATATATCTCTTAAGCTTAAATTAAATGACATACCCATAATGCCATAGCCATAACCAAACCAAAATTCAATTGGTTTCTATGGTGAGAGTTATGGCGTTAAGGTTGTTTTCTATGGTTATGGTTATGTACCGTCTAATTGAACTTTTAAGACTCGTTTTGCAACTCATTATACATGGACGTTTTCTTCATAAAACCATAATGCTAAAGAATCCATCACTTTATTTTCAATTAAAAGCTGTTACACTTCACTTTTTCTTAAATTTTGATTTTAACTGTCGTTTTTTATACATATTTTGACATTTCAGTACTGCCAACCTTTGCCATATTTTCTTTTGCAATGTCCGTGTTGCCACTTTTTCAAGCAATTTTGCGAAAGGTTTTGAGAAAGTAATAGAGCGTACCAAATTTGCATATCAACGCATTTAGCTTTCGCATCGTAATTGCTTTCGCATCGCAATAGAGAGTAACCCCCCTGGTTTTCAGATCAGCTTATCAGGACCTGTGCCCATGTTCTGTAACTTTGGCGAGAACTTCTTGCGTCGAAAAGATGTGAAACAAAATATTCCATCGTTTCTCGAAAAGTGAGAAAAAAGTGTGTCTGTAAGTCATGTCGAAAACCCTCAAAAGTGATTACGTTATTACGTTAGAAATGCCATAATATACAACTCAAAGCCGACTTAAAATCGCAGACTAGGTGAACGCTTATCAAAAATGTCTTTGACGGCGACCATAATTCACTAAGAGTAGAAAACTTTCAACGACGGCAGCGAAAATACAATCGTCGGCTATACCAAATAATGTATAGTGCGACTTTGATGATTGTTGTTTACAAAATTGTTGAAAAAAATTAATAAAATATGTTGTTAAAATAATTTAACAGTGCGAGTATCACTTCAGAGCAAAATTCTTAAATTTTTTGCATTATCATTCATTGCATTTTGCATTTTTAACATGTTTTTTTTTCGTTAAAATTCTATCTCACCCCGTTTTTATTTGTGAGTATATTTGACAGTACAAAGCGGAAACTTTTCTCACGAAAATTTTACAGACACACTTTTTCTGTAGAATGTCGAATAATTTCCTTACGTGACAGCTTTTACTCGCCAAAAAAAGTTACAGACACAGTTTAGTGAGAAAAACACTGTTTCAATTTATGGCATTTTTGTTTCATTTCACACAATTCCATCGAAAACTTTCTCGACGCGGGATTTACAGAACATGGGCACTGGTCTGGTTTTCAGATCAGCATATCAGGACCTGGTCTGGTTTTCAGATCAGATTATCTGATTCAGATTGAGTTATCAGTTTACAAGTAGTTAGTCGTTTATAACATTTATATATTTATATGAATAAAGTTTCAGGTCAGATGAAATAACTAAAGTCAATCTCTTATGAGCAGTAATTTATATAGTTATAAAATAGTCAAAGTCTTTTCTATAACGCACATAATTTAATTTATCATCAAAAATCCATATTTACCCAGTAAAAAAAATTGGAAGTCATTCTAAAGGAAGTACATTTTCATTGCTTCCAAAAAATCGATATTTTTAATTTGCCGATAGTTGGCAGAAAACCAAGTAGAAGTTTATTTTAGTCATACAAAACCTTGTAATTCCTCTCTAGTTTTAGAAATTCCTCACCAGAATTTTAAAAAAATCGATTTTTTTTGAAGAAACTTATGAACTAATTTTGGTCTAAAATTTTAAAGTTATTTGCTTAAATTTACATTAAATTACTGTTTCGTGTTTAAATTTCTATAAAAAGAAACTAATTGTTAAAATAGGTACCTATTACCCATTTTTCCTAGATGAAAATATTATCATAGAACACAAAAAAGGAAATTTTTCTTAAAATCGCTTCCAATTCGGTGACCAGGCAGCGAAAAAGAGAACTTCTTGCAATGACAACCCTATGTAAAAATCATTAGATCGGATCGAAATTTGCACTACTTCCAGATCGCAAACTCTACATTTTCATGACTTTTTTGGAGTGTCTTTTTTTACTGGGTATCGTTAAAACACTATACAAATTTCCTGAAACTTTTCAAAATTCATATTACTGACAACATTATCCCTATAGACGAGCTTAATATTTTTCTCATCTTGCTTAAACATTATAATAACATTTGCATTGTCTCTTGTTAAATCCTTACAGCCGTATTCATAAAAATTTTAAACAGCATTTTGAATGTTGTTAAACAAAAATTCACTAAAATTGTATTATAATAGAATTTTAGCTTAAAAAAACGTTTTTTTTATTTAAACCTTGTGTAAATCACCAAATCTTAAAAATTAACTGCACCCATACTTAAAATAATTTTGAGTTGTCGTCGTTGTAATTTTGCTTCATGTTTATTTGCATTTTTAACTTTGCCTATATGTATGTATGTATGTATGTATGCATGTATGTATGTAATTAGGAATTATGTTATAAGTTGGGCACAAGTAGAATGAGTCATCATTCTTCTGTCGCCCATACAAAAATATACACGTACATATATATGTATATTATTCTGCTTTTCACATGCAGCATCAGAAAATATCATACTTGAAATTCTTTAAGCTTCATTACGAGAAAAAAATAAATGTATAATATACCATTCTTTTAATTATGAAATTAAATTCTTCAGATATTCATATTTGACTTGATATAGATAATTTTAGTATAAATATATGTTTTTAAACTTGAGATAGTAGTAGTGAACTGCCGCTCCCACCGCAATTAAAATTGTGAAATTTGGGTAATTAAAATTGTAAAATTTTAAAATTCTTGGAAATTTGATACATACGAGGGTGGTTCAATAAGTCTGTTCAATTTTTTTTCGTTTACATTAACTTTTTTTGTACTTGTTTTTTTTTTTGTTTACTACATACGAGGGTAGATCAATAAGTCCGTTTTATGTGAAAATGATTTTTCGTATGGTGGACGGTAAAAACGCAAAAATAAATATTTATGTCAATCTGACGGAGAAAACGTAAAAATAAATATTTTTGTAATGCCGACAGGAAAATCATGAAAATGATTTTTCCTAATGACAACGGAAAATCATGAAAATGATTTTTCATAATGTGGACGGTTAAACGTGAAATAAAAAATATTTTTAATAATGCCGACGGGAAAAAAAGTGGAAATAAATTGTTTGTAAAGCCGACGAAAAATTTGTTGATGTCTGTCTGTGGAAATTCGAGTCTGTCAGTGATTTGGGGTGTGTAACAATTTGTGTGTGTCCTTTGTCGTCCTTATGGGTAATTAAACTTTAAAACTTTTATCTACGCCGGAGTGACAGTCCAGTACTACTATCTCAAGTTTAAAAACATATATTTATTCTAAAATTATATATTTCAAGTCAAATATGAATATCTGAAGAAGTTAATTTCATAATTAAAAGAATGGTATATTACACTGGTTTACAGCCAAAAAATACCAAGAACGCCATATGCCTAGATACGTTAATTGAGACCTCCTGAACAGGAAAAACACTGTAATTTTTTTTTCTAAGTACCGTTTTTTAAATAACGGTACTTTTGTGTTTTTTTTGTGTATGGTCCCACTCAAACCCTTGTGGAGCCCAACCCAAAAGTCCGATGGAGATAAATGGCATATCGTTAGAAAGGTAATTGAATGACTTTTCCGTCAATATGCTGCACATTTCTATCTGACAAGAATTGGTTGAGTTATGGCACCTCAAAGTTCAAAATTTGCCTATTTTTTACGTTTGTTTCAAAATTTTTAATTTTAGTTTCGTTTTTTTTCTACGTTATAGTAAAGATCTGGAATGTTTTATTTTTTTTACCAAATAGTTTATTTAATTACCAACATTTTAAGCGTAATTTGAAAAAAAATCGATGAAAAATAAATTTTTTGTTAAGGATTTTGTTAAACGACAATATTTTAATTTTCATTGCACATACACTATATTCGGCATGAATTCAAAAAATTTAAATTAAAATGACGAGCGACTTGAACTTTTGCGTTTTTTTTTCGGATGGATCTTCGCGAATGAGGAACCAACAATAGTCCGCTATCATTTGTTCATCCCACCAGCCTTTGTAACGTCTCTCGATTTCTTCCATTTCTTGGTGAAATCTTTCACCTTGTTCATCACTTTCGGAGCCCAAGTTCGTGGGGAAAATATCCAAATGACTGAATAGGAAGCGTAATTTAGGTGTCATATTTGAATCTAAGAGTTAAAACGAATAAATGTTTAAATGATAACGGCCTTTTACTCAACGCTTACCAATGGCATTGAATTTTTGCAGTAATGTATCGATCTTCTGAGTGTTTAGGTCCAGCTCATTTGGAGGCATGGGAAGCATTCCAGGAGATCGTTCACAACTTTTTGGGAAACTACAGAAGTCCTGATTACGCCCGACGAACTTGGGCTCCGAAAGTGATGAACAAGGTGAAAGATTTCACCAAGAAATGGAAGAAATAAAAAAAAATACAAATGAAAATTTTTGAAACAAACGTAAAAAATGGGCAAATTTTGAACTTTGAGGTGCCATAACTCAACCATTTCTTGTCAGATAGAAATTTGCAGCATATTGACGAAAAAGGCATTCAATTACCTTTCCAACGATATGCCATTTATCTCGATCGGACTTTTGGGTTGGGCTCCACAAGGGTTTGAGTGGGACCATACACTGAAAAACACAAAAGTACCGTTATCTAAAAAACGGTACTTAAAAAAAAAATTAAAGCGTTTTTCATGCTCAGGAGGTCCCAATTAAATTATATAATTATGTGGCGTTCTTGGTATTTTTCCAAATTAAAAATTTGTAAAGCTGTGTTATACATTTATTTTTTTCTCGTAATGAAGCTTAAAGAATTTCAAGTATGATATTTGCTGATGCTGCATGTGAAAAGCAGAATATATGTACATACATATGTACGTGTATATTTTTGTATGGGGCGACAGAAGAATGATGACTCATTCTACTTGTGCCCAACTTATAACATAATTCCTAATACATACATACATACATGCATACATACATACATATAGGCAAAGTTAAAAATGCAAATAAACATGAAGCAAAATTACAACGACGTCAACTCAAAATTGTTTTAAGTATGCGTGCTTTGGTGATTTACACAAGGTTTAAATTAAAAAAAACGTTTTTTAAGCTAAAATTCTATTATGAATAGAATTTTGGCGAATTTTGCCTAAACAACATTTGAAATAGTGTTTATAATTTTTATGAATATGACTGTAAGCATTTAATAAGAGACAATGTAAATGTTATTATAATGTATAAGCAAGATGAGAAAAATATTAAGCTCGTCTATGTGGATCATGTTGTCAGTAATATGAATTTTGAAAAGTTCCAAGAAATTTTATATTGATGGAAGGATAAATATAGATTTTTGACGATAAATTAAATGATGTTTGTTATAGGAAGCAATTTAACTATTTCATAACTATATAAATTACTGCTCATAAAAGATTGACTTTAGTTATTTCATCTGACCTGAAACTTCATTCATATAAACGTTATAAGTGATTAACTACTTGTAAACTGATAACTCAATCTGAATCAAATAACCTGATCTGAAAACCAGACCAGCTCCTGATAAGCTGATCTGAAAACAAGACCAGCTGCTGATAAGCTGATCTGAAAACCAGACCAGCTGCTGATAAGCTGATCTGAAAACCAGACCAGCTCCTGATAAGCTGATCTGAAAACCAGACCAGCTGTTGATAAGCTGATCAGAAAACCAGACAAGCACTTGATAAGCTGATCTGAAAACCAGATCAGCTCCTGATAAGCTGATCTGAAAACCAGACCAGCTCCTGATAAGCTGATCTGATAGCTGATACCTAATATAATAGCTGATACCTCTTATTTGCTGTTATTAAACATGGATGAGAAAATTTTAAAACAGTTGGTGTTGACAAGAAAATATCTAATGAAATTTAATGGAATTTCATAATATTGTGAAATTCAATTCCTCTTGTGTAGGACCTCTCAAAGATAACAAGACTGTGTAAGTTTAAGCGATATGAAAACAAAAAAGAAACATTTTTGATCTAGCTTAGTAAAGACAATAGAGAAACAATATATAAAAATTTTGACATTTGTAGTTACAATTTATATTTAGTAAATTTAAGCTGAAATAAAAATCATTTACATATTTTAATATTTTTTCAATATTTTATTTAACATTTTTCTTAAAAATCTTAGTACTAATACAAATTTAACTCTATATAAATAAAAATATATAGATATAAAAAGAAAAAAGATCATTAATCGAATATTTGATTTTAATAAATAATAAAATGAATAAATGTGAATAAAATACTAAAATTAATAGATAAATTCATAAACAAATATATAAACAATAAATAAATTAATAAATAAATAAAGAAATAAATTAATAAACAAATAAATAAATAATAAATAAACAAAGAAATGAATTAATAAACAAATAAATACATAAATTAATTAATGAAACAAATAAGTAAATAATAAATAAATTAATAAATAATTAAAGAAATAAATCAATAAATAAATTAATAAAGAAATAAATAATAAATAAATCAATTAAATAACGAGCAAATAAGTAAATAATAAATAATTAAAGAAATACATTAATAAATAAATACAATTAGTACAAAATTAAATTGTCTTTGTCATCTTACATGCAATTTAGTAGGAAGCATTCTATTCTACATCCATTGTTTCATTGTTTCGGTCTATGTAATGTCCCCAAGCGCGCGTTTTAATTTTATCTTTCATTATATTTCTTTTATCATCAGAAAAGCTAAGTGCTATTTTATGTAGTTTTTGGGTATATAGTTGATGTGTTTTAGATCTAAACAAAAACATTTCATCCGAGATAATTTTGGATTCAAATAAGCAACTTTTGTAATCATTTTTTAACAGCTTCCGAGCGAAGAGTCGACAGAGAATACATTTTTGCTCTTAAACCAACAAACTCTGTCATTATATCCCCATTGTTTTCATCTTGCATCATTCCCAAAACCTTCTTATCACTGGGTCTTCACGTAGCAATATCGATTGAAGCAATTGTCAAATTTGATTGCGTCCATGTAATTTCCTGCGTGTAGACAGCGATTGCCATAAGTGTCAATCCATTGAGCAATGATTGCTGTGCTGATTGCTCGAGCAATTATTGCCAAGCAATCTGCTGTCACTTTTGTTATATTTTTTAATTAATTTTGGAAAAACAGTAAATTCAAGCAAAATATAAAAAGACATTGTGCGAAAACGTAATATAAAAAGAAATAAATATAAATTGTTCGTATTTCTTTATTGGAAATATATGTTTTAGGCAATACCTGCCCTATGTATGTGTAAAATTTGTGGAAAAAATTGCCGTACGTGTTCTCCGCCTCAAGCAAGAAGCAAAAAAAAATAGATTATTCTGCCGACGTTATTGCTTGTTCTCAGCAATGAATTTGCTACGTGAAGACCCAGTGTATTGAGTAGCGGCAAACGAAATTGGTTATCTATAGGATATTCTGACGTATCAATATTTAAACTAATATCATTACGGATGTCATCGTAAAAATCATCAGTTTTAATTGAATAAATAAATGAGTCAGTATCCATATAGTTGAGAGAAATGTTCTCTCCAAATCTAGGCTTCATGAAGCCATAATGGAAGTCATACATTCTCCACTTGGATAACTCCAGTACTGTGAAACCAACATATATAGGTTTATCATATAGTGGTTCCATTTTTTCTAACTCTACCGCATACATATCATCAGAAATTTTTGTCAACTGCTGATACTCAAATGATTCCTGTTTGTTGTTTCCCAAGATGAAGTAATTCTAATGTCCCTACGTTTTTCAATGTTTTCCATTGCCTTCCCGTAAACAGCATTGTTTAAAAGTTTGAAGAAATCTTTTTCAAAACTATTTTTAGCTTTTGTCCTATGAAATGTGTTTAAGTCAATATATTTTTTAAGCCAAGGGGATTGCTTAAATCTGAGTATTCTATGGATTTGTTTTAAGATGAGGCCATTTGAAATGGCTTGTTTTAAAACTCTGTAGTGTATGGTGTAATTTGTTTTTGAGTGTAAGTCTGCCACTAATTTTTTGATTTTGGATCCCCCCACGGGCTTATTATGAGGACAAAATGGCAAATCATTATGTAGATTATGCACTGAATCGGGATAATCTATATCCACTTCCAAAATGTACCCGTACTCTGCAGTATCAGAAATTTTTTTAACATCAACTTCAGTATCACATACCCACTCAAATTCACCGCAAGGAAGATATTCTGACATCGCCCAACCATACAAATTGTTAGCGTCTAAATATACAAGAAATTCCGATGGTTTTGATGCATCAAAATCTTCTAAATACTTATTATTCGCCTTCGAATATCTTTGCGAGCATTGAACTAGTCCACCTCTTATTCCGTTTTGCATAAACATATACATTTCGGAATCAGTGAACAGTTCGAGTGAAACTTCTGTGGTTTTCAACATTGCATCCCAAGATAAGCCTGGTGCTGTATAATAGTGGCAGGGGTCCAAATCGTATATATCTCTACAAATTTTCCTAAAATTTTCAAACACGTCGGTTAAAAGAAGAACATCTGTCTTTAAATAGAGTTCAGTATAGTCAAGGAGGGTTTTACAGTTAAACTCTCTCCATATTTTTTGAGCATGTTCATACTCGACTTCAATATTCTTCAATATTCTAACGAATGAAGAATGTGTCATTCGTTAGAATATTGAAGAACTCTCTCTCCTCTACTAGGGAGTTGAATTTCCTTAAACTTAGTCATGGAATCCATGTAAGAGTACGGAAATACACCCTTTCTTCTAATCAGGTTGAAATGAGCTTCATCAACGAAACATGATCGAATAGTATTAAAATCATTGCTATCAAGATTTTTCGCTAACGTATCTAAACTCGAAGCCATAAATCTAAACGAGTCTATAAATCTTATTTGGAATCCAACGTATGAAAATTGAAAGAGAAATATAACGCTCTGCGTTCTGGGGATTCACTTTTATTGTGGAATTTTTTATAGTAGAAAGCTCTTTGAAAAATAAGTGCTTATCATATGCAGAAAGATTATGCAAGATAACCGGTATAAAATGAGGTGTTTTATAATTCAAATTACAGTCGCTTTGAGCTGTCCCACGATAATTACCCGTAAGATGACAATGACCTCTAACTTTATCGTTATTTAACATTTTCTTACATATATGACAATTTTGTGCATTATTATATTGAGCTATTTCTATTGGGGTCATGAACATTTTCTTAACTTTAAGTAAATAATTTAGATATATATCTGTACAATCTTCAACTATTTTTTTGATAAATATATTCGCCGAATCATCACCAAAATAATGTCTATATAAATAATTTTCTCTCTTAAAGCTACAATTAATAAAACTAGATATACCAAAGGGACGACAGAATCGTCCGCATTCTAAACAGAAACAAAATCTCTTTATTAAACCTAATTCAATTTATTGAACTCTCGTCCTATAAGTTTTATGCAGCGTGACCGTTTGACCGACTAAAGGGCAAATTGCCACTTTTTCGACTGCCTTGCCACTTTTTTCCCCTTTCTTTAGAGTGAATTATATAATAATACATTAAAAATAAAAAATTTAGTGTAGTTTTCACGTCTTTTTTTAATTTTGCCCCTTTTTTTGATAAATCCCCTATTTGGTGCAACTTTTTGAAAAATGTCATCGGCCACCCTGGTTTTATGGCTTTATACAACAACAAATAAGAAAAAAAAAATGGAATAGCATGAAAAATAGTACACAAATACACACACACACAAACACACAGTGTAAACTAACAAATGAGCGTGTACTATGTTTGCATGTAGTAGTAGCAACTTTAAACGCTTATAGCTCCCAAAAAACTAAACCGATTTCAATAAAATATAGATTTTGCACATCTGCGCAGAAATTCCTTTAAAATGATATAAATCTTTCCAAAATCGGTGCAGTAGTTCCGGCGTAAAAGGGATTACAAGAAACGTGTTCGCCTATTAATTATATAGATAACCGAATGCACAAGCATGATGTTTCTGTAAATTTGTACTGCTTTTACTTACAGGATCATCAACTTTTTCCAAAATAGACTCGAAGTCTGCGTAGATTACAAATGGTACATCTAACTGTTTGTAGTAGTTTTCCAACTTGATGATTGATTCATCGTCGGGCATTCTGATGACTTTTTTCCCACAAACATTTTTATGGTGATTGTACACATAATCATCATGTGTATGAAATAGGCATGTGTTGCAAATATGTATCTTACTTCTGTGTGCTGTCATGTTGGAACGAAGAAGTCTGAAGAAAATATAGAAAATACCAATAAGAAATAAATAAATATACCAATAAGAAGTAACTTTTTAAATAGATATGAAAACATATTTCTCTTAAATGCAAAAATTAAACTTACTTTGATATATCCGTGATGAGCACATAGTGGAAGTTTTCATTGGACTGGAGCAATAACAGATTAATATGAACATGTTGTTCTCCTTTTGTTATGTAGTATGGTCCTATAAGCGATGTTCCATTGTGACCAAATACATTGATGCTCATATTATTTTGACGTTCGAATTGTTTAATCTGCTTCAATGGGAGTGGAAACTCTAGGCCTTCGAAATTTAATACAATTGCCCCTATATTAATATTCTCAGCAGAAATGTTTGCGATATTGTAATTTCTACAGTTTTTCTGTTGTCTTCGATTTAAGTACTATTTGTGTTCAAAGCCGCAATGAGACATCATTTAAAGCAATAAACATCAGAGTTTTCGATATTTATGCATGCATGTTTTGCTGCCATATTTTTTGGGAGAGGAATAAAGCTCGATCCTCTTATTTTGGACGCCTTGTTTATATTAACTTCAAGGGAATTTATTGAAATCAAGGTCCATCCGCTATCCCTCTCTTGAAATTCTTCCATTTTAGCTCTTAGCTCCTCGGCCTGTTTCTTGTACATATCCTCTATGTCATCACACAAAGTCACCAACATCATTTTCGAAATATGTACAAGTTGGGAAACATTCATGTCATCATTCACCGTCTTCATATAATCGCATGTGAGCTCCATATTAAATTTAAATGTAGTATGTATCCTACTACATTCATTTAGTTGTTGTAGTGTGGAGCTCTTAGCAGATTTCAGAAACTCCTCCGGAAACATAACACCCCCATTTTTGTTGAGAAGGATATATGTCTCGATCCTCCCATTGAAGTTGCTCACTCTTTTAATAAGAAAATCTCCAATCTGTTCTTGGTGGCAAATGTTTTTGTGTTTTGTGGTTCTGACATGAGCCATGTTACCATTTGATGGGATCATCTCATCACAATCCTCACAATATTTATTTTGAAGATCCAGCTTACCAGTTCCAAGCATAGCCTTCGATTGGTTGGTATAGGTGTGCGTTTCCATATGCTGATTTAGTTTTGTTTGAGTCATAAAGACTTTATTGCAGATTGCACAACTTTTAGTATTCATTTTATATATTTGTTTATTAATAAATATAATTATTTTATTTATAAACAATTTATTAAATTATTTTATTTATAAACAATTTATTTTAGTTATAAACAATTTATTTAATTATTTTTTATACACTATAAACTTGTTTAACAAACAGTAATTAGTTCTAGCACTTTTATAGTTTTTGGATTTTAAACACTTTAAATTTTTTGTTGGGAAAATAGGTTGTCACTTGTTGAGATATCAAAGCAGACTGATGACAATCTACATTATTTCTTCTACTTATATACTTTATATGAGAATCGCGTAGTAGTTATCAAATCTAATTAATTACGACATATGATGAAATTCATACATACACACACACACACATTTCCACAATTCTCTGTTGGTATTACGATATATGATGAAATTCATATACACAGCAACACCCAGATCAAAATCGCTAGCATCAGTTTGTAATACAAAGGTACGAGAAAAATCGGGACACGTAAAAGTAGATGCTTCTATAAGTTTTGGTGTATGTCTTCAAAAGCAATTTCCTATAATTGCTACATTAAAGTAAAATATACTGAAATAAAAATATCATTGCCCCTATTAAAAAAAAATCTGCTTATCAACCTGATTTGATTCAAAATATTTAACATCTGAAATTCACTTGTACATATAAACCATATGTCAACACAATATTTTCTATCTCCATAAGAATAGCCACGTCAATAGCCCAGAAAACATATACACATTCATTTGTAAATATGTATGAAAAACTCTCGAAGGTTAAACAATACACACAAGCAATGATATTCTTCAAAGTAAAAATAGATACGATCACATACATTAATACAGCAACATATACATAGATACATTACCAAATACATTACCTATCCACGTCCATGTACAACAGGGTTGCCACTCTCTGTAGCTATTAGATTATTTCCCCAGAGATCGCAAACATAAATGCATACATACAAAAACCCTACATAAGCATACCAACGATAACTCAAAACAGCAACTCAAAGTCTATCAAATAACTATCACAACATACACACAAATGCACCGATCCCTTGTCACTACCCTGCAGTCAGACTGGATGCAAGTGTCTTTGTGTCAACACTAAAATTCTAGTAACAATTTTGGTATAATAAGTTTTCTTCTATCCGGCAGTATAAAAGAAGGGGAGAAAATAGATATGGTGTATTTGTGGTGGAGTTGTCAATAATTTGTCAATATATATACGTTTGCATGTACGTAAATTATAGAAATGTACCAGTAACTAACTGTCTGGTTAGTATGTCTCATGACCCCATAAGAACTACGTAGTCACTACCTAGTCAATTGTTTTAGTGTTATTACTAGGGTCTCAATGACAAGCACATGCTAAATGTCTATAGTACAAAGTATTGTATGGGGTATAATTATATAGTAGTACTGATGACAAGTCAAAAGCTAGTCATTACATTTTCGCCATTAACATTTCCTACTGGGTATAACGATTGTCTGCCACTACAACAAAAGTATCGGACACCGGCAAACATACAAGTAAATACAAAAACACACACTCATAAACACATACACACACACTCACACACACACACACATACATACACTGTAAGCACAACGCTTCTCTACAACGCTTCTATGTAAATACTCCCACACAAGGTTGTGAAGAAGAGGAGTAATATAGATCCTAGCAAGGTTAGGGTGCGTTTTATTTTTCAAAAAAGCGGGACATGTTAAAAAAATTCCAAAATCACGGGATTTTTAAAAGTTTTGCGGTACAAAAAAAACTTTTAAATATTTCTACTTTAAAGAATATATTTATGAAAACAAATTAACAAATTAATTACAAAGCATATAAAAATAAACATAAATCTTTCTTACATCAATTAAGAATCAACGAATTTAAATATAACAGTTGGATTTCAAAATAAAACAAAATAAAAAAATTTAAAAATATATTCATACGTGGAATTCATTGGCAAGTATTTTAACAATAATTTACAGAATAAGATCGATTTACAGTACCCAGGCGAATTCGTCGTCTACTACCTATACGGCGCACAGTGGCACATTTGAAGAGATGGCGGCCAAAACTCTTCAAAAAAATTTTTTTTTTCGTGTCACCGATTTATTTTTTTTTTGTTTTTATATAAAAGTAAACACATAGGAACCTCGAAATCCAGAAATGTAAGTTTTAATTTCGATTGTTTCTCTTCGAATAGGGTGATCAAAGACGCGGTTTTTTTAAAAGAAGCTGAAATTCAAAATATTTTACAAAATTTTTGAACTTCAAGTGGGCACAACTTTTTTGGTTTTATATATTTTTTAAAAATTGTTTTTGCTTCACATAATATAATTCCTAACTTATAAAATAGTTTAAAAAACACGTACCCTACTTTGCTCGAGGCCCAGATTTGAGCATTGCAATAAAGGTCTAAAATATACCCAAATCTTGATGTTCAGTGGAACGCAACTTTTTTTCTGCGAAAAACTTCGTAAAATGACTTATAACGTGTTATAGTACGTACTTGGAGCTGTTATTATATGCTAATTTTTAAAATTTATATTTGCGGCTCTAGGAACTACAATGATTTTACTGCTTGCATGTCGGATATTTTAGGTATGGGAGTGCGGTATATCTACATGGGTTTGTGTGTGCATTGTGTGTATGTTTTTCTTTTATTGGAAGAAGTTTTACTAATGAAACGGGTATAATAAAAGACTAGTATTATAATGCATTAAATGCATTTTAATAATTTATGCCATTAAAACATGTACAGTTACATATAAGCGGGAGTAGGTACATCAGTTTTTCTATTTGGACTGATATATTCGACCTTTTGCTATAATTTTATTGTGTACCCAGGTAGCTGCTGCTCATATAAAGGTTAAAACGCGATAGACACATCAGGTTTTCTTGCACCAGGTCTCTTTAATTCTCTTTTAAACCTGCCCGGTTGTTTAGACCGGAATGAAATAACAAAAGCGAAATGTACTCCTCTTCTTTCTTCTCTCTCGTTTAAACACATACCTGTTTCAAGAAAACTTGATGTGTATAAAAACAGACAAAATTAATAAAGACGATCAGTATTGTCAAAACGATGGCTAAGTTCAGTTATTACGATCTTGGTAAAATTTATTTTGAACAAAAAAACAAAAACGATGTTATATTACACATTTTAAAAGACCCTTTTTTGTGCGACCATTTAAAAAGAATTGATAATTTTTAACGTGATTAAATAATCGGTATAATGAATGTTATAGAAATAAGGGAAAAATGTTTAACTGCAACAAAGAATAGCTTACAAGCGAACTTGTATTTGAAAGCCAACCAAAACCAGCAAATGTGGGCCGACCTGCCAGACCAATTCAGGAGTGTAGTGAAAAGTAACGAAGACGAAAGCTGCAAAGCATTAATGAAGAATTTTCTCAAGAAATAATTAAAGATACGTTTTTTCATCAACTAGGACCAACAAAAAATAAAACTAAAAAAATTTATATAATAGAAAATGTACTGAAAGCGAGCCCCAAACGTGTAAAAAGGACTTTAAAGAGCATTCCAACACCAACCCATGATAAAAAATTTACATCTGAAAAAGCATTTTCAATATTTCTGAACTTAAAGCTAACAAAATATCTGCATATGGAATTGCGAAAGCTGGCAGTTGGAAAACATTGCTCCATTTATCCAGAATATAGAGATTTGGTTTTAATTAAAAAATATTGTTTACCACCACAAAATTCTATAAACATTACAGAAAGTTCAGCAGAGGTGGTATTGCAAGACATATTAAATCATACTGCGGAAAGATTGTTTAATACATTGGACGCAGATAATATTAAAAAGCTTGGTGACTGTAGCCTAACATTAATTTCTAAATGGGGATGCGATGGATCTTCTGGACAAAAGCGATCAGCGAAACTATACAACGAAAAATACTATATCATGGGGAAAACATTATTCAACACAATATGCTGCCGATTGGAGATCTTTCTGAAGAAACGCAAGAAAAAAGGAACAAAGATTATAGATATTTTCGAGCGCACAACTCAAGAAAGATATCTAGATATAGTACCAATGAAGAGCTCTTTAATATTTTACTGTGCACTTCTGATCCATATATCTCCAGCATTCGACAAAAATGGAACTCCACCGCTATGGAATTGGACAAAGACGCCAAACAGCTCCTTGAAGATGAACAGGAGACATACTTAGATGAAATTTTCACAAGACAGTTAATAATAATAAATATTGAAAATTTATAAATGAAATTTTATTTTATTTTGAATAAAAATATTTTCTTAGAATTTATGGTAAAACCTTTTTTCGGATATGGATCTCCTACATATCTGTTATGGATTCACGTTTAAAATATATTTAAATTGTTCATATATAATAACATTTAAAGCTGTCGAACTTACATTTGTTAGTGAATTGTGATCACCAAGGCTATTTTACGAAATTTGACTTACAAGGGCCCTATGAGTAAATGTGGACCGATTGCCCTATAATTTCACAGGGATATCAACGACTAAGATAAAATTAGTTTTGCTAAATATATCATTATTAATATATTTAAAACAATTATCAACTTCAAACCCGTATTCTAAGTGGTCCATGCGAGAAGAGGGCTAAAGGTCAAAATAAAATGGACCCGGGTGGACGGCTTAATTAAGTATGTAATTTTTTAGTTCAGTTAACGTTACTGTTTATAAAATGCAACGTTAAATCACTACATTCACAAACTTATTTTTTTTAATGCCAATAATACCTATATTTTTAAGTCATTTTTCAATCATATATAAGTGTATTTTAATAAGACCCGATTTTGAAATTAATACATTAAATTGAAGCTTAAGATGTCTTCTATCCAACAAAAAAAAATTCATTAAAAAATTTCAATCCAGTCAAAAGTTATAGGTGGCTATTCGGGAAAACGCGTCGAAGAAGTGAAACTTTACATTAAAGCAAAAACAAAGTTTCAAAAATTGTTTTTGTTTCCCATACAATTCTAAAATGAAATAAACGTGAGAATTTGAACGCGTTGCTCTCTTTTTTAAAAACGGTAAATTTTTTATGATAAACAAATACAAATTTTTAACATTTGTGAAGTTTTGTTTTTGTTCTACATGTAAATTTCACCAAGTCGACGCGTATTCCAGAATAGCCACCATTTAATTTTGACCGCCAACTCACAAAATGTGCCACTGTGCGGCGTGAATTGTAGTCTTTGAATCTATTAAAATACACTTATTCTTTATTAGTTGAAAGTTGCTGGTGTTAAATTAAAAATCATCAAATAAAACTTAAAAAAAGCGGGATTTGGAAATCCCGCGCGGTACGCGTGATTTAATTTAAAAAATCGGGACAATACCGCGAAAAGCGGTACGAATGGCAACGCTAGTTGTAATAAATAAAACAAAGTGTAAAGAATTCGTAATGCAATAAATCTATCTTAAACAACTTAAAATAAATAACACTTCACAGTACCAGGTAATTAGACAAAATTAGCAAATGTGCTTATAAAGTATAAAAACGCAGGGTTCTTTTATAAGAACTGTTATGGAGATTAGTATTAAAGTCCTGCACAAGACCATTTATAAGAACTTTCAAGACATGAGGGATTTTTCAAATGCTTTACTACAGCGAAGTCTTCTAAAACAAACGCTAAGCAACACTGTTTGCAAGAACTTGTTTCAGTTATTGCAAGTATAGGAGTAAAGAAGAAAGTACTTCGTGACTGAAAAATTTGTAATGCTTGCTTCTTTCTACGCATGGGCGCGTATACAAGCGTCATGCATGTACATACACACACGTTGTGTGTATGCTCTTTTATTTTTCTGCACACAAACAAACGTTCACATGCATTTACATTAGTTGTGTGCGCTTGCTTAAAAAAAACCTCCCTTAAACACATAATAGCTTACCATCTACATCTTACACACACACTCAAACGTACAATATGGAAAATAACAAGCATACACGTATCAACACTACTTTGGTGACTGTTTGTTCATAACAAGAAGTCTTGACGACATTGCTTGTTAGCACTAATATACACGCACACAAATGCATCTATCGTGCTTTGCTTATAATGCGACAGCATTTATTATTGGTTTAGCATTCTACAGCCACGAGAATATATTTAAAAAACAAGACGTATTAACATTTCAAGACTATTTACGCAGGTCTCTAATTAGTATTAAATATAACGCGGTATGTAAATTTCTATGAGAATGCGTTCCTGTTAGTTGATTGCGCCAAAAAAATTTTCTAAAATCATAGATATAATTGACAACTCATTTGGATTAAAACTAAATGAAGATGCTACTAAAAAAAAAATTTTTTTTTTACACACATATATTTATTTATTGTATCTTCAAAATATGAACTAACAATAAGTATTCAAATCTTAAATCTATATATAATTATTAGGCCCGACCAGTATCGGACATAAACTTAGTGATAGTAATTAATAATATATAAATTTCGTATTAAGCACAATAATTATTTTCAAGAAGTATCATTTGGGGTGCTGACTATTAGGGACCTTGTGTCCCTCTTTTTTAGGCGGATGTGTAAAGTAAAGTTCAAGATATTACGAGCAAGCGGATAAGAATGTGACTCGAGTTTTGTTAAATATTTACCTGCGTATTTTGCGATTTCTTCAGTCACTAGTGGCATATTTAAATCACGATGTATATTTGAATTTTTGATGTACCATGGAGCCGATGTTATTAACCGTAAAATTTTATTTTGCTGTCGTTGGATTCTATCCACATTTGAAGCTGAAGCAGTGCCCCATAGCTGAATTCCGTAGCACCATATTGGCTTCAAAAGCGACTTGTATATCAAAAGTTTGCAGTCTAGACTGAGTGTTGAATTTCTGCCAATCAACCAATGTATTTGAGTTAACTTAAGTTTCATTTGAATTATTTTAGCGTCAATATGATGTTGCCATGTAAGCCTTCGATCAAGGTGTATGCCAAGGTATTTCACTTGAGAATGTTGAGGAATATTTTGATTATTGATTCGAATGGGGGAACAGGTATCTTTTCTGAGGGTAAACGTTATATGAACACACTTTTGTTAATTTACTTTAATTCTCCATAAGTTCAACCATCTTTCAAGCTGGGTAATGTGTGCTTGGAGATTGCGGGATGCCTCATCAGGGTTTTTGTGCATACTCATACAGGCTGTATCATCGGCAAATGTAGAAGTGTGGATGTTATTGCTCACAGGCATATCACAAGTATATATTAAATACAAGACTGGCCCCAAAATACTACCCTGTGGCACACCAGAAGATATAGATTCGGGCACACTCATGAAGTCTCCTTCCACAACAGTAAACTTCCTATCAACAATGTAACTTTCCAAAAGTTGTTCTATATTTATTGGAAAATATGTCTTCAGTTTTAAAAATAGGCCTTTGTGCCATACTTTGTCAAATGCCTGAGAAACATCAATAAAAAGGGCAGAACAATACTTCTTTTCTTCAAAAGTCCTCCTTATAACTTGAACCAATCTATGCGTTTGCTCAATAGTGCTATGCTGACTTCTAAAGCCAAATTGATGGTCCGGGATGCACCCATTATCAGCTAAAATTTTGGACAATTTATTCATGAGCAGTTTTTCGAAAAGTTTTGAAACTGTTGATAGTAAGCTTATAGGCCTATATGACTCAGCCTTGGTAAGATCTTTGCCCGGCTTCGGAATCATTTTAATCTTGGCAAGTTTCCAGTTATGTGGAAAATACTGCATTCGTAAAATAGAATTAAAAATAAATAGCAGGATTCTTATTGCAATATGAGGCAAGTTCATCAGCATCTTGTTGCTAATTCCATCAATATCTGGAGCTTTCTTCGGATTAAGTTCAGCAATTAGTTTTTGTACATCGCGCATCTTAAACTTTATGGGTCGCGGGGGTAGAGCAACTATACTCGGCAAATCAGCAACACCAGTACATGTGTTTGGGGTAAATACGTATTTTAAATGATTTGCAAATATGTTAGCTTTTTCAGTATCGCTTCTTGCCCAACCTCCGGTAGATGTGCGCAGAGGTGGTTTAAACTCAACGGGGGTTTTCAGCTTTCTAGCAGCGCGCCACAAAGAGTAATTAGATGCTGGAGTGACATCAAGGCCTTCCAGATAATTATTAAGAGATGCAGTTTTTTCAATTGCAAGTAACTCTTGGAGTCGTTTAGTGCACTCTTTAAATCTGATTTTAAGTTGTGGTGATCTGTGCTGTTGCCATTCCCTTCTAGCTCTTCTTTTTTCACACACGACACGTTCAATATCGGTAGAATAAATTTTATTAAATCCATCTGCGGATGGGAGGTAGTAGCATGTTCAGCAGCCTGTGCAATCATTTCGTTAAGGTTGGCGATGTTAGCTTCAATATCCTCGGGTGTTCTTAGCGTAATGTTTTCCGTGCAATGACTACTAAGATATTTTTTGAATCGCAGCCAATTTACACGATTGATCATCTTCACATACGAGTGAGGTAAATCACTTCTCTGTGGGCTACAGATTGTAACGATCGTGGGAGAGTGATCGGACGAGAGGTCTTAAGAAGCTTCAACGTTAATTAATTCCCTAGAAATGTTTTTTATGACGCCAAAATCTATAACATCCGGAATTTTATTTATGTCAGTTGGCCAATAAGTAGGCTCCCCACTCGAAATGACGTCCAAGCCCATTTTTGAAATTGTGTTGAACAACGCTCGACCTCTGGGTGTAATATGACGCGAACCCCAGAACGTATGTTTAGCATTATAGTAGCCAGCTGCCACGAAACAAGGGCCAAGAGATCTATAGAAGTCCTCGTATTGATTCTCAGTAGTTCCGAATCTAGGAGGGGAGTAAATTGATGATATCACAAAATTTGTGCAAAAATTTTCAACACAAATATTCGTTGCTTATAGATGTTCCTCACAAATGTTGTCAATAATATAATGTTTGAGTCTTGACTTTATTAGAATTGCTGATCCACCGCATGCTCTTCCTCTCGGGTCCTTTGAATCATATAAGGTGTAGCCAGAAATTTTAAAAAGGCTTCTCGAAGTCAAATGAGTCTCAGAGACCAACATTATATCAATATTTTTTTCCGTGAGGAAGTGCTCAAGTTCATTTTTATCTTGGCGAATGCCGTTTGCGTTCCAGAAACATATTTTTAACGTGTTCATGGCTTCTTAACTATAGCCTGAAGCAGTGTATTCTGCATTCGCAGCATTTCTTGCATCATGCTAGTCATATTTGTTGTAAAACTATTAATAGTTAGCACCAAATTCTCAATAGTAGCTTCAAGGCGACTAAAGTTAAAGCTTGAGTTTGCATTCGTTGAATTATTTGGCGGTGGAACATTTTGTATGGGAATAGAACTAGTCTTAGCAGCATCGGCATACGATACACGTGAACTAACTGGTTGGCTTGTTTGAGGAAGAGTGGCGGAGTAAGCGTTTGCTGATTGAGCTGGAGCTAGTTTAGGTTTTTGACCCATAGCCTTTTTAACAAAAGAATATACAGGGTATCCTCTGTAGTTAGCGGTGTGGTTACCTCCACAATTACTACATTTTTTTTCTGCTTGATCTTTTGGCTTCGTGCAGCTAGCAGGACCATGCAATTCACCGCAGATAACACAAACTGTAGGTAAATTGCAGTAAGTTTTTGTATGACCATATTCTTGGCAATTGTGGCACTGTACGGGACCTGAACGCTTATGTGGCTCTTCAACTGTAATTTTTCGGTATAAAAGGTATTTTAGGCTATAAATTGGATGTGTCTCGTTTTTTTTTCAACTGTATATCATTTGGCTCCAGTTCAACACGAAATAGAGGCTGGGGGATCTTCTCTCTATTGATTATATTAGTAACACTTTTTACTTTAAATCCTTGTATGATGAGTGCATCTTTTATTTCGTCGGGATTAACATAAGCATCAATGCCCTTCAATACGATCTGCATACCTTTAGCACTTTTAAGCTGATAAGTATAAAAATTAGTTTTATTTTTTTCGAAATCAGTAATAATTTTGCGGAAATCTTTTTCTTCGTATATTTGAATTTTTGTTTCATCAATTTTACCACGTTTTATTGGAATAACGTGAAATGCGTTCTCACCAACTGCCGAGACTAATTTTTTAATAAGGGCATTCGAATTTGTTAAGTTTTTTTGGATGAAACAGCGACTTGGTCGTTATTTGCTTGCAATATTGAAAAACGATTTTGACGGTTAACTGCTGCGACGTCGTTATCCCTGGATATCTTGGGAACCGATAAAATTTTTGATGAATTTGGGCTTCGCCCGCGCTTTAAAATTGTGATATATCTGTCCATTCCGACTTGGACCTTGGGTTTTGGGCTACTCTTATCTTCAGTGACAACTTGGTTAAGCTCCGTAATTTCTACAAGTAGATATCTATTGGTGCCTAGATATCTATCGTGTAAGTTGAATTTTACAAGGCAAACTCGTGGGTAAAAACCTTAGGTAAATTACCTGTGTGTAGAAATTACGGTCATAAGTGATGACCCCGAGCCCGAAGCGGGTGATATCGCTGAGTTAAATGTAGAAGTACTAGGCAATAATGTCAACGATTCACTAGTTGGCATTGGACAAAGCGAAGTTGATCGCTGACGAAACTGTGGTTTTGCCGTTAGAAAAAGTCTATTATCAGATTTTTTATTTTTATTAAGAGCTTCAGAACTCACAGCAAGTCTATTATCAGATTTTTTATTTTTATTGTTATCATTATGAGTATCAAAACTCACAGTAAAATATGCATTTCTGCCGTTAGAACTCACTTCACTATTTTTTTCCTTTGAGGTACTCATATAGAGTATTCCTCAAGGGCACTTTGTTTGCTTTTTTTTTTGTTTACGGTTTTTTTTTTTGTTTTTGTTGTTTCTATATGTAAAAAATATTTGCAAAGCAAATAAAGCTTATTTATTAAAGTCAATATGTACTACGAATATTTTTTGTTAGTTTGTATGTAAGAAAAATTCCGCTATTACGTCTGTTCACTATGAAGGTACAACGAGAGAAAAAAATAGATAACTTTTTGGTAGCGTAGGAAAGAAAAGTGAAAGAATTAAATTACAACAAAATTAAGTTCCAAAAACAAAATGAACAATGGCTAAAAACCGAGGTAGCTACACAGATTGGTATGAAACAATTGGGAAGGCCTAATAAATTATACGAGGAACTTCAACCAAGAGGGCAGAAGAGAAAGCAAGAGGACCTCATTGAAAACAACTCTTTTGGCCTCATATAGGAGGCCTTTAGAAGTGCCTTAACCAAAAACAAACCGAAGGAAGTTGGTCAAATTGTGGATGCTCTTCCAAAATCATCTCCAAAGAGAATAGTATGGTGGAAAGCATACCAACGCCTTAATCTAAAACAAATTTTATTAATGAAGATGCATTAGCCCTTATTCTAAAATTGGGTCTAACAAGGAATAAATATGAAATATTAAGAAAAGCTGACTGAAAAGAAATGGGGAAATTTGCCATCCACAAAGTCATTGAAGGCAACAAAGGATGTAATTTTGCCATCGGTTTCGAATGTTAATTGCACGGGCGCCACAAAACAAAGACCTAGCAGAGACACGAAGAACTGAGCAGAAAATGACACAAGATTTTTTTTTCATATATGCATATATTTATTTATTGTATCTTCAAAATATAATTATTAGGCCCGACCAGTATCGGACATAAGCTTAGTGATAGTTGTAAATAATACATAAGTAGTGATAATCAAAAAGGAAAAAAAAATTTTTTTCAAGCAGTCCCATCTGGAGTGTTGAGTATAAGAGCCCTTGTGTCCCTCTTTTTTAGGCGGATGTGTCCAGTAAAGTTTAAAATATGACGGGAAAGCGGATTAGGATGTGACTCAAGTTTAGTTAAATATTTGCCTGCGTGTTTTGCAATTTCTTCAGTCACTAGTGGCATATTTAAATCACGATGTATATTTGAATTTTTAATGTATCATGGAGAAGATGTTATCAAACGTAAAATTTTGTTTTGCCTTCGTTGGATTTTCTCAATATTTGAAGCTGAAGCAGTGCCCAATAGCTGAATTCCATAGCTCCATATTGGCTTCAAAAGCGACTTGTATATCAAAAGTTTGCAGTATAGGCTGAGTGTTGAATTTCTGCCAATTAACCAATATATTTGAGTTAATTTAAGTTTCATTTGGGTTAACTTAGAGCCAATATGATATTTCCATGTAAGCCTTCGATCAAGGTGTATGCCAAGGTATTTCACTTGAGAATGTTGAGGAATATTTTGATTGTTGATTCGAATGGGAGAACAAGTATCTGTTCTTAACGTAAACGTTATATGGACACACTTTTGCTCATTTACTTTAATTCTCCATAAGTTCAACCATATTTCAAGCTGGGTAATGTGTTCTTGGAGATGGCGGGATGCCTCATCAGGGTTTTTGTGCATACTCATGCAGACTGTATCATCGGCAAATGTAGAAGTGTGGATGTTATTGCTCACAGGCATATCACAAGTATATATTAGATACAAGACTGGCCCCAGAATACCTTCCACAACACTGAACTTCCTATCAATAATATAACTTTCCAAAAGCTTTTGTATATTTATTGGTAGGTATGTCTTCAATTTTAAAACTAGGCCTTTGTGCCATACTTTGTCAAATGCCTGAGAAACATCAATAAAAAGGGCAGAACAATACTTCTTTTCTTCAAAAGTCCTCCTTATAATTTGAACCAATCTATGCGTTTGCTCAATAGTGCTATGCTGACTTCTAAAGCCAAATTGATGGTCCAGGATTAGGGTTTTTATCCCGGGAAATCCCGAACCGAATTTCCCGGGAATTCTGCTCATTTTTTGTTTCCCTATTCCCGGGATTTTTCGTCGGGAATCCCGAAAATTAAAAATTACTAAAAATTTCAACCGTATGCTGTTACACAAAATATACAACTATGCCCATATGATGAATTGCAAAAACTACTGGATACATTACTACATTAAGAAAAAAAGAGTCAAAGAAATAAATATTTGTTTAGCTGTTTATTTGTTTTAAGAACAAAATAGGAAAAAACGTTTACGTATATTGGATAAAATAAATTAGTTGAAGTCGTAAGTAGTCTGTGTGTCAATTATGATTGTGGGCAATAAATTTTTATTATTATCATACAGAAAATGGAGCCGCGATCACTCGTATGGAAATACTTTCAAAAACTACCAAAATCTTACGCTCAATGCATTTTATGCCAAAGAATGCTGGCTTATAAAGGTTCCTCAACCAGTGGTTTGCTCAAGCATCTTTCCAATATTAATTATTATATAAGCGCAATAGCAGCTAAGGATGATGATAAATCCAGCGCTGAAAATGACGGCCAACCTAAACTAAAAAAACAAATGTTAATAAAAGAATTCGTCAGCAATTGTGTTCATGTACAACTTATGTGCTGAGAAAATTTTTAATTTAGTTTTATTTTATGATATTTCCCATATACCCGGGAAATCCCGGGAGTGACTTAAAAAAAATACCGATTCCCGGGAGCTAGAAAAAGTCGGGAAATTAAAAACCCTATCCGGGATGCACCCAGTATCAGCTAAAATTGTGGACAATTTAGTCATGAGCAGCTTTTCGAAAAGCTTTGAAATTGTTGAAAGTAATTATATAGGCCTATATGACTCAGCCTTGGTAAGATCTTTGCCTGGCTTTAGAAACATTTTAATCTTGGCAAGTTTCCAGTTATGTGGAAAATACTGCATTCGCAAAATGGCATTAAAAATAAATAGCAAAATTCTTATTGCAATATGAGGCAAATTCATCAGCATCTTGTTACTAATGCCATCAATACCCGGAGCTTTCTTCGGGTTGAGTTCAACAATTATTTTTTGTAGTTCACGCATCTTAAACCTTAAGGGACGAGGGGGTAGAGAGACTACACTCGCTAAATCTGCAGGACCCGTACATGAATTGGGAGTGAATACAGATTTTAAATGCTCAGAAAATAAGTTACCTTTCTCACTATCGCTTCTTGCCCAGCCTCCGGTCGAAGTACGCAGGTGATCAGCGTGACCATATTAGCTTATTTTGAGCTAAATTTAGCTTATTTGTTTCAGATTTAGCCTTAAAATTTTCATTTAGCTCTTAGCTTATTTTTTAGCTTTTTTAAAAAACTCATTTAGCTTTTTTAGCCTTTTTTTAGTCTAAATTGCGTGTTCTCTAAAAATATATTAAAGACATAAACACATTATAAAAATTATAGTCTTTTAACATTGTAAAATAGTTTACAAAAAATACAAAATGTAAATTGTACAACAATTTTATAACAGAAATGGAAAGTTGAAAAGTAGCAGATAATGGCAGAATGGTTAGAATTACAATGGAAAAAGTTAAATTCATATTAGTGGTCAAAACTCTTTGAGTTTTTTGGGTATAAAATTATTTGACTTGAGTTGAACGTTCATTCAGCGGCATCAATTAACTTAAAACAAAAACTTGAAATAGCCTTAAGCCTGGATAACCCTATGTACCGATTTTCGTCGGGGCACCTCAATAAAGTCATAAGCAGGGAAACCACAAATATGCTCTAAAAAAGTGTTTTATGCGCATTCAATATGCACTAAAAACTTGTAAATATGCGCTTAAAAGTAAAAAAATATGCTCTTACATATATAATAAATTGGTTTATTTGTAAATGAAAATATATTTTTTAATCAAAAATTCAACATTAGCATATAAAATAAGAAAAAAATAAATAACCAAAAAACGGAAACATAATTAACAAAGAATAACTGGGTTTGAAGTGCAGGTTAAAACAAAATTACTATAAAAATTTTTACTAAAACAAATACATAATACAAATTAATTTTTATTGGATGCATAAGAGTTTAACTTTAATTTCAAAAGATTACGATATCAGAATTAAGGCTTTGGAACTGTATTTTGGATAAATAAGACAAGATTTTAATATATAGTTTTTATTGCAATAAATAACAAAATATTGACCTAGAATTTCAAATAAAAATCTTTTCTGTCCCATCTTATTGAACTTTCATACATTTACAATGTTCCTTCAAGGTCTTTTCAGGGCAGAGTAAATCACACATAGCTAAACTAAATTTGTATTGCAACTAACGTCCGTAAAACTGCGTTATATATAAAAAAAAATTATACACTACATGGAACATTAGAACAGAGATTTAGATGGCGAAAATTAAAA
Source organism: Tachina lurida (assembly GCA_944452675.1). NCBI lineage: Eukaryota > Metazoa > Arthropoda > Insecta > Diptera > Tachinidae > Tachina > Tachina lurida. The sequence continues at coordinate 89,921,746 of OX101752.1, forward strand.
ATAAAAATTTCATAAAATTTTTATTTCGGAATAGAGTGTTTTTTTTTAAGGATGGTGGTGCCAAGCGAGTTGAAATAAAATAAATTGTATAAACCCAGCAAAAAACTTTGCCTACTAGAATGCAAAAAAGTGTATGTACTCCTCAGTCGTAAGTACTTACAATTTGACTGAATAACCCATTATTTTTTTTTGATAAGTTCAAAAAGTATGCGGTACCCTACTTTTTGCCTACAAACATGCAAAAGTTAATATATTACTGATTGCCTAAGAGTACTCAAAATTTAATGGGTTATTTTTTGCTTACAAATATGCAAAATTTTATAGATTAATTTTTGCTTAAGCTTATTCTAATTAATTTGCTAGTTTTTGTAATTAAAATAATTTTCACGATCAATAAATTTTTCTCTAGATATATTTCCTTAACTGGAAAGCACTACAATAAGTACTTTCACATAATGATATAAATAAGTTCTTATTTTATTCATTACAGGGCAGTCATTATTACGCACATAAAATTATTACATAAATAAGTATCAGTCATTACTTTGTAAGCCATTAAAAAAAAAAAAGAGTACTACCCATTACAAAATTTCGAAAATTTTTTGTTGGGAAGTATCAAAATATGCCCTAAAAGCGTAAATTATGCTCTAAAAATTCGAAAATATGCTAAAATTATGCGTTTAAGACTGAAATATGCATAAACATGCTTTAAAGGGTAAAATATGCAAAAATATGCACTAACAAATCAATGCCAAAATTCATTAAAAGTTCTGAAACGGATAAATATCTTGTCGCCGCATTAATACGTAATAAAAGAAAAAACATGCAATTGCATATTTGCGGTTTCCCTGGTCATAAGTAATAAGCCAAAATGGCATTATTACTCAATTAATTCTGGAATAAGTCTATACGGGCTTATTACCAATGCAGTGTGGCGCAATTATGTCCTTGTCTTTCAATTAGTCGATAAATTAGAGCAAATTTAGCTCTTTACTTATGACTTTATTTCAATGATCTGACGAAACTCGATACATTGTGCCGATAGTGTGATCCATGCTTTACATTAAATATCATTAATGCACTTAAAAAAAACTTTCGTATTTTAGTATAAATGTTTTTACATTTTTGAAAAGTTTTTAAGATTATTTTGGGGAAGTTTTTGTGTTGTTCTTCATTAAATCTAAAATATAATAATTAATAAATAATTTCATTAAACAAATATTCAATGTGTATAATAAAAAAATATGTTTGTGTAATATTTAATGTTAGTTTAGCAATAAGAAACTATTGAAAAGTGATCAAAGAAGTAGAAAAAAGTTTAGCTTTATTTTCTGGCCTAAAAGTTAACTTTTTAGCTTATTTTAGCTTTTTTTCAAACGTGATTTAGCTTAATGTTATTTTAAAATCTGGTCACACTGCAGGTGATTTAAGATCAACGGGTATTTTAAGATTTCTAGTAGCGCGCCATAAAGAGTAATTAGATGTTGACGTTACATCAAGACCTTCTAAGTACTTTTCCAGCAATGCAGTCTTTTCCGACGATAGCAGCTCTTTGAGTCGTTTAGTACATTCTCTAAGTCCGATTTTATTTAGGGGTGATCTGTGTTGTTGCCATTCTCTTCTAGCTGTCCTTTTTTTACAATTTCCGTAGAATAAATTCAATTAAAGCCAGTCTGCCAGGATACAAGATGAATTTAGAAAGCATCTGCTTATAATTGATAAGCCAATTAACGGTTATGGTAGCTCGAATAATGGAAACACTGCTAGACGCTTTTTTGAGAATCCTGAGACCACATCCTTGATAACCGGCTTGGATAAAAAACTAATATGGAACTTCAAAATAATACTGCGAACTATTAATAGTAAAAAGCAAATCAATGCTGATAAATTTTATGCTTTTGCTAATGAAACAAGAGTACTGATAAAAAATGTATATCCGTGGAGATTGATGACGCCAACTGTACATAAGGTATTCACCCTTATTCTGAGTTTCGATTACGTTTCCGCATTCAGTTACGCTACGATCGTAAATTGGTATTCCAAACAAAAACTGAATCGAAAGAAAAAGAAGAAGACAACAATGTTTACAAAACCAATTGTTTCACCGTGGAATGTGGAAAAGAAACAGAAAAATAAGCAAATTTGTTATCATTTTAATAAACAAAAGTCAGAAAAGTGAAAATAAATAAATATATAAAAAAATTGTGAATTATTATTAATAAAGAACCAGAACGTAGTAAACATTTGGCAAAATATTTCAGCGTAAATAATCCTGTAAAAAAAGTGAAGTTTTCTTGTGGTAATTTCAAGGAGACATGGAATCCATAGCAGTGGCTTTATTGATGGAAGAGGAGAACAATATGGCTCGGAATACGGAGGCAAGGCTTGAAAAGCGAAAACTGAGAGATAGTTACAATCCATTTGAGATGAGTGATCAGTTGTAAGAAATTATATTTAAAGGTATTGATTTTTTAAATAACTGGTTAACTTTTATAGATTCAAAAAGAACTTTCGTTTAAACAAAGACTCGTTCAAGTATGTTTTAGACACCTTTGCACAACAAGCACAGCCCTGTAACTTAATTTCTTCGTCACCCCTTAACCGTGTTGTGGCTGCTTTGAGATTCTTTGCCGAAGGAAGCTACCAACATGGAGTTGGTGCAGATCATAATGTTGGGATGGTTCAATCGACAGTGTCTAAATCACTTTCGTGTTTTCTTAATGTAATGGAGCGAAAGCTTTGCCCTCATTGGATAAAATTTGATCAGAGCGAAGAGGAAAAGATGCAAGCTAAACGAGAATTCTATGCGAAGGCCGGCTTCCCAGGTGTCAGCATGTGTGTTGATGGCACACATATAAAGATTACAAAGCCATCCGTAGAAGAGTTCCTTTACTATAATAGAAAGGGGTTTTTTAGCATTAATGCTATGGTGGTGAGTATTTCGTTTTAATGATTACAGTGCTCATAAATTTAATTTATTTTTCCAGGTGTGCGATAACAAAATGCGCATAAGGTGCATTGGCGCTAGATATCCTGGATGCAACCACGATTCGCATATATGGAATTTAAGTAAAGCGAGATCTCATTTAGAAAGAAAATATCGTTTGTCACTTCCTGCCAAAACACCTGCACTTCCTCTTTGGATCGCTTGTAGTATCCACAAGCAATATCTTCTTTAGCTGACATGATATCTGCCAGCTTTTCATATTGCTCGGGAATTGTTGTTTTTGACCTGGAAATATAATCTTTATATTTTAGTACAAAATTTAATAAATTAAAACAACAAAAAATATCTAAATCGTTTTTTACCCATTTTTATTAAATTTTTTTAATTAAACAGTTTTTTAGCTCGCAAAAAAAAATAGAAAAAAAATTACGCGTGTAAAATAACAACGTAGAAGAACGTAGCTACGATCGAAATGCAGAATGCATACAATCGAAAGAAACTGAGCGGAATCTAAACGCAGAATACCAAAGTTGCCAAACTTGGAAACTTGTTGGAACTTAAACAAAAATTACAAAACTTAACAATAAATGAAGGCGAAATCATGGTTTCTTTCGACGTGATATCATTATTTACCAACATACCGATTCACTTAGCATTTAAGAACATATTGGACAAATGGCAGCAGCTAAAGGTACACACTGTGATAGAGACAAATTTATTTCTCAAAATTTTACAATTCTGCTTAAACGAAAACAACTATTTTAATTTTGACAATAAATTCTACCATCAAACATATGGTATGCCTATGGGAAATCCTTTATCCCCCACCATAGCAGATATTGTACTTGACACACTGTTGGACGATGCAATCAAGGAACTGGAATCAATGGGTATTAGAACTAAATTTTTGACGAAATATGTGGATGACATTTTTGCTGTGATAAAAAAATCGGATGAAGTAATTATACTAAAAACACTCAACGCGTACCACAATAAAATACAGTTTCCTGTAGAAAAAGAACAAAACAGTGCAATACCTTACCTGGACATATATATAATTAATGATAATGGCAAAATTATTACAAATTGGTACAAAAAACCTACTTCTTCAGGAAGAATAATAAATTTTCATTCAACTCAGCCGTTACAAATGAAACTGAATACGGCTACTAATTTTATTAAAAAAGTTCTACACCTAAGCGACAAAAAATATAAAAGACATAACATACACACAATATGGAAAATACTGGGTAAAAATAACTATTCATCCTACATAATAAAAAAGAAGAGAGGTGTCTTAGGACACCCGGTTGTAGCTATGCTGCTTGGTTATATAAAACAAATTGAAGTGTTAAATAACAATGCAATAAAATTATATTATATAATGATTGTTTATAGGTAAACATTTAATTAATTTTTTAATTGACATTACAAATATTTTAATTGATATTATAAAATTATTCATACCTATTACTTTTTTGTGTTTAGAATAGCTATAAAAATTTTTTAACATTTATAGAAGTTTCAAAAACTCAATCATTATAATCTACTGTAGTAATAATTGGTTTGTGTTAGGTAAAATATGATACATATGTTTGCGATTGGATTTTTTCAAGGTGCTTTGAAAAAATTGCATCGATAGTGGTATTGCATTTTGTTGTATGTTGTAATGGATCATTGTTTATTTTTAAATCAAAATCATCCAAAAGAAATTTTACTAATGGCTCAGAATTTCTTCTGAATTGAACCCTAAAGCATTAACAAATAAATATTTTTAAATTAAACAATAAATGATTAAGAAAGAGTCTGCAAAATTACACCAAAATCTTTTATTGGTTATGCATATACATATGAATTTTAAAAGTAGACTTCATAAAAAGCTACCCATTTCAACTGTTGAAAAATCGTCCATTTTAAGGAAAAAATTGTCAAATCGTCATTTTGCTATTTCGGCACCAAAAATCGTCGAAATGACGATAAATCGTCACATCTGGCAGCAGTGGCTGTGTGTTTCAATTAGCGTTACCATATATATTTTTTAAAAAACTTCTTAAATCTGAAAAAATACTTTTTTTCAAATACAAAAACTTTTTTTTTACAAAAATACCAAAATTTTAAAAGGAAACATAAAATTGTATTTGGAATTCATTTTATTTAAAAATATAAAACCGATTAAAATCAAAACCATAACATATAATAAAAAAAATAGAAAATTCATATGGGCATTTCCACAGGAATGTCAACTTTTTGTAGCGTGCGACACTAAGCATATATGATTGTTTTTTTTTTCAAAGAAAACGAATTTTTTTACTTCTTTATATATTTGTGTAGGCTGTCAGCAGCTCTACGTTAGGTAAAATTTAAAAAAAAATCGAGTCGCGTTGTTCAGAAATAAAAGGTTAATTGCTTGCTGTCGCACGCGACAAAAAAGTGGAATTTCTCGGAGAAATGCCCATATTTAGATTTAGAGATCTTAAAAAAACTATCACATACATTAATAAATATTAGAGCGACTCAACTTGTATGGAAGAGAAAAAGTGCTTTTGTTACCCCTCTGAAAATAAAGTTTGATATGTTCCGAATATTTTTGTACTTTGCTCCAAGACGACATAAATAAAATTTTGTATCATCGAAAAGAGTTTTTGAAGCACCATCCAATGGTATATAAAACTTGACCACGTGTGACCTACTAATTGAGATATTTAACTAAATACATATATTTGTTTCGGGTCATCATACATCAAAAAAATTCCAAAGAAAAGGGAAAACTTGACAAATGGTAATGCTGGTTTTCAATACTCACAGCCAGTGATGGAAAATGAGATTTGCATTTGGGTATCAAAAAAAAAATTTTTTTGAGTACTTTTTTGATCCCGAGAATACCATAAATTATATTTTCTATTTAAATTTTATTAACAAAAAAGTATACAAAATTCATTTACAAAGATATACAATAGGAACATATAAGTACAAATATACAAATAGGTATAGCCTGGATTAGATTTAATACTGTTGGAACATAAGGCTTGCCCCCCGTATTCCGTAGCTCGCTAAAGCTGAATTCGATCCCTAAAATCCTGAACAAAAGAAAATTTAAAATTTTTGGCGATGACATAAAACAATACAATTTCGGCGAATTACGTTTTTAAGCCATTACCTGATTTATCAATACACGTTTGGAAATTGCATTCGTAGCTGAAAATCGATAAATTGATTTCATAGATTTTTAGCTATAGAGATTTACGTTTAGCGAGTTACAGATTACGAAGGCTCTTCCTTTATTTTGTTATCATTTCGACGGACAAAATTCTGATTTATCAGGAAACATGTATTCATGTAATGCGTTTTTATTTTCAGCCAATGTAGACCGGTGCGGTTATTATGTAATTCGATTCGAAACGAAAACTGTTCAAATTTGTATGTTATTAACATTGGAATTCGAACACATTTCCGTTCGATTCTGATTACATAATAACCCCCCAGAAACTGCATATATTCTCTGTTGGTAATGGTTTCAGTTCTTCCATACAGTCAATGCTCTATACTGATTGTCCATATTTTAAAAATTTTTCTTTTCCCTGGGAACATTTTAATTAAAAGTGGTATAATGATGTTGATTTTACCAGATTAAATATTTTCAGGGGGAAACTTACTAAACCAAACTACCATTTCATTGTCAAAGTCCACTTTTGCCCTTAGAGCTTAATATAATTTTTTTTTCAAATTTTCTTCAAACTGATTTAAAACAGTTGTTTCAATAGATAACCTTCTGTGCCACATAAAATATCATTGCGTAAAATATGTTTTTCGTTGGTGTTTAATTGTGAAAGGTTACACTTTTCTAAAAGAGCATTACTAATAAAGTTTCGTTCCATTTTTCGAAAAAAAATTAATTATTTTCAAAAATATGTGCATGCGCGCGCTTTCTGACTGCATATCTAGTTGCCCGTGAGAGTATCAAATGTGTTACGGTCCTTTTTCATGTTAAATAGTATCAAAAAAAGTACGATAGTACTAAATTTCCCATCACTGCTCACAGCACACACTCAGTCCTAGCAATACGAAATACACACGCACACACGCAGCACCAGCAATACGAAATACACAAACAACTTTGTCTTATTAGTTTGTTGTCGCTATTCACTCTATATTCGCAAATGCAAAGCAACAAAATTTTTTTTCCTTGAACAATCGTTTTCACTGTTTTTGTTTCTCTCACTCCAAAGAATTAAACAAAAGAAAATCAAACAATTTGTTTCGTTTATTTTCGTGCTATGGTTTAAGTACAAAGGAATCAAAACTGTTAGGGGTAACCCTTACAATTAATTTACAATCTAGTATTCTTATTTCTATACTGTCTGTTATGTCATATTTACATTTAATTTTTCATTACTTTTTCTTAACCGTCCAACCGACATCACGCTTTGCTAATTTCCATTAATAAAATGTTTCTTTAATTTTTAAATATTAATTTGTTGACTTTTATTTCAACTATCTCGTTAGTAAAAGCACAACAAAAGTGGCGACGAGTGAAAAAAATACTTAAAAGGGTAAAACTAAAACATTAATTGTGCAACAAGCCAATTTTTTTTGTCTAATTTGACAATACGAAAAAGAAAAATCATGTCCGACGACAAGATAATCAAATTAATGGAACAACAGGCACAGATGATGGACTTCTTGTCTAAACTTATGCAGAACCAGGAGTCTACAAGATCTACGAAAACAAATCAACAAGCAACCACTAAGGCATCATTAATGGAGTCGCTCACGCACTCCATGACAGATTTTGTGTACGATCCAGAAAGTGGACTTGTTTTTCAAGCATGGTACAACAGGTTTACGCACATATTTGAAAGAGAAGCTAGTGTCCTTGAAGAGCAAGACAAAGTGGCACTACTGTGGAGGAAAATGTCGGACCAAGTACACGAGCGTTTCAAAAACTACGTACTTCCAAAAAAACCCACTGAGATGACTCTCACGGAGACCGTAGAAAAACTCAACAAGCTCTTCGGCAAAGTCGAGACGGAAGTGAGTCAACGCTTTAAGTGTTTACAACTAACGAAAATTGACAACGAGGATTTTCGAGAATACGCCAGCAAAGTGAACTTGCAGTGCGAACTATTTAAATTGAGTGAAATGACAATTGACCAATTTAAGTGTCTTATTTTTGTTCTGGGCCTCAAGTCGAGTAAAGATAACGACATTCGCATACGTTTACTCAGACTAATGGATGACGCAAGAGATTCCATGAATCTAGATCGCTTAGTGGATGTAACGCAGAAAATTCTCAATCTAAAAACCGACAACACTATGATTGAACACCAAAGAATAGTAGGTGCAGTTACTAAACCTATGAAGAAACACAAGCCTATAACCAAAATTCCTAATAGTGTTTTCACACTGCAAGTTAAAACCTGATTTTAACGTTAAAACCATAAACAGCTGATTTTGCATTCACACTGCAAGTTTTTTAAATTCAGGTTTTAACTCACAGACTGTCTAATAACTTTGCTCAAAATAAAATAGATCTCCTGCAGAAATGCGTGTGTTTGTTGTTGTATTTTTTTCTGCTTCTTATAACACTTATTTGACAAACTGTACAACTGTTTTTGTTTGTATGAAAAACTAAGAAACTTTACAATGCGCTCTAAAATGGAAATTATTGTATATTTTGTAAGTTAATATTTTAAAATTAATGCACTAGTAATACAAAGTGAAGAAATGCTTGGAAATAAAGTTATTGTATATAAGAAATTCACAAATAAATCACAAAATAAAACTTTTTTATCGGTGGATCGATGTCAGTCATATGGTTTATTTTCACTTACCAGAGGTCAATGAAAATATTTTTGTTGTTTTCCTTCCAAAAAACTCTTATTTTTCCATAATTGTTTACTTATTGTTGCTGCTGCATCCATTTTTAAGTTGAAAATCTTGCAAGCGACATCTCTTGTTATTCACTGGCATAAACATTATCAGCTGCTTCCGGTCATTTTAACTTGGCAGCACTGAATTTACCACAGCGAAAACAGGGTTTCATTTCATAAAACCAAAATAAAACCAATTCAGAAATGGTTTCAAGTTGGATTAAACAAAAACAATTTGTATGGTAAAACCAGGTTTTAACAGTTGGTTTTACCATTAAAACCAACTTTTATTAAAACCAATTCAGTGTGAAAACACTATAAGACCCCTTGTTGGCTCTGGGGAGACTTACATTACGTCAAGTTCTGTACATTTAAGGAACACAAATGTTCTAAATGCCATCAAATAGGCCACAAAGATAATTATTGTTCTAGTGCTAACAATAAATTCGTTCAAAAAAAGTCGTACTCTTACAACAAAAACAAAACTTATAAGAATTTCAATACTTCAAAGTCAAATTACCGCACAAACGCTGTATTTTCTACAAAGCAGCTACATTTTCAAGACCTACGTAAGTATATTAATGTAAAAATTAATAAACTACCAGTTCGGTTACAGATTGATACTGCCTCCGACATATCAATCATATCAATAACAACTTGGGAAGCTATCGGTGAACCATACGCTTTTAAAACTAACGACGTTGCAAATGACGTAAACACCAATAAAATAAATCTTGTTGCTAAATTTGATTGCAACATTTCTATTGGAAATATTACAAAAGCGGTTCAATGCTATATTACTGACATCACAGATTTAAACATAATGGGTATAGATTGGATTGAATCATTTCAACTTTGGGACCAACCAATTTCCGCATGGTGTCGCCAAATCAAGTTTGAAGATTATATATCCGAGGTCAAAGAAAAATACAAAATTGTGTTTGACAATTCTAAGTTAGGACTTTGCACGAAAGCCAAAGTTCATATACAATTACTACCAGATAGTAAAGAGGTATTCATTCCCAAGCGACCTGTACCTTACGCTGTCAGGACAGAAATTGAAACCGAACTTGATAGACTTGAAAAAGCAGGCATTATTTCTCCTGTCAATACATCAAAATGGGCCGCACCAATCGTTGTCAGCAGAAGAAATGGTAAGACACGAATTTGTGGGGACTACTCCACTGGCCTCAACAATACTATTGAGTCAAATCAATATCCTTTGCCCACACCCGAAGAAATATTATCAGACTGCCATGGTAGCACCATATTTACCCATTTGGATTTATCTGATACATATTTGCAAGTTGAAGTTAACGATGAAAGTAAAGAACTTCTTACTGTCAACACGCACAAAGGTCTATACAAATTCAACCGCCTTACATCAGGTGTAAAATCCGCTCCGGGTGCGTTCCAGCGTATAATGGACCAACTCTGTGCTGGTGTTAATGGTTCAAAAGCATACATAGATGACATAATGTTATCAAGTAAGTCTATTTCTGAACATAAAACTGATCTTGACAAATTATTGCAGCGCATTCAAGAATTCGGATTTCGTCTCAAATTCGAGAAGTGCCAATTTGTTAAAACGCAAATCAAATATTTGGGTCAAATCATCGATAGTCAAGGCGTACGTCCAGACCCCGAAAAAATCAAGGCGATACAGAATCTCAAGATTCCAGAAAACATTTCTGAGGCGCGATCTTTGTTAGGTTCTATTAACCACTACGCAAAATTTGTATCCAATATGAGAACTTTACGTAAACCCCTTGACGATTTATTAAAAAAAAACCAATCATTTAACTGGACACAACAATGCCAGAACTCATTGGATAAATTTAAATCCATTCTTACATCGGATCTACTTCTTACGCACTATGACCCAAACTTGCCTATACACGTTGCAGCCGATGCATCCTCTCATGGTATTGGAGCCGTGATCTACCACACTTTTTCCGACAATAATATTAAGGCAATACATCACGTATCGAGATCCTTAACTTCAGCTGAAAAGAATTACAGTCAAATAGAAAAGGAAGGGCTAGCACTTGTATTTGCTGTAAAACGTTTTCACAAAATGGTATTTGGAAGAAAATTTACACTGCATACCGACCATAAACCATTACTCAGCATTTTTGGTTCAAAAAAGGGTATTCCAGTTTACACCGCTAACCGTCTACAACGATGGGCACTAATTTTGCTCGCATATGACTTTGATATAAAGTATACAAGCACACAAGATTTCGGGCACGCCGACGTTCTCTCAGGACTAATCGATAAACATGAGAAAATTCAAGATAATTTCATAATAGCATCGATTTCTATGGAAAACGACATGAGAAGTCACCTTGGTGACTCTATATCAAATCTTCCAGTTTCATTTGATATGATTGTGCAAGAAACAAAAAAAGATGTTATTCTTCAAAACGTTTTAAGCAACATGAACAATGGGTGGCCAGAAAATAGTAGAAACATGGATTCATCATTACTTTCGTTCTACAACCGACGAGATTCACTCTCACAAGTTGACAATGTCATAACTTTCAACATAAGAATTGTAGTTCCAGACATTTTTCGAAACAAAATCCTCAAACAGTTACATAGAGGACACATATCGTCTGAAAGAAGCAAATCAATAGCCAGAAGCTACGTTTATTGGCCTAACATCGACAAAAACATTGAAGACTACAATAAAAATTGCACAAATTGTCAACTCAATGCTAAAAATCCTGTAAAGACAAAGCTATGTTCATGGCCTTTGACTACACACCCAATTGAACGAGTGCATATCGATTATGCTGGACCCGTGAAAGGTAAATATTATCTAGTCATCGTTGACGCTTACTCAAAATATCCAGTAATTTATGAAACGAGCTCAATGACAACATCTACTACAATTAAATTGCTTAACGAATTTTGTTCACAATTCGGTAATCCCGAACAAATCGTTTCCGACAACGGAACGCAATTTTGTTCTGCTAATTTTGAATGTTGGTGTAAACAGCGAGGTATTCAACATACAAGAACTGTAAGATTTCATCCAAGTTCAAACGGACAAGCAGAAAAATTTGTTGACACACTCAAACGAGCTTTAAAAAAATTAGAAAAGGAAGGAACATCCGTCGAAGCCCTTCAGACCTTCTTAGAAGTCTACCGCTCAACTCCAAACCCAAATGCGCCAAACAAACTCTCACCTGCAGAATCCTTTATAGGACGTAAAATGCGAACCGTTTTTGATATCTTATTAAAACCATTACAGAACTATCCAATACGAGACTCTAAAATGGAAAATCAATTCAATATTAAACACGGAACCAAAACCAGAAGTTTCAGTACCGGTGACTTGGTTTATGCAAAACACTTTAAGTTTAATAAAAGTTTTTGGGTGCAAGGAGAAATAATAGAAAGGATCGGAAACGTCATTTACAACACTTTAATTACAATTGATGATCGTCAGATTCTGGTAAGAGCTCATGCAGATCAATTAAGAATGAGAACTTCATCAGAAGTACCTTCAGAAGCAAAAGAATTTCAGTTACCACTAGACGTAATACTTAACGAGTTCCAGATTGCAACACCAAGGGAAAGAGATAATTTCGTTACACCTCCCACTTCACCATTGAAGACAAATCCAAAACGTATAGTTGCCCGCAGACACCCGGTTGAACCTATTTCCAGATCACCCTAAAGGGCGTTTCACACTATAATACAAGTATTAATACTTTTGTGGAAAATGCAACTCTGACATGTTGAGTTGTTATTGTCTTTTGAAATTTTTGAAACAGAAATTAGATTAGGGATGTATTTTCATCAAAAGTATTAATACTTGTATTATAGTGCGAAACGGCCTTAAGCAACTTAAAGAAGGGAGATGTTAGGGGTAACCCTTACAATTAATTTACAATCTAGTATTCTTATTTCTATACTGTCTGTTATGTCATATTTACATTTAATTTTTCATTACTTTTTCTTAACCGTCCAACCGACATCACGCTTTGCTAATTTCCATTAATAAAATGTTTCTTTAATTTTTAAATATTAATTTGTTGACTTTTATTTCAACTATCTCGTTAGTAAAAGCACAACAAAAACAAAAATAAATTTATAACTGTAATAGTGTCGATTATTTATGTTACGAAAATTATTTTCTAATTTCTAACCCCTGTATCGCCCCATAAGTAGCATAGCTACAATAATTTGATAAATAAAATTCTGAAAAACGAAAATAAAAATTCCACAAAAAAAGGGGGACGGAGAAACCAAAAAAATTTACAGTGTACCCTACATACCAAAACTCACAGAAAAAAAAACTTTAAATAATATAATTGAAGACAAAACAATAACAATTGCACATAGATCGAACAAAACCTTAATAAGCCTGTTCACAAACAACAAAACAAAAATTGACAAATTAAAAACAAACAATGTTGTTTACGAACTAAAATGTAATCGAAACGAGAGAGAAAGCTGTGATTTAGTTTATATAGGCACAACAAGAAGAATGCTAGGGACGAGAATTAATGAGCACAAGGCAGACATAAGAAAAGGAAAGGAAGCAACAGCTTTATCGCTACATGTTAAAGAGTGCAATCATGTAGCGGACTTAGAAAATATAAAAATATTGGACAAAGAAAAGAAAGAGAACAAACGTTACACTATTGAAAGTTTGCGGATACAACAAAAAATACAAAGGACAATGAACACAAAGGAGGATAAAGATAATATTAAACTACAAAATTCTGCCGCAATAGTCTGATTTAGTTGAAGTTCTGTGATATTAGCGTTAAGATTGACGAATAAATTTGTGTTGTATTGTGTTTACTTGTTTATTTATTTTTTATTTATACAAATTCTGTGTCGTGAAGTCCAGTTTTTCTATTTTTAATTAATAAGTTGATAGTGACAATATGTAAAACAAATATTTGTAAGTCAAAAATTAATTGCTATTTAATTGTAGATTTCAAAGTCTGATTGAACTATTTTTTTCTAGATCTTATGAATAAAAAACTACCCCTGAAGAAGTTTGAAAAAAACAAACGAAACGTTGGGTACTTAAAAATAAAATAAAATATATGTTTTATTTACAATTGGAATTGACCATTACTAGCCCGAAGGTAACCCCTGTTACAAAAAGTTTAATAACATATAATTGGTCATAAAACAACTTAAATTAAAAAAATATGTCTTTTTTAATTTATCCGAATTGTCGTAACGCTTTTCTATTATTTGCCAAGCAATCTGATAATTTTCATTTGATAGCTGTAAATATTTAATCAATGAGAGAGTTTCACCCTTTAATTTAATTTGCAGATATTCAAATTTCTCGACTGCTGAAATTGTGCTTTTCGATTGTAGCATTTCTTTGAACAAGTCTGGAAATCGAATCCAATCTAGACTGCTCCCATTAAATTCGGGAATCTGAATTCTATGCAACCGCAAGTCACATTGTGTGACGTTGATATTCTGATCTGGTGTCAAATTCTGTTCCGCTCGACTAGACTGAATAAAACGTTCTAAAAGATTTCCCATTGTACTCTGGTGATCTATTAAGGCACCTACAGCAGTCGTCTGATGTTGAAACTTGACCACTAATAATTGTTTTATTACTGTTTGATTCTTCATTTAATCGTAAATGAAGACTTTTGATTTTAAAGTATTTGTTTTCCATTTCATTTCTGTACTTTTCCTCTTCGGGAAGCTTATCCTCCCATTGTAAGTTGCTCAATATCTCGTTGAATACCTTCGAATTCACTGAACAACTCTTTTGCTCTGACACCACGAACTTTTACACCCTCTTCTACGACATTCTCGCCCGTAGAATAATTATAGATTCTCGACAAAGCCGATCTTAATTATTGCCGTTGTCGTTTTAGTTTATCGATTTCTTCCATTTCAGCTTGCCGTTGGTAGTTTTACAATTAACTTTCTACCCACTATTACAAATGCTTATCGTATCGCAACTCCGTTTTCCAACACTAAAATATTTTGAATTAACCGATGTTATGCCTGCTGCTGCTTGTACATCTACATGCATGCATATATGTATGTATGTATGGTATATGTATGTATGTACATATACCATATAGACACACAATGTGCTCCTGTTCCCTGTACCGATATTTGAATGCTGTTGCATGCGTCAATTATTGCAATTTTGAACTCAAATCTGATTTGTAGCTTCTCCTGTCTATGATCTGTATTATGGACATACGCCACCTTCCTGCTTACAGAAATTAAATAAATTGGCTATGAGATGATTCTCCACGATGATGTGCACTAAACGCTTGTAGATCTTATATCCGTCTCCATAAAGACCAAAAAATTAAAATGAATGTGTACTGATGTCCTTTATAGTTAATTCAATAAATTTATTTGTAACATAAAAATTAATGGACTGTATCTAAATTAATCAAGAAAAATAATATCTAGTAAAGTAAAAAATAGCTGGTAATGCCAGATTGATAAAAATACAAATAGCCAGAAAATGATGTATAATGTAATACGAAAACCAGTGAAAAAACAATACATACTAATAAAACTTTTCAAATTGTTTATACAATACAGCACACTTTATAAGCACCTTTGCTAATTTTGTTTATTTACCTGGTACTGTGAAGTGTTATTTATTTTAAGTAGTAGCACCTCCCGATGCTGCTGTAAAATAATGCGCGAAAACCTTTTTTTAATCCATTTAAAATGTGTGTTGTTATTCGTTAAATGCTTACCTGTTATTAGCATTAACTACACTTACATGGAAAAACATATGGTATAATTACCATAAATATTTTTTATTGCGAAAAATATACATAGACTTATTGGATAACATTTCAAATTTATTTTTGTTTTTCTATTTAGGTTGAATTTCAGAATTCATAAAAGTTTTAAACACCTGATGTGTGAATAAAGGGAAAGAAGTTAAGCGCATTCTATATATTTTTTGAATTGCACCCTACAATCGGAATATCTCGAGATCAGTTAATTATATTATAATAATTTTTTCAGGTGAAGTAGAAAGACTCATATAGAAGTCAAAAAGCCCAACATAAGAAAAGAAAATAGTTTTTATATATATTTTTTATGGTACAAAACAACATTTTTCTAAAATTTTGACTTTTTTCAGAAAATTTGAGCCAATGCTCGCATTTATGAAAAGGCTGTCAAAAATTTTAAGTTTAACATGTTGCAAACTATCCTAACAATTAAATGCTATAGTTAAAACTTTCAAAATATACCGTCACAACTTTTTATAAGCACATAAACACAAAAAAAATTTTTAAAATTTGCAATTTTCGGACACTGCTGAATGAAGGGTGAATGCCCAAAATACAAAATAATTGGCTCAGCATATTCTGAATATATTGTTTTTAGCGCTATGTGGTTTAAAAGTGCATGTGTTAAACAAAGTTTTTCACAAAATTGAAAATAATGTGTACGATCTGTAGATAATTTTTAGCAAAAAAAGTCGAAAAAGAGAAAAAGATTCTATGTAAAAACCACGATACAGAAAAATAAGACTTTGTTTTCAGTAAAACGTTATAAATTCAACTAACGTTGCTTTATTAGTAATTTCTCATTTTATACAATTGAAGAGTTCTAAAACTGTAAGTATGTAAAGAATTGTATATACATTGGAAAGAAGAAAACAGTTGAAAACAAAAATATGATAGGAATGTACAGTGTGGATCCAAATTGTGCGTAACAAACAAAATTTAAAATTAACTGGAATGTTGAATATTTTAAGCAAATTTAAGTACATAAAGCTAAGAGGCGGCGTTGAAATGATTGAATTTCAAGGGTTAAGTAAAACAGCCAACTTGTGTACTTGTCTTCGAATACGCCCTTTGCAGTTTGAACATCTGCCACTCTCACTTTTCCATCCTTGCCGGAATATGTATTAATAATTCGACCAAGAACCCACTTCATAGGCGGTGTACTATCTTCATGTATAATTACAAGGGTATTCGGTTCTACATTCGGCTTTGGTTCAGACCAGCGACTTTTCTGTATTAGTTCGTTAAGGTAATCAGTCGACCACCGTTTCCAAAACTGTTGTTGTGCTGCAACAATCCGCTTCCATCGTTGAAGATTACTTATATCATGGCACTCAATTGTTGGTTCAGGCAACGAATTTAAAGGACCACCAATCGATAAATGTCCTGGCGTCAATGCTTCTAGGTCATTAGGATCACTTGATTGAGATGTAATCGGTCGAGAATTCATGATTGCTTCAATTTGAATTAAAGTTGTCGCAAGTTCTTCGTAAGTAATTTTTGCACTGGCTAACGTACGATACAGATGACCTTTAGCACTCTTCACCGCCGCTTCCCATATACCTCCAAAATGTGGGGCTCTGGGAGGAATAAAGTTAAAATTAATAAAATTTTTAAAACAAAAATTATGTATATCATTTTTAAACGAAGGATCCATAAACATTTTTTTAAGATGAAGCAACTGAGCGTTGGCTCCAATAAAATTAGTGGCGTTATCGCAGTATATATTCGATGGCAAACCACGCCGCCCAATCAAGCGCTTTAAAGCGGCTATAAACTCATCAGATGAAAGGTCGGATACCGCCTCGATGTGGACTGCTTTAGTAACAAAGCAAACGAATATTGCAACATAACATTTATAAGGCTGTTTTCCTCTTATTTTCAAATACGTATATTTAGGACCGCAAAAATCAACTCCACACCTTTCAAATGGTCGTGCAGGAGTAACACGTTCAAATGGTAATTCGCCCATTACTTGTTGCAATAGCTTTGGTCTATAGAGTATACAGCTGATACAAGATCGAACAGTTTTCCGCATAACGTTTCTAGCACCAATAATCCAGAAATTTTGACGAACGAAAGCTAAAAGAGCCTTTGGACCTGCATGGTAGTTTTTAATGTGTATATCACGTACTAAAATGTTTACAAAGTGGCAATTATTCGGTAACAAAAACGGGTGTTTGCGGTCATCAGGAATATTTGCTTATTGTAATCGACCTCCGACTTGAATCAATTGAAAACCATTCACATTTTGCAAAAAAAGGCCTAATGTTTTAAGAGAACTCTTTAGTGGTTGATTTTTGTTCAGCATGGTGATTTCGTAAATAAAACTATTTTGTTGAATTATCCAGACAACACAAATTAATGCGCGATGGAGTTCGTCTGAAAGTAAAGTATCGGTTTGACTTTTGTATCGTAATCTAAATAGCCAACATATGACACGCAGTATTTTAGTAAATGAATTGGTGCGATTTATAAATTTTAATATTTGATTCTGTGTTGTCGGACATTTAAACGATGATTTGCGTATAGTTGCGTCGACGACATCATGGTGTAAAGGCAATGAAGTTTGCGGCCATTTATCAGGTGGCTCTAAAAGAAATGATGGACCAGTGTACCAATTTGATGTTGACAACTCAGATAATGAGTAGCCACGGGACAAAATGTCCGCTGGATTGCACATGTCGCCAACTGCAATTTTATGTGTTTTCTTGAATATCAGATACTCGATTACTGACAAAGGTGACAAGAGACTGTTATTTAATTAAGATTACATTTATTAATGAATAAAAAGAAAAGTATATATAACAAAATTTTATATACAATAACAATATTTACAAAGGTTACTAATAATTCATATTAATTACTTAAGGGTTAGTAGGATTGACATCACAGCAAACATTATATTTTCAATAACATAAGATCCCCCTTTTTAACAAGATACATACGTACGAGTATGTATATATTTTTTAAAATGAAAATAACAATTATTAACAAGTCAAAAGTATTAATTATTAATGCTGTAATAAATAATGCTTATTTTTGTACATATATATATATATATGTGTATTTAAAAATTAAACCTGTTAGGAGGCATTATTTTTCTTCCAAATTTTGAATACAGTATTTTTCGGTTAATTGACCCTACGGTTAATTGGTTTCCACGCTTAATTGAACCACATGATCGGGCAAAAAAATATTGCATACGAAAACACATGTAAATTTCCTCGGATAATTGAACCCGGTTAATTGATTTTCCCACTTAATTGGTTCAAAATTCATGTCATCAAAAATAAATTTCCTCTTACTTTTACTCGGTTAATTGCATTATTATTGAAAAATAATCTGGCATTTTTGCACAATGATCTCGAAAAGTGTGAATATGTACAACATGAATTTATTTGTTCCTTTTTTTATTTTTTAAGCACTATGTAATATTTTAATACTTACGAGAATGGAAGAGCTGTATGTATATGCATATGAATTGTTTTTATTCTTTAAGTTTATGTTTTTTTTTTGTAAAACCAATATACATATGAATTGTTTCTTACGCTGCAGCCACACGTTCAATAAATAGTTTTCAATTTCATCACATAGTATACTGTTTGTCAAAATTCCTTGAAATTGATATCTGTTGCACAAATTGATAGTCAATTTCATTTTTTAAATTCCACCGACGAAGAAACAACTCAAATTTTTAGATTCAATCAATGTGTGCTGTGACCAGCCGTTCAAATTGAAAATTAAATTGTCATTTAAATGGATAGGTGAAATTGATAGCAATCTAGTTTTCAATTTAAAAAGTTAAAGTGTTTAAGTAAAAAAAGTGTGAGTGTATTGAAAATTGAATGGAATTGAAAGGCAAAAATTGAACGTGTGGCCCTCAAGTTGCTTTATAAATTTTATTTTTTTGTAAAACTAATGTGCACATAAATAGTGCATTTAATAGGTCTGTCTGCGTACACATATTTTGCATCATTTTGTGCAAAATCTTGCAAAAGGTTGTCTGCGTACTCCAATTCTCTTGCAGCGAGAGAGCCAAAAAGAGAATTTTTTGACAGTTGGAAGTTAGAGAACTTGCAAAATGTTGCTGGAGAAATTTCCGCTTGCAAGACTTTGCAACTAGTTTGACCAGCTGTTTTTATTTACTGTTTGAATGAAATAATTTTTGTGAAATGATAATAAAAATTGAAATTTAACAATGGCAGAGGTAAGTAGTTAGAATTGTGTTGATTTTTAACGTTTATAATAAATTATAATAAACAAAACATTTTATTTCATGCTAGAAACGTCCAAATATATTTAATTAATAATTTTTTAATTTACCGCGAGAATTCACTTTTGCGTACACATATCGTCAGTTGGTTTCTGGCTTGCGGCACAGTATATTCAAAATACATTATGTCTGCAGCAAACTAGAAACCAACCGACGATATGCTAAAATTCTTTTGCTTTGTTATTTCAATTGTTTACACACCGATCAGCTGTTTTCTTGCACGATTTCACTGGATACTGTCAGCGTACTTTTTGAGATATTTTCAGCAGACAGAGTAAAATTGGTCTTACTCTCCCAAAAAAATTTACTGAGTATTTGCTACTGGAAAAGTACGCAGACAGACCTAATAGGACATATGTACCTACAATAATAAATACCTGCGTATACACATATACATATTTTTTTTTTTTTTTTTTTTTTTTAATGCATGATTTTTATTTATTGTATCTTCATATATGAACTAACAATAAGTATTCAAATCTTAAATCTAAAAATATAATTAGGCCCGACCAGTGTCGGACATAAGCTTAGTAATAGTTATATATAATACATAAGTAGTGATAGTCAAAAGGAAAAAAATAAAGTATTTTCAAGAAGTCCCATCTGGAGTGCTATGAATAAGAGCCCATGTGTCCCTCTTTTTTAGGCGGATGTGTCCAGTAAAGTTCAAAATATTACGGGCAAGCGGATTAGGATGTGACTCGAGTTTTGTTAAATATTTGCCAGCGTATTTTGCAATTTCTTCAGTCACTAGTGGCATATTTAAATCACGATGTATATTTGAATTTTTTATATACCATGGAGCCAATGTTATTAAGCGTAAAATTTTGTTTTGCCTTCGTTGGATTCTCTCGACATTAGAAGCTGAAGCAGTGCCCCATAACTGTATTCCGTAGCACCATATTGGTTTCAAAATCGTCTTGTATATTAAAAGTTTACAATCTAGACTGAGTGTAGAATTTCTACCAATCAGCCAATGTAGCTGAGTTAATTTCAGTTTCATTTGTGTTAGCTTTGAGTCAATATGGGGCTTCCATGTAAGCCGTCGATCAAGGTGTATACCAAGGTATTTTACGTGTGAATGTTGAAGAACAACTTGATTGTTGATTCGAATAGGGGAACAAGTATCTCTTCGCAGGGTAAATGTTACCTGGACACACTTTTGCTCGTTTACTTTGATTCTCCATAAATTTAACCATAGTTCCAGTTGTGTAATATGTTCTTGTAGATATCGGGAAGCCTCGTGAGGGTTTTCGTGCATACTAAGGCAGGCTGTATCATCGGCAAACGTAGATGTACGGATATTGCTGCTCAAAGGCATATCAAGAGTGTAAATCAAATACAAAACTGGCCCCAGTATGCTCCCCTGTGGCACACCGGATGAGATAGTTTCAGGCATGCTCATAAAGTCTCCTTCCACAACAGTGAACTTCCGGGCAGTAATGTAACTTTTCAAAAGACTTACAACGTTTATTGGCAGGTATGTTTTTAATTTTAAAATTAGGCCTTCATGCCACACTTTATCAAATGCCTGAGAAACGTCGATAAACAGCGCAGAACAATACTTCTTTTCTTCAAATGTTCTTCTTATAAATTGGACCAATCTATGAGTTTGTTCAATGGTGCTATGCTGACTTCTAAAACCAAATTGATGGTCCGGTATGCAATCACTATTAACTAGAATTGGGGACAATTTTGTCATGAGCAGTTTTTCGAAAAGCTTTGACATTGTTGATAGGAGACTTATTGGCCTGTATGACTCAGCCTTGGTAAGGTCTTTGCCCGGCTTTGGGATCATTTTAACTTTGGCAAGCTTCCAGCTATTTGGATAATACTGCAGTCGTAAAATGGCGTTAAAAATAAATAACAGTATTCTAATTGCAATACGAGGCAACTTTATTAGCATCTGGTTACTAATTCCATCAAAACCCGGAGCTTTCTTTGGGTTGAGTTCAGAAATTAGTTTTTGCACATCACGCGTCTTAAACTTTATTTGTTGAGGGGGTAGAGCGACTACATTTGGCAAATCAATTACACCAGTACATGTGTTTGGGGTAAATACGTATTTTAAATGGGCAGCAAATATGTTACCTTTTTCAGTATCGCTTCTTGCCCAACCTCCGGTAGATGTGCGCAGAGGTGGTTTAAACTCAACGGGTGTTTTAAGCTTTCTTAAGAGATGCAGTTTTTTCATGTGCAAGCAGCTCTTGGAGTCGTTTAGTACACTCTTTAAATCTAATTTTATTCTGGGGTGATCTGTGCTGTTGCCATTCCCTTCTAGCTCTTCTTTTTTCACATACGAGACGTTCAATATCTGTAGAATATAGTCTATTAAACCCAGTCTGCGGATAGGAGGTAGTGGCATGTTTAGCAGCCTGCTTAATATTTTCGTTAAGATTGGCAATGTTAGATTCAACATCATCAGGTGTTCTTAGTGTAATGTTTTCCGTGCAATGACTACTAAGATATTTTTTGAATCGCAGCCAATTTACACGATTTATCAAATTGGCATATGGGTGAGGTAAATCACTTCTTAATGGGCTACAAATTGTAGCGATCGTGGGAGAGTGATCGGACGAGAGATCTAGAGAAGCTTCAATTTGAATTAAATCCCTAGAGATATTTTTCATAACGCCAAAGTCTATTACATCCGGGATTTTATGTATGTCAGTAGGCCAATAAGTGGGCTCCCCACTTGAAATGACATCCAAGCCCATTTTGGAAATTGTATTGAACAACGCTCGACCTCTGGGTGTAATAAGACGCGAACCCCAGAACGTGTGTTTAGCATTATAGTCGCCAGCTGCTATGAAACAAGGACCCAGAGATTTGTAAAAATCTAGGAGGAGAGTAAATTGATGATATGACAAAATTATTGGAAAAATTTTCAATACAAATATTCGTTGCTTGTAAATGTTCTTCACAAATGTTATCAATAATATAATGCTTGAGTCTTGACTTTATTAAAATTGCTGATCCACCGCAAGCTCTTCCTCTCGGGTCCTTTGAATCATATAAGGTGTAGCCATAAATTTTAAAAAGGCTTCTCGAAGTCAAATGAGTCTCAGAGACCAACATTATATCAATATTTTTTTCCGTGAGGAAGTGCTCAAGTTCATTTTTATGTTGGCGAATGCCGTTTGCGTTCCAGAAACATATTGTTAACGTGTTCATGGCTTATTAAGTATTGCTTGAAGCAGAGTATTCTGCAATCGCAGCATTTCTTGCATCATGCTAGTCATATTTGTTGTAAAATTGTTTATAGTTTGCACAAGATTTTCAATAGTGGCTTCAAGGCGATTATAATTAAAGTTTGAGTGTGTATTTGTAGAATTATTTTGCGGTGAAACATTTTGTGTCGGAATAGAACTAGCCTTAGCAGCATCTGCATACGATACACGGGAAGTAACTGGTTGGCTCATTTGCTGAAAAGTGGCAGAGTAAACGTTTGCTGATTGAGCTGGAGCTAATTTAGGTTTTTGCACCATAGTCTTCTTTACCAAAGAGTACACACGACAACCTCTGTAGTTAGCGGTGTGATTACCTCCACAATTACTGCATTTTTATCACTTTGATCTTTTGGTTTGTTGCAGCTAGCGGTGCCGTGTAATTCGCCGCACACAACACAAACAGAGGGTAAATTGCAGTATGTTTTTGTATGGCCATATTCTTGGCAATTATGGCACTGTACAGGACCTGAACGCTTATGTGGCTCTTCAACTGTGATTTTTCGGTACAAGAGGTATTTTAAATTATAAATTGGATGCGTCTCATTTTTTTTCAATTTTATATCATTAGGCTCAAGTTCAACACGAAATAGCGGTTGGGGAATCTTTTCTCTATTTATTATATTGGACACATTTTTTACCTTGAACCCCTGGAGGACGAGTGCATCTTTTATTTCTTCGGGGGCAACATAAGAATCTATGCCCTTCAATACGATCTGCATGCCTTTAGCGCTCTTAAGCTGGTATGTGTAGAAGCTTGTTTTACTTTTTTCAAATTCAGCAACCATTTTGCGGAAATCAGTTTCGTCATAGATTTGAATTTTCGTTTCATCGATATTGCCATGTTTTATTGGAACAACGTGAAATTTATTCTCACCAATTACCGAAATTAATTTCTTAATAAGAGCGTTTGAATTTTTTTCTCTCAAATATATTGGTGGCGGCTTGGAGGTTTTTTTCTCAGATATATCAGGTGTGTCGTTGTCATCTTGCAATATTTGAAAACGATTAGTAGATGATGCGCTGTTATCCCTAGATACCTTTGAAGCAGATGCAATTTTAGTAGAATTAGGGCTTCGCCCGCGCTTTCCCACAATAATATATCGGTCCATTCCAATTTGGACCTTGGGTTTTGGGCTTTTTTTATTTTCAGTGACTAATTGGGTAAGTGATGAATCGGATGATATCGCTGATTTAAATGACGAAGTAGTAGGCAACTGTAATGTTAACGAATCAGTTGACATTGGACAAAGCGAAGTTGATCGCTGACGAAAAATTGGCTTAGCCGTTAAAAAAAGTCTGTCATCAAGTTTTTTATTTATTTTTTTTAAATTAAGATCATCAGAACTCCCAGTAAGTCTATCATCAAATTTGTTATTTTTATTGTTATCATTAAGATCATCAGAGCTCACAGTAAGATAGGCATTTCTGCCGTTATCACTCACTTCGCAATTATTTGTTTTCGAGGTACTCATATAAAGTATTCCTCAAGGGCACTTTGTAAGTGTATTCCTCAAGGGCACTTTAAGTTATTTTGTTTACGGTTGTTTTTGTTTTTTTTGTTTTAGTTATTACTGTCTATGTAAAAAAAGAATATTAGCAAAGCAAAAATAGCTTGTTTATCAAAGTTAATGTACAACAAATATTATGTACTACAAATATTTTTTTGTATGGTTTTTTTTTGGTTTAGTATGTAAAAAGAAATTCCGCTAATACTTCTGTTCACTATGAAGGTACAACGAGAACTGTGACATATACATATGTACATTTTTTTCTGTTACTTGCATTTTTTTCGTTTAAGGTAAAAAAAATTATTTTGAAAAACTTAAAGTGCACATATGCGATTTCTTTTAATTCATTAGTAGTTCCAATTATGCGTGATTTCTGTAATTGAACAAACTGTTCAATTAAACGGGATTCTTGTAATTGAACGAACTGTTCAATTAAGCGGGTATCGGCTAATTGGTTCCCCGGTTAATTGAACAAAAAGTTGTGCAAATTTTGATGTGCAATTAACCGAAAAATACTGTACCTAATACTATCATTTTTAATAATTTCATTACCAACGTTTTTACTACCACATGTATTAACATTTTCATTATTATTATTATTAACATTTTCTTTATTATGATTCATATTAACATTTTCAGTATTATGATTAACATTTTCATCATTAACTTCAAAGTCACTATAAAAGATTTCATTATCGTTAAAATTCAAATTTCGTTTCTTCATTTGTTCATTTATACAATTATTAAATTTTGGAGTGATATGTTTCATTATATGCTGCCTATTTCTTCTGTATACTACACCATTCTCATCCTTTACCAAAAATGATCTGGGTTGTTTACACTTTTCAACAATTTCACCTTTATACCATAATGATGCAGGGTTTTTCTTAAAAAATATATTTTCACCTACAACAACAGGCTTTAGGTTAATCGAATTCTTGTTGTAATTTTTTGACGAATTTAATTTTATTTGCTCAAACGGTTTTTTGAGTTTCCTTGAATTAATCACTCTTGGTTTTAAATCATTTGCAACAGAAGGTAGTTTTGTACGTAGTCTTCTGCTCATTAATAATTCCGCAGGACTCGGTAAATAATTTTTAGGTGTAGTACGATGTTGCAAAAATGCAATATATGGATCTGAACCATCATCTTTGCATTTGTATAAAATGTTCTTAATAGTCTGAATAGACCTTTCTGCAAGACCATTAGATCGGGCTAGATAAGGACTTAAGTGGTATGATCAATACCCCAATCAATACAGAACTGTTTAAAGTTTATTGAATTAAAAGGTGGAACGTTGTCAGAGATTAAAACTCTTGGAATACCATGCCTAGCAAAAACTGACTTAAATCTTGTTATAACTTGTGCTGAAGAATAACCAGAACTCAAAAGGTCTACTTCAAAATATTTTGAATAATAATCCACAATTATTAAATACATATTTTTGTCAAACTCAAACAAGTCACAACCAACCTTGTACCAAGGTATATCAATAATTTCATGATTCTTAAGATCCTCTTTGGGATTAGCATTCCTATACTTCAAACACGTTTCACAACTTGATACCATATTATAGATATCACTATTTATATTCGGCCAATAAATTGAACCTCTAGCCATATTCTGACAACCCTGTATACCCATGTGACCCTCATGGACATACCTTAACATTTTTGATCTTAAAGATTTTGGAATTATAATGCGTTTGTTTTTAAACAATAGTCCATTTATTTGGTTTATTTCATCCTTTATGGAATAAATTGTTGTACATCTGAGTCCATTTGTTTTCTACTCTCTGGCCAACCTTGTTTTATATAATTGAAAAGTTTTTGTAAAACTAGATCCTTTTTAACTTCATCTTTAATGGTTTCTATTTCTCCAGATGGTAACTCTATATTATTTATTACTGTATTACATTGCAAATCTATATCCTTATCTAAATCCGAAAAAATTTTTTCTTTGAGCGGTGCCCTAGACAGCTATATACAAATCCTTGCCTGGTTTAAAAACAACTTCTAAATTGTACGATAGTAATCTGAGCATAAATCTTTGAAGACGAGTAGGTATACTATATAAAGGTTTCTTGAATAACGGAACGAGTGGTTTATGATCTGTTTCCACAGTAACTTTCTACCATATATATATATTGGTGAAAACGCGTACACCCAAATAGAATTGCGAATAATTCTTTCTCTATTTGAGCGTAATTAATTTGAGTTTCTGTTAAGGTTGCAGATGCATATGCAATGGGGTTTTCACCATGCATTTCACCGCGAATTTCGACGCATCAACTGACAAAACTAAAGGCTTTTTCGTATCATAATAAGTTAAAACGGGTGCTTTAGTAATTTCCTTTTTTAAATTTTCAAATTCCATCTGTTGTTCACGATTCCAACTCCAAACAGAATAATTTTTTAGTAGATCCCTTAAATGTTTATTTTTGTTTGACAAATTGTCAATAAACGACCCTAAATAGGTGATCATGCCTAAAAAACGCTGCAATTCCTGTTTATTATTTGGTACAGGCATTGCTAAAATAGATTCAATTCTTTTTCCATCCGGTTTTACACCCTTTTCACTAAAGATGTGTCCAATAAATTTTATTTCAGATTTAAGGATTACCGACTTTGAGCGATTAAATTCTTTCAAGGACTTCCCGTAAAATTTCATTATGTTTTTCAACGGTTGGTGCATGAATTAAAAAATCATCCATATATATGTATAACCAGACCAGATATATCACCAAAAAGTTTTATCATCTCAGCATGAAAAATTTCAGGGGCTGAACTGATGCCAAAAGGCAAACGCAAAAAACGATATCTCCCAAAAGGAGTATTAAACGTACACAATTTCGACGACTCATCGTCAAGCCTAACCATCCAAAATCCTGAATTTGCATCTAGCAAACTAAAAAATCTAGAACCACTCATGCGAGATTTACATTCGTCAATTGTAGGAAAATCATATATTGGTCTTAAAATCGCTTTATTTAAATTTCGCGGATCCAAACACAATCTTAAATTACCATTAGCTTTTTTCACAAGTACAATTGAACTCACCCAATCCGTGGGCTCCTTCACTTCAACTATGACGTTAAGCTTTACCATCCTCTCTAGTTCTTGTTTTAAAAGTTCATGAAGACTGAATGGTAAACGACGAGGTGGATCGATTACAGGCTGACAATCTTCCCAAACTTGTAAATGACATTCCTCTTTTAATTCACCTAACCCATGAAACATATCCTGATATTTATCCAAAATTTTATCACAATTTACTTTGTTTACTGATTTGATTAAATTCATTTCCGACGCTAATTCCAAACCGATAATGTTATTACATGTCATGTTAATAATGTAAAAAATTGTAGAATAAAATACATTTTCATAAAGTAATTTTATAAGGATTTTTCCAACTACTGGTAATTTCTCACCACTAAATGTGACTACGCTACTTGAAATATTATAATCTACGTTATTAATACCTAAAGTTTCAAAAGTACTTATCGACATGAGGTTAATTTGAGCTCCATTGTCTGCTTGACAGATCATTCGTCTTCCTTCTACTTCTACGGCAATGTTCCATATATTATGCTTACTACGCATTTCACTTACAGTACCAATAAACAGGGTGTCTTCTTCATTTTCGCCAACTACTTTTACGAATTTCTTGATGTTGTTATTCTTATTCTCGTATGATTTTGTAAAACACATTTTTGCATAGTGGTTTAATTTACCACATGCATTACATTTTGCTCCTTCTGCGGGACATTTTGTTCTATGTCTCTGACCACACTTCTTACAGTCAACTGTAAATTGCTGTTGTTGCTTTTGTTGATGATGATTTGGTTGCTTTTGTTGATGATAGGTTTGTTTTTTATTTTTGAAATGTTGTAACGCCGCACAGTGTGTCGCCTAGAACATGCTAGGTGGACAAAATTCATATTATCATTTCGAGGAAATCTTATTTGCAAAACGTAAACAACACTCTCAAACTCCGAACTCCGAGAAAAGTTTGTTTTTCAAATTCGCAATTGGTGAGTCACAAGGTTCAGAAGTCAGGTAATGAATTTAATGCATCACTTTTAATCAATAAGTTGTAATTAAGCGAAACGTTTGTGCACATCTCATAGTGGCATATTAAAATATTGTGAAAGTTTTTGTGATGGATATTAATACTGAGGGTAAGTACTATTTTTTAATATATTTTTTTTATCAGAATCTATTAATTTTAAATCTTAGTATTTTTTTTAAATAGCCCATACATTTTTGCGTGTTAAAAGAAAAACAAAAAAATGTTAATGTTCAGAATATAAAGAAATTCACCTCTATCCGAGCTAGTTTTGAGATATTACGCAGAAATAACTCTATTCTTCGTAAAAATACACATATGGTTTAGCACACTTCAGTACAACATGTTTTTTTTTCCTCTTTTCCAGAACACGTTTACTCTATTTCAAGGGTAGCCTTTTTTTATGAGTGGTTGAAACCCACGAAGAATGAAAAAAAAACTCGCATATATATGCATATCTTTCTTCAAAATTCCACTTTGGTGACATTACTGAAAGTAGCCAAAGAGAAATAAAGCTGAAGATATCCAACTTCTCTAATAAGATTGGTGCTAAATGGTTGGCTTCAGGAAAGTCAAAGGTGCGGTTTTTAATTAAAAATAAGACTTGGTTGAATGAAGCAGACATTCAGTTTACTGCGAGTTCTTTTGCGCCACAACCTTCGATATCAAGTGAGGTTGTGACTCCTGCAGGAAGGCCTCGCAAAGATTTCGGGGAATCGTCGTTTAAGACGAAGAAACGTCGCGTCGTGGATCTCGTGGAATCTCGAAGTGTCAGTGAATTGGTGTCTGCTGCCGAAATTGCTGTGCGTTCAGCAGGGCAAAGGAAAATTGCCAATGTGATTAGAGACATTAGTGAGAGCCCACAGAATATTATTAAGTCTAAAAATACCAGTTCCATTAATCCTAGGCAATTAAGTAGTGACGAAGCCTTAGCTTACAAGTCAACAACGCATTCTTACAAACAAACTAGGAAGTGGTCCATGAAGGCAGGGCATAATGTGTTTCCGTCATATTTTAGTTTAAAAAACTCTAAACAGGCCTGTTACACTGCAGAGGAGTACATTGTTATAACAGAAACTCGTGCTGAAATAAATTTGCAAGCCTTATTAAATAAAACAGTGGAACGTCTCGTATTAGAACAGAATGAAGTTATCAGCAATGTGCTTCCCACAAGTTCATCGTTTACACTTGTTAGTAAATGGGGATGTGATGGAAGTTCTGGGCACAGCACATACAAACAGAGATTTGAGAACACTAAAGATACGGACGAGTTTATTTTCGTATTTTCTTTAGTTCCCCTTAAGTTGTGTGATGGGCCTAAAATTATTTGGCAAAATCCTCGACCTTCATCAACTTTGTATTGTCGTCCCATCAAATTTATATTTTCCAAAGAAACGAACGAGTTCACTTTAGCGGAGACAAATAAATTGTTGGAAGAAGTTAATGCTCTTCTTGCAACACTTGTCAACTTTGGTGATTCTCAAATCTCTGTAAAACACGAACTTATGCTGACAATGATAGACGGAAAGGTGTGTAACGCCTTAACGGAAACCCGATCATCCCAAAAGTGTTTCATCTGTGGCGCCACTCCCAAGACGATGAATGATGACCCCACAATGTTTAACAGCAATCAAGAACATTTTGGCTTTGGTTTATCTACACTTCATGCTTGGATTCGTTGCTTCGAATGTCTTTTACATATCAGTTACAAGTTGAATATTAAGAAAAGGCAGGCTAGAAGCAACGAAGACAAAGCAGATATCAAGGTTCGTTCCGAGGAAATCAAATTGAAATTTAAGAACGAGATGGGACTCATTGTAGATAAACCAAAGCCAGGATTTGGTTCTTCCAATGATGGAAACACAGCCCGTCGCTTTTTTAAGAATGCTGAGATTAGTGCTCAAATCACAGGGTTGGATGTTACAGTTATAAAAAAGTTTGATGTTATTTTGAGGACAATGTCTTCTGGATTCGAGATAAACTTAGTTGAATTCAATAAATTTTGTCTTGAAACCAGAAATCATTATCTTAGTCTCTATTCGTGGTACTGTATGCCTGCTACTGTGAATAAAATATTAATTCACAGCACAGAAGTCATCAAAGCGGCATTGCTTCCAATTGGGCAGCTTTCCGAAGAGGCTCAAGAAGCACGGAACAAAGATTGCCGCAGATTTAGGGAGTACAACACCCGCAAGTGCTCGCGCTTTGCCACGAATAGAGATTTATTGTCCATGTTAATTTTAACATCTGATCCTTTGATCAATAGCCTTCCGAGAGATTCCCAAAAAAAAGCCGGAAAAAATATGTAAAGATGTATTAAAGTTAATTGTAAGCCCTAGCATAAAAGAGTCAAGACTGGAATCATCATCATATTGTCGCACAATGCCACAAAATGATGCCGACTATACAGTAAACGATTCATCAAGACTCTGATGATGATTGTAGTATGTACTCGTGCTTATACTAAACATGTAAACCTTGACTTGTAAATTTTTCTTCATCAATAAATGAGTATTTGAGTACTTTAAATATATTTTTGTTATTTAAAAAAAAGTTTTTTTTTTACAAAATAAAGCAAAAAACTGTAAATAATATCTAAATATGACTAACTCTATGTAAAAGCATCTTTATATAACATAAAATAGTTTTGTCCACCTAGCATGTTCTACGCGACACACTGTGCGCCGCTATAACTGGCTCTTTTTGACCACCATTTTGAATGCTAGATAAACTTTCTTTTGCCATCTCAATTGTTTGGGCAATCTCAATGGATTTTTTCAAATTGATGTCCCCCTCACTCAACAATCGTTCCTTTATATTTTTATAACTATCCGATAGCCCACATATAAATATGTCTTTGATAAGACTCTCTCGCAAGGTATCGAATTGACAGGTGTTGCTCAGATTTTGTAAAACTGTTGCATACTGTACTATGGTTTCATCCGCTTTTTGATGTCTCGTAAAAAATACATGCCTTTCCATGGCAACATTAACCTTCGGTATGAAGTGCGCCTCAAACTTTTTCAGTAGATCCTCATACTTAACTGTATCAATGCTCTCATTAAATGAGTTGAATATGTGTAGAGTTGTAGGACCCATGTGATGCAACAAAAGGGCAACTTTCCTCTTGTCTGGCTGTCCATCCAGATTGGAAGCCAACAAAAATATTTGAAACTGTTTGCTCCAATTCTTCCACTCTACCGATATGTTAAATGCTTTTGTGTTGAAAGGCGTCATTGTGCCTGTTGAAGAACTTAATTCTTTAAGTTCCTTCCTATTATCTTCAGACAGTGCCATTTGTTTTTGTTTTATTTTTTAATTTTTTTTTTTTACCTCAACTGAAGATTTTAATTTTATTACCAAACTTTTTATTTGTAATAAAGTCTTTTGGTTTTATTTATTTTTAGGTTTTTTTTTTTTTAATTTTTATTAATTTTTCAATTGCTTTATATAAATTTTTTTTTAATTTTCAACCTGACACCATGTTATTTAATTAAGATTACATTTATTAATGAATAAAAAGAAAAGTATATATAACAAAATTTTATATACAATAACAATATTTGCAAAGGTTACTTATAATTCATATTAATTACTTAAGGGTTAGTAGGATTGACATCACAGCAAACATTATATTTTCAATATCATAACAGAGACGACGAGTGTTTTTTGAGCCACATTAAGACTACCGTGGAATCTGACCATAGAAATGTATCAGTATTGAATTGTTCAAAAATTGGTGAAATTTTAGTATATAGTTTCGAAAGAATATGCGCAGCGAATAATTCTAATTGCGGAATTGTTCTTTGTCTAGTAGGTGCAACGCGACACTTTGATGATATCAAATGGACCGATACTTGACCGTTGTTATTTATAGAGCGAGCATACAAGCAGCATCCGTATGCACGTAGAGATGCATCGCAAAAGCCATGCAATTGAACCAATGTTTGTTTTGGTACTATGTGTCTTGATACTTTTAGTAAATGCAGGTTCTCAAGGTCTTTTATAAATTTTAAAAAACGACTCTTTTACTTTTGTTGTGACTTCGGTGTCCCAATCAATTTTTGCAATTCACAAATCTTGCAATAAGACTCTTGGTTGGATAACAATAGGGTAAATCAAACCCATTATATCAAATATAGATGAGATCAAAGATAAAATTGCGCGTTTCGTAATGACAGCATATTGCTTTTTGGGTTGAAACGAAAAAAATAAACTGGTCCGTAGTTGGACTCCACAGTATACCAAGTGCGCTTGTGATATCTTGGTCATTCGATTTTATTTCCTTAACTTTATTATTGTTGGAATGTAAGAGAGCATTATTGGATTGGAATTTTGTTAATTCGAACCCACCTTGTTTTAATAACGATGTGGTTTCTTCTTTGATTTTGCGAAGTGAATTGATATCGTTCGCGCCAGTCAATAGATCATCAACATAAAATTGTGTTTTTATAATTTTAGAACCTACTTTGTAAATATGTTGATATTTATCCGCAAGAAAGTGTAAACTGCGAATTGCCAAATATGGCGACGCAGACATTCCGTAGGTTACTGTATTTAATTGATATGTGGCAAGTGGCTGATATTCGTCGTATCTCCACAATATTTGTTGAAAAACACGATGTACCATTCTATACATTTTAGATATATCAGCCGTTAATGCGTATTTCCAGAGACGAAAGCAAATGAGCAACAAAAATAAATCATCCTGAACGGTAGGACCAACGCATAAAATATCGTTTAAAGATTTCGCCGATGACGTTTTTGATGACGCATCAAACACCACACGCAACTTAGTACTGACACTGGATGGTTTTAATACGTATTGATGTGGTAAATAGTAATGGGAGTTTTCAAAGTTTGGTTCTACTTGTGTCATGTGTACCGAGTTCTTCATATTCTTTCATAAATAGCGAATATTGTTGTGTAATGTTATTTGTAGGATGTGCTCAGTATGACCCTATCTCAGTATGTGTGTATTTAAGTGTGGCCCTGTAGTCCCTTGTTTTGTTTATACAGCTGTCAGGGAGACCAGCTTATCAGTAGGCGCTCAAAAGAGGTGCCAAAAGATTTTGAGAATTTAATTGAAACAAGGCAAGTTGTTGCCAGTTTATGTTCACAAATTAAAGTCTGGAGGCTTATTCTGAATTGCGATGCGAAAATCAATGCGATGCGCAAATGAAATGCGATGCGAAAGAAAATTGGTATTCTGTTAGACTTTCGCAATCGCATTAGCAATTTATTTCAAATCGTGGCAACGCTGCTCAAATAAACGTCAGTGTCAACAGTGTTTGGCTGTGAAAATTGTTTATAAGATTTATTTAGGAAAGTCTATAAGAAAAAAAATAATAAAATGGATTCTGTGGCACTGTGGTTCGACGACGGCACTTCGTCCAACTGTTCCATCACAGCCATGCCTTCACCATTATTTTCAAGATTGTAAGCAGTTAGTTGTTGCCCCGAAGGAAAGTGCGCCCGGTAATCCATTTACGGAATCCGTCATGTTTAACAATTTCACCACAGAGTCGATTTTATTTCGTCTAAGCTTCTGTTTGGTGTGTACTTTAAAATCGGCGCAACCATATTAAATTAAGTTGAAGTCAAATATTTTTGACCTGGTTTACATATATTTTATTATATATTTCATACTTTTTTCCATCCTCTAATAGGTGGTCCATTGATATTTAGTTCTTCGGTTAACGTTTGCTACAAAGTATTTGCCGACTGACCTGGCTGTGCTTATTCATAAATTCTATCATTATTTCAAATTGACGCGGTTTGGTGGTCTTATTGCTTGCTTCCCTGAATTAAATAATAAATATATGATGAATAAATAAATAAAATATTATCTTTCACTTACATGTTTGTACTTTGCGAATGCTATTTTGTTTTCGAATAAATTTTGCGAATTTGACATTTGTTTTCGCAATGTAGAATACCGACTTGCCACCTTTTCGCATTTGAAATGCGGTTAAAAAAGAACTTTGCGAATATCGCAATACAGAATAGCAATTGTTCGCATTTGTGTATTTTCGCATCGCATTGATTTTCGCATCGCAATTCAGAATAAGCCTCCTGATTTATTCAATAAATTTCCCTGCTTATATACTAGTTTTACAAATCTTAATTAGCCTTTCTGACCTACGTTTAATATTTACAATTTTCTTTTGTTTCTTTCTTTACTATGACAATGGTAAGCATTATTTTAAACGACCAATCAAAAAAAGGAATTTGGTAATTATCAATTTATATTGTGACTCAAAAGTATGTCACTCAATTTCTTGCATTTCAGCATTTTTATTATTTTGGGTTTTGTTGCAACGCTTGTGCATTGAACTGATATTACAGCAATGCAAGTAATTTATGTTACAACGCATTACTGTAAATGTGGTACACTACAGTTGTTTTATCTTAAAGTCACGAGATAGACGTTTTTCTAGAGAATGAAATATTTTTAGAGCTGTGTTGTATGACAAACCTAACGTTGAAGGGTCATTCTTGAATGGCAACATTACTTGAAGTCTCCCATCACTTAAAACTTCAACATTTTTAACGAAATTGATTTCACAAATGCGATGTTCCATATTATAATTTGTTTCAGTGACCGATACTTTTTCCATTGACCACAAGACTTCTAATTGTTTATTCAAGTTGCCATCACTGTTGTATATAATTGGTTTCGAGATACATTATTTGACGTTTTATAACTGCCTGACACTACATATCCGAGGCATATTTCTTGTAAAGTGGGTAAGGCAATTCCAAGCCTTATCTTATGGGTACCAAGAACTTCGAAAAAGGCATCGGCACCTATTACCATGTCAATTGGTTGAGATTCGTTGAACCGTTCGTCGGCTAAATCTATATTTGCGGGCAAATTCCAATTTTTTATAGCCAAATTTATGTCTGGATGATATCCAGAAACACGAGGTGTAATATAAAGGTTCATTGGATATTCTTCGCTATTGTAACGAGATCGTATTACTGTGTTGGTTTCAAATTTAATTTTCGTTGACGTAGATCCAACACCGGTTATATTTACTGATGTTTTAGTTTTCGGTAAATTCAAAAGTTTTGCAAAGTTTTCAGTTACGAGATTTACCTGAAAGCACGAGTCCAAAAGAGTACGACATAAGGTAAACTTACCAAGAGCATCACGTACCAAAATGACCGCTGTGGCCAAAATAACTCCCTCAAATTACTTGCCCATATGCACGTTGACAACTGCAGACGATGAATGCTCCCCAGGCGATGACCGAAAAACCGGCGGCGATAAATCACAATTTTGAGGTGCGGTAGATGTTCGATGTAGCATTGTGTGATGAAGCTTATTACAATTTTTGCTTTTGTTAGTGGATTTTCATTTGGAAACAACATGACCTTCAGAGACAATTGATGCACAAGCCCAATTTCTTCACTGTAGCAAAACGATTTTCGCTATTCATAGCTTGAAATTTGGAACAACCAGTCAGCCAATGATCTAAACATTTGCATAAAGAGTATGAAAAGAACGATAATTTTGTTGACGTTGTGTGTGGCGTTGTGTATGGCGTTTATTATGTGGATAATTAATCTCAAAATATTCTCAAAACTTCCTAAAGTTTTCAGTGAACTGTAAATAGCGGATGCACTATCCACTAAACTTCGTAATTGCATCCCAGATGACGTATTTATGTTATGCAATTCATATAGGTTTTGAATATGTTCTATAAATATTAAAGTTTTATTGTCGTAACGCTCCTTGAGTCGTCTTATTGCGTGTTCATAGTTTTCTGTTGTTACTTGAAACGCACGAACAGTATCTAACGCTTGGCCTGACAAGCAATGTAAGAGGTTATTAAATTTCTCAATGTTTGTTAGCGATGAGTCATTACGTACTAGTTTTTTAAACGAAGATATATAGTTTTTGTATGCTGAATATTTGCCACCAAATTTCGGCAATTCTAAGCTTGGCAACTTACTATGTGTTGTGATTAGGGTTTGGGAAACGGGAATTCCCGGGAAATTTTTTAGATTTTCCCGGGAAACGTTTTTCATCGTCTGTTTAAACACTTACATATACCTTGTTCGAAGGAAATTTTTTAATCTTAAAATTTTAATTGAGTTTTTGTTTTAAATGTAACTGTAAGAAAGAAAGAATTCTTTCGACTCCGATAAACAAGAAGTAAAATGTCCATGTTTTTTTAATATAAAATAAAAATGTGAGCTATTCAAATCTAGTCTGAAATTTCATAAAAATTCCTATAAATTGAGGTCATACCATATCTCCTAAAAAAAGTGGAATAAATTGTATAAGTATCAATGATTGCAATGACATAATCGTTTCCTAAAGTAAATAATTTGATGCTAAGCGAACTTGAAGTGATTTTTCTCCGAATTAGTGAAAAAATTTTGAAAAGTGAAAATTTTAAGCTGTAAGAATTCTGAGTTGACGAAACTTAAATTGATTACAAGTGGACGCTATTATGGAAACCCTGCAGAAAATATTTTAGGAGAAATAAAATGAAAGACACTTAGACATACTGTGGCTCAGGGTATTCAAAATTCGGCGCAGCGCAGTATGGTACTGTAACCTGCTTGTACTTAACGACAAGAAACCGCCTGGAACTTTTTCAAAAATAATGAGAAACAAGCAAGGCAAATTCTTATTAAAATGAAGGTAGGTCTTATTAGAAAATTGTCTACTAATGTGGTAACAGTCTTCAATTGGTTTTTATATGATCTTTTGCTGTGTAATAACTTTATTTTATTTGCTTAAATTCAATTAAAAATTCTTAAAAATTTGTCTTAGAACTGCTTTTTTATTAACTTTTATTTCAAAAGAATGCTTACATTAATAAAACAATCGAAATTTCACCAACTTTCATTTAATAAATGTATTTAATTTATAGAATTAGCTTTTCCCGGGAACTTGATTTTTTAATTCCCGTTTCCCGGGAAGTGCAAAAGTCCGGGAAATCCCAAACCCTAGTTGTGATAGGATCAGCAATTGAGTTGTCTAAACTTTGACGTTTATAATTATCGCCTAAGAATTCAATTATTTTTGATTTTGTTGTGATGAACAAATCCTCAATGTCAGCTCGTGATGTGTCTTTTGGATTAAGCTCTTCTATGTTTGTTTGTATGGAAAGCAGCTGCTTGAAATAAGCCTCTACTAAAGACAAGCGACATTCTAGTTCAGCAAGAGACATTGAAGATGAAATAAGGTTTTTTATCCTTGTTACGTTTGCCTTTGACGTTTGCCGTTGTTTCGTAAGAGTTTCTAAATCAGCCATATTACGAGAATAGGTATAACACCAAGTAACGCTTATTAGATAAGTTTGTTTTATTATTATGTGTTTAATACGTAAGTACAAAAGCTTTAGAGTCGTTATGCGTTGTCACAACTCTCTTAATCTTGTTTTAAATTAATATATGTAGCGACAAGAATTAATATGTATTCATGTGCATTTGCCAACTGATATACATATATTTATTTGTATGTATATATTTATATCCACGATGTATATGTACGTATGTAAATATGCACAAATTACGAGCCACAACTATTAATAATTATGTACTTTAAGTTAAGAACTTATTGAAGGCAATCATATTGTCACAAAAAAATTGTTCTCCAAACGTATTAAGGTGCATATGTGTATGCCTTATTGTATTTGTTCCACAACTCGTGCCCCACGTTGGGCGCCAAAAAATTTACGATCTGTCGATAATTTTTAGCAAAAAAGTCGAAAAAGCGAAAAAGATTCTATGTAAAAACCACGATACAGAAAAATAAGACTTTGTTTTCAGTAAAACGTTATAAATTCAACTAACGTTGCTTTATTAGTAATTTCTCATTTTATACAATTGAAGAGTTCTAAAACTGTAAGTATGTAAAGAATTGTATATATGTACATTGGAATGTACAGTGTGGATCCAAATTGTGCGTAACAAACAAAATGTAAAATTAACTGGAATGTTGAATATTTAAAGCAAATTTAAGTACATAAAGCTAAGAGGATCCAACATAATGAAGATACTTTTTCTTAAAAAACATGCCTTTATCAGGAAAATTTTAAAATGTTGAATTTTTTGCCTTTTCCCGATTTCACGACTGCAGATATTAATAAGTTTTTTACTTATTTTTATTTAAAATTTTATCGGAAATTTAATGCTGTCTTTTGATTTAAAATCCAACAATAGACTAAAAAGTTGTAGGTGAAATACTAAAAAAAAGTCATGGCAAAAAAAGTTTTTTTTTTTGTTAAAAGTCAAATATATTCTAAGTTATGAGAGATACGAAAACACATTTCAGGACATTATTTCTTAAAAATGTTGAGCTTAGATCAAAACGCTTTATCTCATAAAAATCGGATATATTTCCTAAAAGTTACAAGCCTCAGAATTTTTTTTAGTCCCATGTTGTCAACTTAGGCCCACTGTAACTCCTGTCCAGCTTAAGCCAGACGGCTGCCAATACATCTGTTATAAATCCTAGGTCCTCCTCTACGGATGTTCGAAGCTTCATATAAATCCAATCAGTAGTTTAGAAGTTCCAGATTTATTACCATTTATTTTGCAAAAGTCCCCATTGTGCAGTGTAATAAACAATTTTTTTAATTTACAACACTTTTTAGGCTTCACTTTAATTAATAATTTTTTAATTTACCGCGAGAAGTCACTTTTGCGTACAAAAATCTGGATACTATAAGCGACTTTGCCCAAAAATATGTAACACCACAACACTGCAAATACAAAATTGCGGCTCATCCAAAATTGTTGTACCACCACAGTACTGTAAACACAAAAATATGATTTAACGTTCACAAATACAGCGTTCTTAGTAATGCTATACCACTACAACACTGTATATACAAAAATTCGACGTTAGTTTCCCAATACCCCATTTACAATAATTCTATACCGCTACAACACCGTGAATACAAAAATTTGACAGACAATCGTAGCAACGTCGTGCTGATTGTCGTTTTCTGCCTCGGTTATTAAACTTCTGAGTTAATACAAAAAAATTTAAAAATTTCAAACATGTAAATTCGAAAGCGTTTTCTTTCGTTTCGAATTACAGAGTTGACCAACTGAATTCTAAAATAGTAGGTTACATTGCAAAATAAATATATATCGTCAATTGGGTAAAATATATAATTGTGACAAAATTACAGTCAATAAATATTTAAAATCTATGGGGCGTTCAGGAAAAGAAGAAAAAAAAAACATCACCATTTACGACCGAAGCACAAATGAAAACCGTAAATTGCAGGTTACACGAACTCTCTAGAAATTGAATTTTTGATTCCTGGTCACCGAATTGGAAGCGATTTTAAGAAAAATTTCCTTTTTTATGTTCTATGATAATATTTTCATTTACGTAAAATGGTAAATACGAATAGTTACCTATTTTAATAATTCGTTTTTTTATACGAATTTAGAATGACTTCCAATTTATTTTACTGGGATTTAATAGATTTTTTTTAACCGAGCGAAATTTTTTTAACTATAACTTACCCTATTCATAAGAACTGCACGCCTTATTTCTCGTACACCATCATAAACCAAACGAGATGCATCTATGAAATCGTTTTCATCGACATCCTTACTAGAATTAGATGAAATAGCATTGACAGCAGCCTCAACACGCTGATCAAACTTAGACATAACTTAGAAAAATTGTGGTGGTTATCACAAAATATAAGAAATACTCTTTATGCTTAGATACCTTGATCTCGTAGAACTTTAACAGCTTCAAGCACACGTTTTGTGTATATACACGGTTCATAATTATCCATTTCTGCTTCCACTACATTGCAGACTCGAGCTGATCTTCCTTGAATTGCTCCAGCAGTTGTTCTCAAATCATCAGCGTCGCCAATTTGCAAAGACATAACACATTTGTTTACATCTTCTAATATATGATTTTCAGAAACTGCTAAAAAGTCGTCAATAGTAGTAATATCATCTACAGCCTCCGTCAAAATTCGC
The DNA here is from genome assembly GCA_944452675.1 of Tachina lurida. Taxonomy (NCBI): domain Eukaryota; kingdom Metazoa; phylum Arthropoda; class Insecta; order Diptera; family Tachinidae; genus Tachina; species Tachina lurida. Next base: position 89,962,394 of record OX101752.1, read on the forward strand.
ACTTGAACTTCCCAGGCTTGACGATACGCAGTCATATTTTCCTTTGCTACTTTTGAATTAGGCCGCACAGTAAGAATGGATGCTGCATTTATAACTTGGGGACATAGACTTTCTATTTGTGCAGCAGCATAGCGAACCATTTTTACGCCATCTTCATTGTTAGACATACTGCACACCAAATTAGCAACTTCTACCAATTTTTCAGCATGTTTAGTGAAAATATCTGCTTTCTCACGTACCCTCTTTTCGTTACCAGTTTTAGCAGCGTCAATAAGATCTATTAGTGGCGTCGTTGTTTCAAGAAATGAGTCCGAAACATGATCAACTACTGCTTTTCGTAACTGACGTCGTAAATCTCGCGTTTTTCGACACATTTGATCTATAGCCCTCTCAAGACCGGGGCTATTATCCTTTTGTCCCATCTAAAAAATAATTAATTTTTTTAATGTATCAAAGCTTAAAAATATATTAATTTCCTACGTTTGACATATATTCAGACAATAAATCCTGCAATGCTTGCCGTACAGCATTGCACTCTGCAACGATACGTTCTCTTCGCTCATCTCTTGTACAATCCGCATCAGCCATCAGAGCAGCTGCACTGATTATGCTCTCCAGCCTTTCTTCTAATAATTGTCGAGACCGTTTCTCACTATAAGTCATAGGATCCATAATAATGCCCTCCTAGTAGGAAATAAATGAATTTATTTCATCAATAACAAAAAGAATTTAAATTACGTCAAAATCATCCAAAGCTGTAGCCAGTTCTCCAGCCCCGCTGTAGATATCTGTTGGTTGACAAGATTTTCCTTGTGCTACGTCACTAATAGTATTAACAGCATCACATACTTGTTTAAGTATAAAATCACGGTTAACCTTAGCCAAATCTAATTCTGGATGACGAACATATACTTTAGATGCTGTAAGGAGCATGGTGGAATGTTTTTTTAACATGGCTCTAGCAGCAGCTAAATCATCACGCAGTTGGGGATCTTTAAGTTCTTGCTGACGTTTAGCAGCCAGCTTAATAAGTTCATTTGCATTTCTACCGAATTGCTAAATAAACAACTCATATATTACAAAAAAGTAGTTAATTTTTAAATAAATTTAATACAAATTTACCCTCATATTGTTCAACAGCTCATCCTGGCTTGATGCGTTTTTAAGACGATTTAAATCGTCTTCGACAACATGCAAGGATTTCAGCAACAAATGAACATCAACCATATCAGCTAATATCAAAAGCCGAGTGACTGCCGATAGTAAATTACGAGCAGCACGTACCATATTACCACGTTTAAGAGAACTACAGGGATCTTCAGAAAATTCCCTAGCTGCAACGCTCATCGCATCACCCGTTTTACGTACTTCGTCTACAGCAGCTAGCATTTCTTGTGTAATATCAGTATTCTCATATGCAATTTGCTCTCCTTTTTGAATAAAATTTTCGGTAGCTTTTTCAACGGCAGCAACCAAAGCACTTGCTCTTTTCGATTTCCCTACAATAAAGATAATGTGCATACATATGTGTTAAGAGTTCAATTGTCCTTTATTGAATGTTAAAAAGTCAAACCTTATATACAAGTCCCCTTTTACAACTGAGAAATTGAAAGGCATACCGACGAAGTTTGTAGGCAAGGCGTTGAAGAGGTATAGTGTGTAGTACAGGAACCTCTGTACCGAAAATTTTTTGTTTCTCTTTTCTACTTTTTGTAATTTATTCTTGTTGCTTCACATGCTTTTTCTCCTTTCAGGGGCTGTATGCATCAGTGATTGGCAATGAGTCATGTTTTCGCTATTCATACTGACTCATAGAATTTTAAATATAAGTGATTAGACATCATTTAAAATCAATTAGTCTGATTTACGCATACTCGTTATGACATTGATTTATAAGTATAGGTTGAAATGAATATGAATGCGACGTCAGCATCATAGTATCCCTACACTCACACTCATAAATCACCTCAGTTTGATTTCTAATTTCAGGAAAATACTTATACTACTCATATTGATTCAGCTCACTCAACTCATGCATGTATGTTTATTTAAAGCAATGTTAAGCAAATTTAAGCAATGTTAAGCAAAGTTGTATTCTAAAAAAATTATTATATCAAAATTCTAAAGTAGGCACCTATGTTTGTTAAGGCTACTTTAAGTTGATATTTCCAAAATGTGTATTTTTGTACCTCAAATATTTTTGTTAATATAGAACATATTGATCCATCCCAGCAAAAAACTTTGCCTACTAGAATGCAAAAAAGTGTATGTACTCCTCAGTCGTAATTACTTACAATTTGACTGAATAACCCATTATTTTTGTTTGAGAAGTTCAAAAAGTATGCGGTACCCTATACTTTTTGCCTACAAACATACAAAAGTTAATAGATTACTGATTGCCTAAAAGTACTCAAAATGTAATGGGTTATTTTTTGAGTACAAATATGCAAAATAATATAGATTAATTTTTGCTTAAACTTATTCAAAATTAATTTGCTATATTTTCTAATTTTTTTATTTTAAATGATTAATATTTTGTAACAAATTTCTCTAGATATACATATTTCCTTATTAACTGGAAAGTACTACAATAAGTACTTTCACGTAGTGATATAAATAAGTTCTTATTTTATTCATTACATGACAGTCATTATTATGCAAATAAAATTATTAGATAAATAAGTACCACTCATTACTTTGTAAGCCATTAAAAGAGTACTACCCATTACAAAATTTCGAAAATTTTTTGCTGGGATGTTACATTTGAAAATGAAGCTAGAAGTGTTAGCTCTTATCTTAAATTTATTATTTCTGTCATGTTATGGAAAACATCACCAAATTATCCAACTAATTAGAAATACATAGCAAAATCCATAAAAATATATTAAAATAAATACAATTATACAAAAATGTTTTAGTGATGTACATACAGTCAAAATGAATCGAAAAAAGCTGGATATTCAAATACTCATTTCATACGAATAAAATAAATTGTGAAAATTTTTCTTTGTTCATCATACTATTTTTACTTTTACTTCATAGAAATGTTTATCTGTTTTCCTTCCATGTGAGAAGGTAATTTTTTTTAAATTAGAATGCTTTAACTTCAAGAATTAAAGTTTTATTTTGCATACAATTTCTTAACAAAGCAATGTTAGACTTAAAGTGCTTGGTAACTACTATGAACTTTAAAGCTCAAGTAAAATATTTTTTGCATAAGGGGGTTAATCATTAAAGAGTTTACAAGTAGTATACAATAGTAGTAAATAGGGTTGTTTTTCAATTCCTGCAAACAAAAACCAAAAAAGCAAGAGAGAAACACATAACCTCATAATAAAAACTTTAATGTGAATCATACTTATTTTGCATCGTCCATAGACACTGAGTTAAGGAGAGTCAAACAACAACGTCATAAATATTGCTAAGTATGAGTTCGATGCGCACTTCAAACTTTCTAGTGAATATGATTCATAGACAACATAAGTACAAGAAATTATAAGTCATGATTCAACTCTACTCACTTTTTCACTACTCATTGCGCTTCTCTTATGTGTATGTGTATGTGAATAGCAAACGTGAAGAAGTAAACAAACTATAAATTTTGCTTTAAGTTGTTTTTTTGCGTCTGTCTGTTAATTTCCCAATTGTAAAAGGTTTAGCTAAGTTCAAAAGAGAATTAGAAAAATGTCTGCCTTTCAATTTCCCAATTGTAAAAGCGGACTAAGTTTGTTCATAAATTAAAGCTAATAATAACTGCGTTCGAGAACTCAAAAATTTTTACAAAATTTTACTATTTTTTACTGGATTGCGTTCGCGTACACAAATCCAGTAAATGAGAGGGCGAATTGAGAGCGAAAAATTTTTTTTTTTTTTTTTTTAATAGTATATTTATTTATTGTATCTTCAAAAATGAACTAACAATAAGTAATCAAATCTTAAATCTAAATATAATTATTAGGCCCGACCAATATCGGACATAAGCTTAGTGATAGTTATAAATAATACATAAGTAGTGATAATCAAAAAGAAGTATTTTTAAGCAGTCCCATCTGGAGTGTTAGGTATAAGAGCCCTTGTGTCCCTTTTTTTTAAGCGGATGTGTCCAGTAAAGCTCAAAATATTACGGGCAAGCGGATTAGGATGTGACTCGAGTTTAGTTAAATATTTGCCTGCGTATTTTGCAATTTCGAAATGCGAAAAATGACAGTTAATTTACTGAGTAAAGCATGGTACTCTGTTCGAAGTTGTCAAAAATTGTCGTTATTTCGCGTGAAAAATTTGACATGTATTAAATGTAGCCCAACTCGCAGTTTTTTAAATAAATTTCTCGCTTTTATTGCTTGAAAGTATGCAACATTGTTAAAATTCCGTGCGAAAAAAGTACTGCTCATGTTCTTCTTCTTGTGCTGACATACTATGTATGTCAAAAAAGGTGACTTCGGACACTTAGTCCATGGTGCCACCTTTGTGGTGATAATTTTGTTTTGTTGTGTAGGAGCTTCCTTCGGTTTCTGCGAACGACCTATACCTTCATATAGGAGGTAGGAGTTTCCAAGATCCACTCCTTTGTGGTGATTGTTTTTATTATATGTAGTTGTTTTTGCATGTGGTTAATGGAAACCAACGGGATATCGCGGTGATACCGTTAACCGACGCCAACCATTAATCACATGCGGTGAGACGCAAAACTCTCGAAGGCCAATAAACAACAGTGGCCTTGTTGCATTTAAGAAATAATTGCCAACGACGCGTGATGTTGACTCGCCCAGAGCTGCTTTACGACACCAACTACTGCTCATGTTGTTTCGCAGCTAAACTAAAATGATGCCAGATTAATTTTGCATGGAAAGACATGATTTTCCGTGTTTTTCACACCAAGAACAGAGTACTACTCTTGCGAATTTATTTCGCAAATATTTCATACCAAATACTTTTATATGTAGTTTGACAGCATTTCGCACGAAATTGTGAACAGAGTATCAGGCTTAAATGCTAATTTTTACTGGACAAATTTTTGCCAGTAAAATCCAGTAAAATGAAACCATATGTTTTTGAACATAAACAAACAAAAGCAAATGGAAACAAAAATTTTTGTTTTTTGATGAAATTTTAAAAATAACTAAAAAACAAGTGTATTATTATTAGGTTTGATCCCGTACTCCACATTGGGCGCCCGCGGGATCCCAATTTTACCGAAAACTGTTCCCGTACTCAAAGTTTGGGCAAGTAAGGGAGCTTTTGAGAGAGTAATGTTCTTCTTCTTCTTGACCGAAACAGCCCGTAATTTTTCTTTGGGCTAGTTTGGGCAAGCCGATAAACGATCAGCTGTTTGAAAAATAACCAATTACAAAGTAAAATTAAATTGTCCTAAACACTAAAAACATTGAAAATTTTTATCAAAAAGGATTATAAGCAAGTGGTGAACTAAGTTTTATCAGTTTTTATGTAAAATTAAGAAACAAAACGTTCTAGATATGCCACAACATGTAAGTAAACGCATGCATGTGTATGTGTGTAAGTATGTATTTACTTGTGCTTTGGCTTTTGGTAAACATTTTTGGTTTTTCTTGTTCCCGTACTTTTGTAAATTTTTTGTATTATTGAGAGAAATTATAGCTTGTTCTCATTTTACCGAACTTTGCCCAAAAAGTACGGGATCAAACCTATTATGTTTATTTAAGTTTGATGTCAGAAAAATATTAGGGGATGTTATGTATTCCACGCGAAAGTAAAACGTGCGGAATTTTCATAGAATTGTTGGAAATATGTATTTATAACAACAATTTCCGAACGATATAATTTCACGTGGAATGCAGAACATAATCGATTGTTTTTAAACGTGAATAAACTTAATAGATTTTTATAGTTAAATTTTTGTTTATACAGATCGTCGGACGGTTACTGGTTCCCCGCATGAAACATTTTAAAAAAAAATTTACTTATTGATCGATCTTTTCTTAAATTTGTTTTCAGTTTTATGATATCTTGAATATATCAGGGTATATAAAGTTATTTTCCCCTTTTATATTTCTCTTAATAAATGTACACAATGGACTAGAGTTGTGCTGAAAAGAACGAACTAGTTCAATTGAACTATTCCCATAAGTGAACGATGTGAACTAGTTCAGTCAAGTTGTTCCTTTTTGTTCTTTTGGTCTTTATTGTTCTTTTGGTCTTTCTCGTTCTTTTGGTCTTTCTTGCTCTTTCGTTCGTTTTTATTCCTTCGTTCGGTTTTGGTCTTTATTTAGTTTTGTTTATCTTATTCTCTGTTCCTGACCCGGGCTGCCAGATGTGACGATTTTTGGTGCGGAAATAGCAAAATCGTCGGTTGATTTCTGGTTTGCGGCGCATTATTATCAAAATGCATTGTTTGTAGCAAACCAGAAACCAACCGACGGAATGACGATTTTTTGTTTAAAATCCTCGATTTTGCAAGTCAAATTGGGCTGCTTTTTATGAAATGTCTACTGTTATAGCGAGTATACACGTTAATACAAATCGAACGATAAATCGTACAAAGAAATTAGTCACTGGTGTCATGCTGTCGTACTTATGAAGTATACTTTGTAGTATGAAAATCAAAAATTTTTGATTTTTGTGGGCGGAGCTTCGATAATAAGTATTGTGTATCATGCTGTTGTACAGCAAAATTTGTTTCATGAGGAGCTAATTTAGAAAACGCAGTGTTTCTACAGCTCAATTTTAAAATTAGCTTTATATAGCGGATATTTTAATTAAAAAAAGAACATAAAACATTCCGGGCAATTATATAAAAAATTTCGCAGGAAATTTCTCCCAGGGAACAATTCCAACTAATAGCAAATGATAGCGAAAACAAAAAATTCTAATTGGAAAAGGGAAAAATTTCCTGCGGAATTTTTTACATAATTGCCCTAATTATTTTAACCATTCTCTACAACATACCCCTTTTGTTTTTGCATTATTTTTTTATTCTTTTTAACTGCAGTTAATTTATTATTAATAAATTCACCACATTATTCATTTATCCACGTGTATTGCCTTAAAATTTTTCTTTTAAATGAATTAGCATGATTTGTAGTAACGTGTGTCTGAAAACCCGTACTACAACTCATACTACGCTAAGTACGAAATTAAGTATGCATTAAAATTCATATATGCATGCCCATTTTGGTATAGTTTTGCAGACTCTTTCTTAATAGTTTATTGTTTAATTTAACAACATTTTTTTGTTGATGGTTTAGCGTTAAATAAAAATTACATACGTATGTATGCAAGTATGTATGTTGAATTAAAAGAAATTTTATGTAAATGTAACTCGTATTTTTTCTGAAATTGAGTTTTTCAGTGATTCCAAAAAATTCATTTCTATTATGTTGTACCTTCTGTTGTAAAGATACAATGGGTATACAATTATTACGGGTGTCGTAGTACGACTTCGACTACGACTATTTTGTAATAACTTAAAGAACATTGCAGCAATTTTTGTTTAATCTAGCACAAAATCGTCGTAGTGGCTTCGTGTATAATTCATGTATGAACACGAATTGTTATGTTATTGTTTGATAATAAATACATTTATAAAATAAAACATATCGTCGATTGGTTTCTGGTTTGCGGCACAGTATATTCAAAATACATTATGTCTGCAGCAAACCAGAAACCAACAGACGATATGTATACATGTTTACAAAAAGTACATTTTGATTTGTCCGATTTTTTAAGTATGAAATGACGACTTTTTTGTATTTTATCGATATTTCGACGATTTTTCGATAATTTTGTCTGGCAACCCTGGTTCCTGATCAATACACATCACTGTTGGCAAAGTTGGTACAATTGTACTTTTTTTTGTAACATTCAAACTCGCAAAGTACAATAGTACACCAATGACTGGTCTTTTGAAAGAAAAACGCGCCGAGAAAATCAAAAAAAATGTAAAGCCGTCCATTTTCCAAATAATTTTTCTTCTAAATTCGGATGATAAGCATATGCTACGTGTATTAATTTACATACCAACATATAAAAATATGAAATTTGAACGAAAAAATATTTTAGTACAATTAAGGTAAAAAAGTACAATTTTTAAATCTTATTGGTACAATACCAAATTCTCAATGCCATCCCTAAAAGATTATAGTTGCTGATTTGCATACTGTTAAAAAGAGACAAATGTAGTGTGCCTATTAATTAGCACAGTAATCAAAACAAACAGCAGAAAATGTATACTTAGTGAAAAATACAAGTGAGTTTTACAAAATTAAAAGAAATAATTTGTAGTATTGATTTAAAAAACAGATTGTGAAAAAGATTATTAGAATTAAAAAAGTGAATAAAATTGATTTTAAATTGATTACGGATTTCGTTTAAATTTTCGTTCAAAAATATTAGTTTTTACCTTTTACTTACTTAAAGCATAGAACACACGAAGAAAACATTGAAGAGAATTCGACGACTGTGCAATCTGTGTTCTGTTGTTCACTGAACAACTGACCGAAAAGAACAACTGAACGAAAAGAACGAACTAGTTCTTTTTGTTGTTGGGAACAAAAAGGAACAATCCGCAAAAGGAACAACTATGCCCAACTCTACAATGGACCTACTTGAAAGGAAGTGAACAATATTGTTGACATGATTGGTATAATCATTTGTCTTTTTCTGTACAGCCTTTCATGTTGAGCGTAAAAACCATAGAAACTTTAACGGTCTGACCCGCGATGTCGACAACATAAGAAAGTTTATTGTCGACATCGTGAAGAAAATATTCTATGGTGTATTTTTATAAAACAAATGAAAAAACATTAATCGATTTTCTCGAAAACACAAGATTTTCCATGCGGCTGGTCAGTAACTACTAAAGAGCTGTACAAAATGTATTGAAAGTTCTGTATTCTAAAGCACACTACCTCGAAGCCTTATATTTCAGTGTAAACATTATCAACAAAACAAGCATAACAAAACATGACTCTCACTGAAACAAAACAAGCACCATTCGAAAAGATTCTCCCTATAGCTTTGTTAGTGCTTGTATGTTCAAACGAAGTAGAACATCAAAACAAAAACAGGCAATGAAATAAAAAAACGGTAAATTACCAAAAGCATCGAGTACACTAGAACCAACACAAAAAAGCGTAAAAAAAATTTATTTTTGCATACATACATTAGATTTTTTATGTTCATAAAATATGCAAAAGTTTCTTTGTAAGTTTGTCAACGAGTTATTCAAACATGTTTTGAATGTTCCAAAATAGTTTTGATGTTCTACTTCATTTCTCTTCTACTTCAGCCTTGTTCTATTTTAACATTGTTTTGTTGTACTTGTGTTCTCTTCTTCAATGTTTTGATCGTGAAACAAAAGAAATATTTTCGGAAGTATGTGTTTTGCAATGAGCAAGTAATACTTACACACTAATTGTAATTTTATGAAATGCTTGTAAGACATTTTTGTTGTGTTTGTGCCACACTTTAGTAACTACCCAGCAAAAAAATTCTGTTTTGGAAGCACTATCAACTGATACTTGATTACAAAAGCTTTGAAAGCTGCTTCTGAAAAGCAATAACATAAGGCAGACTCTCTAACGAAATAAAGTACACAAGTAAAAAAAAATTTGCAAGCCAGTAACTTTTACATCTGAGTACACAAAGACAATACAATATTATTGCCTCTGCGAAGCACACTGCACAGTGTGGACTTTTGCAAAATAAATGGTAATAAATCTGGAAATTCTAAACTACTGATTGGATTTATGTGAAACTTCAAACATCCGTAGAAGAGGACTTAGGCTTTATAACAGATGACTTGGCAGCCGTCTGGCTGAAGCTGGACAGGAGTTACAGTGGGCCTAAGTTGACAACATGGGACACAAAAAAAATTCTGAGGCTTGTAACTTTTAGAAAAGTTATCCGATTTTTATGAGATAAAGCGTTTTGAACTAATCTCACAATTTTTAAAAAATAATGTCTGTTTACGTGTTTTGGTATCTCTCATAACTTAGAAGATATTTGACTTTTAACAAAAAAATTTTTTTTGGCTTGACTTTTTTAGTATTTCACCTACAACTTTTTTGTGTATTGTTGGATTTTAAATCAAAAGACAGCATTAAATTTCCGATAAAATTTTAAATAAAAATAAGTAAAAACTTATTAATATCTGCAGTCGTGAAATCGGGAAAAGGCAAAGAATTCAAAACTTTAAAATTTTCCTGAAAAAGGCATGTTTTTTTAAGAAAAAGTATCTTCATTATTTTCAATTTTGTCAAAATCTTTGTTTAATACATGCACTTTTAAACCACATAGCGCCAAAAACAATCTATTCAGAATATGCTAAGAGCCAATTATTTTGTATTTTGGGCATGCACCCTACATTCAGCAGTGTCCGAAAATTGCTAGTTTTAAAAATATTTTTGGTGCTTATGCGCTTATAAAAAGTTGTGACGCTCGATTTTGGAAGTTTTAACTAAAGCAATTAATTACTAAAATAGTTTGCAACATGTTTAACTTAAGTTTTTGACAGCCTTTTCATAAATGCGAACATACGCGCAAACTTTCTGAAAAAATTTAAAATTTTGGAAAAATGTTGTTTTGAACCATAAAAATATATATTTTTTTTTTTTTTCATATACATATTTATTTATTGTATCTTCAAAAATGAACTAACAATAAGTAATCAAATCTTAAATCTAAATATAATTATTAGGCCCGACCAATATCGGATATAAGCTTAGTGATAGTTATAAATAATACATAAGTAGTGATAATCAAATATAAGTATTTTTAAGCAGTCCCATCTGGAGTGTTGGGTATAAGAGCCCTTGTGTCCCTTTTTTTTAAGCGGATGTGTCCAGTAAAGCTCAAAATATTACGGGCAAGCGGATTAGGATGTGACTCGAGTTTAGTTAAATATTTGCCTGCGTATTTTGCAATTTCTTCACTCACTAGTGGCATATTTAAATCACGATGAATATTTGAATTTTTAACGTACCATGGAGCAGATGTTATCAAACGTAAAATTTTGTTTTGCCTTCGTTGGATTTTCTCAATATTTGAAGCTGAAGCAGTGCCCCACAGCTGAATTCCATAGCACCATATTGGCTTCAAAAGCGACTTGTATATCAAAAGTTTGCAGTCTAGGCTGAGTGTTGAATTTCTGCCAATTAACCAATATATTTGAGTCAATTTAAGTTTCATTTGGGTTAACTTAGAGTCAATATGATATTTCCATGTAAGCCTTCGATCAAGGTGTATGCCAAGGTATTTGACTTGAGAATGTTGAGGAATATTTTGATTGTTGATTCTTAGGGTAAACGTTATATGAACACGCTTTTGTTCATTGACTTTAATTCTCCATAAGTTCAACCATATTTCAAGCTGGGTAATGTGTGCTTGGAGATTGCGGGATGCCTCATCAGGATTTTTGTGAATACTCAAACAGGCTGTATCATCGGCAAATGTAGAAGTGTGGATGTTATTGCTCACAGGCATATCACAAGTATATATTAGATACAAGACTGGCCCCAGAATACTACCCTGTGGCACACCAGAAGATATAGATTCGGGTACACTCATGAAGTCTCCTTCCACAACGGTAAATGTCCTATCAACAATATAACTTTCCAAAAGATTTTGTATATTTATTGGTAGGTATGTCTTCAATTTTAAAACTAGGCCTTTGTGCCATACTTTGTCAAATGCCTGAGAAACATCAATAAAAAGGGCAGAACAATACTTCTTTTCTTCAAAAGTCCTCCTTATAATTTGAACCAATTTATGCGTTTGCTCAATAGTGCTATGCTGACTTCTAAAGCCAAGTTGATGGTCCGGGATGCACCCAGTATCAGCTAAAATTGTGGACAATTTAGTCATGAGCAGCTTTTCGAAAAGCTTTGAAATTGTTGAAATTAAGCTTATAGGCCTATATGACTCAGCCTTGGTAAGATCTTTGCCTGGCTTTGGAATCATTTTAATCTTGGCAAGTTTCCAGTTATGTGGAATATACTGCATTCGTAAAATGGCATTAAAAATAAATAGCAAAATTCTTATTGCAATATGAGGCAAGTTCATCAGCATCTTGTTACTAATGCCATCAATACCTGGAGCTTTCTTAGGGTCGAGTTCAGCAACTATTTTTTGTAGTTCACGCATCTTAAACCTTAAGGGACGAGGAGGTAGAGAGACTACACTCGGTAAATCGGCAGCACCCGTACATGAATTGGGAGTGAATACAGATTTTAAATGCTCAGAAAATAAGTTACCTTTCTCACTATCGCTTCTTGCCCAGCCTCCAGTCGAAGTACGCAATGGTGATTTGAGATCAACGGGTCTTTTAAGATTTCTAGTAGCGCGCCATAAAGAGTAATTAGATGTTGACGTTACATCAAGACCTTCTAAATACTTTTCCAGTAATGCAGTCTTTTCCGACGATAGCAGCTCTTTGAGTCGTTTAGTACATTCTTTAAGTCTGATTTTATTTAGGGGTGATCGGTGTTGTTGCCATTCTCTTCTAGCTCTCCTTTTTTCACATACAAGACGTTCAATTTCCGTAGAATAAATTCTATTAAAGCCAGTCTGCGGATAGGAAGTAGTGGCATGTTCAGCAGCCTGTTTAATATATTCGTTAAGATTGGCAATATTAAATTCAATATCATCAGGTGATCTTAGCTGAATGTTTTCTACGCAGTGACTACTAATATATTTTTTGAATCCTAGCCAGTTGACCCTGTTAATCGTTTTCGCATATGAGTTAGTTAAATCACTCCTTAGTGGGTTGAAAATTGTAACTATTGTGGGAGAGTGATCGGAGGACAGATCTACAGAGCCCTCTACGTGAATTAAGTCCCTATGGATATTTTTCGTGACGCCAAAATCTATAACATCTGGAATTTTTCTTACGTCAGTAGGCCAGTAAGTAGGCTCCCCACTCGAAATGACATCTAATAATATGCGAGTTAATTTAAATAAATCACAATTTTTACGTGACAGTATCGAGTACTGCGGATATAGTATTAATCGAGACGGAATAAAAAATTGCGTCTAAGGTGGAGGCCATTCAAGATATGAAACGGCCCACCAACAAAGATGAGGTGCACGCCTTTCTGGGTTAATTAACTACTATGGTCGGTTCATTAAAAACTTGAGCGACATAGTGTACCCCTTGAATCGGCTTTTACACAATGACGTAGATTTCAAGTTTGATGCGGAGTGCGAAGCAGCATTCAACAAGGTAAAACTTAAAATGGAATCCAATGCAGTTCATTATGACCCAAAAATTCCCATAACATTGGCAGTGGATGCAAGTCCAACGGGGATTGGAGCTGTGTTGAGTCACGAATACCCTAATGGTGTAGAGAAGCCTATACAGTTCGCATCGCGTACCTTAAACAAAACCCAACAGCGTTACAGCCAGGTGGACAAAGAGGCTTATGCCGTGATATTCGGTGTAAAAATTTTTACCAATATATATATGGCCTGAAACAATTTCATCTGGTGTGCCACAGGGGAGTATACTGGGACCAGTTTTATATTTAATTTATACTTGTGATATGCCTGTGAGCAGTAGTATCCATACTTCCACATTTGCCGACGATACAGCCTGCCTTAGTATGCATGAAAACCCTGATGAGGCATCCCGCAAACTCCAGGAACACATTAGCCAGATGGAGCTTTGGTTAAACTTATGGAGAATCAAAGTAAATGAACAAAAGTGTGTTCAAGTAACATTTACTTTACGAAGAGATACTTGTTCCCCCATTCGGATTAACAATCAAGTTGTTTCTCAACATTCACATGTGAAATATCTTGGTATACACCTTGATCGACGACTTACATGGAAACACCACATTGATTCTAAGTTAACTCAAATGAAACTTAAAATAACTCAGGTACATTGGCTGATTGGTCGAAATTCAACACTTAGCCTAGACTGTAAACTTTTAATATACAAGTCGCTTTTAAAGCCAATATGGTGCTACGGAATTCAACTATGGGGCACTGCTTCAGCTTCAAATGTAGAGAAAATTCAACGCAGGCAAAATAAAATTTTACGCATGATAACATCGGCTCCATGGTACATCAAAAATTCAAATATACATCGTGATTTGAATATGCCACTAGTGACTGAAGAAATTGCAAAATACGCTGGCAAATACTTAACAAAACTCGTGTCACATCCTAATCCGCTTGCCCGTAATATTTTGAACTTTACTGGACATATCCGCCTAAAAAAGAGGGACACAATGACTCTTATTCACAGCACTCCAGATGGGACTTCTTGAAAATACTTTTATTTTTTTCCTTTTGATTATCACTACTTACATATGTATTATATATAACTACTACTAAGCTTATGTCCGACATTGGTCGGGCCTAATTATATTTTTATATTTAAGATTTGAATACTTATTGTTAGTTCATATATGAAGATACAATAAATAAAAATCATGCATAAAAAAAAAAAAAAAAAAATATATATGGCCGGAAATTCACTTTAATAACAGATAATAGGGCGATCGCACAGATTTTCTCCCCAAACAAAGGGTTACCAATTTTGTCAGCAACGCGAATGCAACACTACGCAATATATTTAGAGTCATTTGACTATGACATTCGTTTTCGGGGCTCGAAAGAAAATGGCAATGCAGATGCCTTATCCCACTTACCGACTCCTAATATAACACGTTGTAACGGAGAAGTAGACCAAGTCGAAATGGAAGCCATTGAAAACTTACCCGTAACGGTAAAAGAATTAAGCGCAGCCAGTAAAAATGACCGTGAAGTAAGAAAATTATTTGAGTGCCTCAAATATGGGCGAAAATGCGACAAAGACTCCTGTTTCGGCATCGATCAAACAGAATTCTCTTTACAACAAGGGTGCCTGTTGAGAGGGGTTAGAGTGTATATTTTACCTATACTAAGAGCGAGAGTAATGAAAGAGCTACATACCGGCCATTTTGGAATGGCAAAAATTAAATCGCTTGCAAGAGCTTATTGCTGGTGGAAGAATTTAGATCACGACATTGAAAGGATGGTGGTGGATTGCCGGGCCTGCCAAAGTTCGAGACCCAACCCTACACCAGAGCCCGTACACTGTTGGTTGCCGGCAAAAAAAGTATTTGAAAGGGTGCATGTAGACTACGCCGGTCCGTTTCTAGGCAAATATTTTTTTGTGTATGTTTGCATACAGTAAATGGCCCGAGGTACGATTGGTACTTGACATTACAGCAAGTACGACCATAAATACATATATGCAGAAATATTTTCGCTACTTCTGGTATACCAAATGTCCTAGTTAGCGACCACGGCACTCAATTTAAGTCCGTGGAATTCAGGAAGTTTTTGGAAAGCAATGGTATCATCCACAAACTGGGTGCCCCATACCACCCCGCAACTAACGGACAGGCCGAACGGTTTATACAAACGCTCAAAAATAAACTAAAGGCTGTAAACTGTCAACCAAGTGAAATTCAAAAATATCTGGACCAGGTGCTGGTAGCATACCGCAGAGCGATTCACCCTTATACTCAAAAATCCCCAGCAATGGCCATGTTTAACAGGCAGATCCAATCCAGGCTGGACCTATTACTGCCAGGTAATATCGTTGGTGAGCCAGAACGCGTACCAGTCTCTAAAAAATTCGCGGTGGGAGATAAAGTTGCAGCACGTGAATACATTGGCAAAAAGAAATGGGAATTTGGACGAATTACACAGAAATGGATATCTCCACTACACAATCAGATTGGATGATGGTCGCGATTGGCGCAGGCATGTGGACCAAATACGCAAAGTGGGTGAAGGAACAGATGTTAAAGAACCCTACCAAAACAAAACTTCAGCAGGAAGAGATACAAATAATGAGTACGAACCATTAGGAGCAGCCATGAGATCTCTCAGAAATGGCGAAAGCAACGGGTATGAACTGATGGAAGCTGCCGAGAGGAATCCCAGTACAAAAGATGACATAGTGGGAGTAAACATCGATCTACCCGACGCAGCAGCGCCGGGGCCGGAGAATGTGCCTACTGGCGAAGTAGCAACTGAGGCACCAGTGAAATATGACCCACCAACGGCCAGGCCGACACGTATCCGAAATATTCCCAAGCGCCTGGTAGACTATCAATTAGAAGACTAAGAACTTGCCGAATGTTTGTATTGTATATTTTTTGGTAAACCATTTATTTTTATATAAATTCAATATAATATATAGCCTTTATTTGATATATATCCAAATGAATTATAAAAGCCGGGAAAGATGTCATAACTAATAATCGATTTGTTATCGATTTCTTAATGAATATGTCATGCTTAATTACTTAATAAATGAAATCTTTTTTTTTTTTTGCCTGAGAGCTGTATTTCAATAAATAAAGATTCAAAAGCTACACAAGATCTATCTCCTCTCCTATTTGGTATTCGGTAACTCTACAAACGACTTTAAACTTAATACTTTTCGAGACATATAAGGCAACACCACCACCAACAATTCCTTTACGATCATTTCTACAAATAACATAACCCGGAAGACCAACAGTATTTGAAGATATTTCATCTTTCAGCCAAGTTTCTGTTATACCAATTACATCAAACAAGTTACTGCCAAGTACACAATTCAACTCATCAAGCTTATTCAAAGTACCTCCTAAAGTAAAGCTTTGAAGATTAATATGTCCGAAATTCAATTTATTGCCACTATTAGGCAATTGAGATTTAAGAAAAGTGTTGTCACTGACAACTGGTCCTAAATTATTATTCATGTAGGTTTGAAAGAAGAGAAAGTATAAAAATAGTAGGAAATATAAAATATAAAAAACATAAATATACGAGGCAATAGTAAGTATTAGCACTATGCAATATGTGGTATCAAATATATATATAAAGTAGATAAATTCTAAATTATAAAAAAATATTTTTAAATGAAAACAACAACTTGACAAGCAGGAAGAGAAAAACAGTTATAAAAATTCATAAATTAACTTCCTGAAGCAAGAACAAATAACAGATTAAAGACAGCATGCACCAGAGCCCACATCCAAAGAGGTGGAACTACGGTCATCATCCAAGATACTAACACACTCATCAACACAGACTCAGCTTTAGGAATGTAATAATTTTTAAAGGTGTATTTTTTTATTTTACCTGTATCTTTTAATTTTCTACAAATGGCAATCAACTGCTTTCCAATAGGCGTCAGGTGGTCGTTAAGAAATACGTTTGTAGTGGCATTACCACCAATTACATCCTTTAATATGATACTGTTTATATTGTTCCTGTTGTTAATCATAATCAAATCACGGGTTTGCACTGAATTAAATTTAATTAGCACTGATTTACCACCTTCAAAATATGTGCAGTGCTGAATATCAGAATTAGATATCTCGACATTGCATAGTGTCATTTTTATGATAGGCTTACGCAAGAATTTGATATTTCTAGGTAAACCCTTTATGATCACATCAGATCTATTTAAACATCTTTGATATATATTATTTTGGTTTTCTAAGTGTTTTACTTTATGTATGATCGTATCATGTTTTTTAAAATCAGGGGTCGAATCGTCACATCCGTGAACGTGCCACTCGTCACGTAAAAACACCATTTTCGGATTATGACATACGTGAACGTACTGAAATCCCATTCAGCTTATACGATTAACGTATACTTAATTTGCTTTCGTACGATTGTCGATACGATCACGGATGTGGCGATTTGAGCCCAGATTGTGAGTTATCGACACCCTTAACATCAGCACTAGCATAGATACTTATTCGTCAACTCTTCAAACTTAGCTTCCATAGCTTTTAATCCAAGTTCTAATTGTTCTTCCAGCAATCGTTTGCTTTCAAGGTACTTATATTCTAAGTCTTTTTCAATGAAGCAGTCAGAGCAGCAAATCCGTTTCTTAACTCCTCTTGAACGTTACAGTATTTAGGGATACGTGCGCAAGAATCACATATATACTTTAAAATTTTGTTTATTTATTTATTATTATTTATTTCAAGAATACTATACAAAGTAAATTTGCATAGTATTGCGTTGCACGAATATGGGCGGAGTAACTAGACCATATGCCCAAGATGTTATTAACAGTACTTCCAAAAAAAATCCGTGACTGACTGTACGACCTATGCCTTCACATAGGAAGTAGCAACGTGGTTGTTAAAGAAATTCCACAGAAAACCGCAAGATATACGGTTATCCGTGGCAGATCAGTCAACCAGTGCGATCGAGACGAAAAACTCTCGAAGGCCCAACAACAAAAAAAGCCTGACCGCACTTAAGAAATAATTACGATGACGCGAAATGATGTTCCTCGACCCAGAGCTGCTTAACGACTTAAAAAAAATTTTTGTTGTTTAAGCATATATTATACAGCTCACTAGAAAAATTTGCAAACGGAAGGTGGAAGTAGTTATTACAGTATGCACATCCTATGCTTTTTTGAGTTCTTGTAACGTTTTTGCTACAATTAGGGCATTTACAAACATCAATATGCGGGGACATCTTAAAAACGTTGTAATTGAACAATCCCGTCTCTGTGAACAACGTATGTATAAAAACAAAACAGCCTGAATATGGAGCTCCAATAACAATAAAAAGTTTCCAATTGGAATGGCTAAGAACACAGATGAAGACTTGTGCAGGATACAGCAGTAAATAGTAGACCAACTAGTAGTTCCAAAGTCAAATCAGAAATAAGATTTAACTTTAATACATAATACTCCTTGGTAATCAACAGCGAAGAACACAGCAAAAATCAACTTATTATAATTCAGCCAAACAAAACCAATTCAGAAGTACTTCAACTCGAACTTCATTTAAAACTTTTAATATCCTTCAAAACATGTCTTTGATATTATAAAAACCACATTAAAATACAATTTTATAATTTATATTTTATTTTCTTTGCGATAAAAAATTTTCCGCGCTAATACATTTCAGCGTTGCCAGATCAAAATTTTAACATTAACATTCAATTCTTTTTATTTCATATGGAAAGTAAAAAATATTTGAGTGAAGTGGGATTACTAATCCAGTCTAAACGTTTGAAATCGACATCGAGGATCTTAGAAATCTTAATGTGAAGCAATTACAGCATAAATGCAAGGAAGCTGGTTTGCCATGCACGGGCAAAAAGATTCAGCTTATTGAACGACTAGAGGGTAAAAACAGAACCCCCGGTTTGAACGAACGCATTGCACAACTGGAAAAGACAATTGCAGACTTACGAGAGCAATCGGCCAAATTCCTACCATCAAATTTCTCGTCCACGATCGAGACGTTTGAATCGCCTGTTCATTCTCCACAATGTACTGTGCCTGACTGCGAGTCAGTCGGAAATTCACTTATCTCACCACTGGTATCCTTAATAGGAATTTGTGTGCCTTCCACATCATCCACCTCGATTTATCCACAACAACGTACTATTGCTCAACAACCAGTTTGTACATCAGGCACAACACCGCGACCTATCAACGAACAGTACACTGTTAATTCGGTCGATCATCATATTCGACAAACCGCTCCGTGTTACGTTACAAAAACCCATCCTCATGCAACAGGAAACAGGGCTAAAGTTACGTAACTACCATACATACTTCTCAAAGACGGTAAGCAAGATACGATCAGCTATCCTAATTAAGAAGAACTTTAATTCATATCTATATATATAAAAATGAAACGGTCCATGTATGTAATCGCATAACATGAGAACGGCTGGAGCGATTTGGCTGAAGAAAAAAAATTAAAAAAATGCCTACTATTCACTTCTCATTTTTTCTACGCACAAACTAACAAAGGGGACAATCATTAGTAAAAAACTTCCGAGCAAAGCCGGGGCGGTCAGCTAGTATTTTATATAATTACAGTACTGACGATTTAGTTGTTGTGGCGGTAGATGGTGACAAGGATGAGCCAATACTCTTTGCATCATGCTACATGCCACACATAATTGAGGCACCTCCACTGGAGCTCCAAAGGCTCGTTAAAGAAGCCTGCGAGAAAAAACAAAAACTGGTGATAGGCACAGACGCTAACGCACATCATACTGTATGGGGAAGTAAGGACATCAATGAAAGAGGTGAGTCACTTATTCAATTCATACTGCAAACTGACCTTGTAATTGTAAATAGAGGGAAGGAACCTACTTATATAGGACATACCTCATCGAATGTATTGGACTTAACACTTGTTAACAATGAAGATATTGTAGTAAAGGATTGGATGGTGCTTAGACAGCCGTCCTTCTCTGACCACCGCTACATAGCTTTTAAAATGTTGTCTGAAGTTTCAAAGCTTAGGAAATTATATAGGAAACCACAAGAACATCGAAAATTATCTATATAGTGCCAAACCGATTAAGAGTGAGGCTGATATTGAAAAGTCTGTTAATTGCTTAACGAAAGCCATAACAAAATCGTATAAATCAGCATGTCCCCTCTCGCGCGTAAAACGTAAATCTAGACCACCATGGTGGAGTAGTGATCTAGACGCACAAAGACGTGACCTGCGTGACTTCTTCAGATTGGCTAGATACATAGACCAATTTGAGTGCTGGAGGGACTACAAGAAAGCACTGAAATCGTTTAAAAAAGAGGTGAGGAAGGCCAAGAAAAATTCATGGAAGAATTTTTGTGGCAATATTTTTTTTTTAATACATATTTTTTATTTATTGTATCTTCAAATATGAACTAACAATAAGTATTCAAATCTTAAAATATAATTATGAGGCCCGACCACTGTCGGACATAAATTTAGAGATAGTTATAAATAATACATAAGTAGTGATAATCAAAAGGAAGAAAAAAAATAAAAAGTATTTTCAAGCAGTCCCATCTGGAGTGTTGAGTATAAGAGCACTTGTATCCCTTTTTTTTAGGCGGATGTGTCCAGTAAACTTCAAAATATTACGAGCAAGCGGATTAGGATGTGACTCGAGTTTTGTTAAATATTTGCCTGCATATTTTGCAATTTCTTCAATCACTAGTGGCATGTTTAAAGCACGATGTATATTTGAGTTTTTTATATACCATGGAGCCGATGTTATTAATCGCAAAATTTTATTTTGCCTTCGTTGGATTCTCTCGACATTGGAAGGTGAAGCAGTGCCCCATAGTTGAATTCCGTAGCACCATATCGGTTTCAAAAGTGATTTGTATATCAAAAGTTTGCAATCTAGACTGAGGGTTGAATTTCTACCAATCAGCCAATGTACCTGAGTTAATTTTAGTTTCATTTGGGTTAACTTAGAGTCAATGTGGTGTTTCCAAGTAAGCCGTCGATCAAGGTGTATACCAAGATATTTCACATGAGTATGTTGAGGGACAACTTGATTGTTAATCCGAATGGGTGAACAAGTATCTCTTCGTAATGTATATGTTACTTGAACACACTTTTGTTCGTTTACCTTAATTCTCCATAAGTTTAACTATAGTTCCAGCTGGGTAATGTGTTCTTGAAGATATCGGGATGCCTCGTAAGGATTTTCATTCATACTAAGGCAGGCTGTATCATCAGCAAATGTGGAAGTGTGGATATTGTCGCTCAGAGGCATATCACAAGTATAAATCAAATACAAAACTGGCCCCAGTATACTCCCCTGTGGCACACCGGATGAGATAGTTTCAGGCATGCTCATAAAGTCTCCTTCCACAACAGTGAACTTCCGGGCAGTAATGTAACTTTTCAAAAGACTTACAACGTTTATTGGCAGGTATGTTTTTAATTTTAAAATTAGGCCTTCATGCCACACTTTATCAAATGCCTGAGAAACGTCGATAAACAGCGCAGAACAATACTTCTTTTCTTTAAATGTTCTTCTTATAAGGTAAGGTCTTTGCCCGGCTTTGGAATCATTTTAACCTTGGCAAGCTTCCAGCTGTGTGGATAATACTCCAGTCGTAAAATGGCATTAAAAATAAATAACAGTATTCTAATTGCAATACTAGGCAACTTCATCAGCATCTGGTTACTAATTCCATCAAAACCCGGAGCTTTCTTCGGGTTGAGTTCAGCAATTATTTTTTGCACATCACGCGTCTTTAACTTTATTTGCTGAGGGGGTAGAGCGACTACATTTGGCAAATCAATTACACGAGTACATGTGTTTGGGGTAAATACGTATTTTAAATGGTCAGCAAATATGTTACCTTTTTCAGTATCGCTTCTTGCCCAACCTCCGGTAGATGTGCGCAGAGGTGGTTTAAACTCAACGGGTGTTTTAAGCTTTCTAGCAGCGCGCCATAAAGAGTAATTATATGCTGGTGTGACATCAAGATTTTCCAGATAGTTTTTAAGAGATGCAGTTTTTTCATGTGCAAGCAGCTCTTGGAGTCGTTTAGTGCACTCTTTAAATCTAATTTTATTCTGGGGTGATCTTTGCTGTTGCCATTCCCTTCTAGCTTTTCTTTTTTCACATACGAGACGTTCAATATCTGTAGAATATAGTCTATTAAACCCAGTCTGCGGATGGGAGGTAGTGGCATGTTTAGCAGCCTGCTTAATATTTTCGTTAAGATTGGCAATGTTAGATTCAACATCATCAGGTGTTCTTAGTGTAATGTTTTCCGTGCAATGACTACTAAGATATTTTTTGAATCGCAGCCAATTAACACGACTGGCCAACTTCTCAGTGGGCTACAGATTGTAACGATCGTGGGAGAGTGATCGGACGATAGATCTAGGGAAGCTTCTACGTGAATTAATTCCCTAGAAATATTTTTTATGACGCCAAAATCTATAACATCCGGAATTTTATGTATGTCAGTAGGCCAATAAGTGGGCTCCCCACTCGAAATGATATCCAAGCCCATTTTGGAAATTGTATTGAACAACGCTCGACCTCTGGGTGTAATAAGACGCGAACCCCAGAACGTATATTTAGCATTATAGTCGCCGGCTGCTACGAAACAAGGGCCCAGAGATTTGTAAAAATCCTTATATTGATCCTCAGTAATTGCGAATCTAGGAGGGGAGTAAATTGATGATATGACAAAATTAGTGCAAAAATTTTCGACACAAATATTCTTTGCTTGTAAATGTTCTTCACAAATGTTATCAATAATATAATGCTTGAGTCTTGACTTTATTAAAATTGCTGATCCACCGCATGCTCTTCCCCTCGGGTCCTTTGAATCATATAAGGTGTAGCCATAAATTTTAAAAAGGCTTCTCGAAATCAAATGAGTCTCAGAGACCAACATTATATCAATATTTTTTTCCGTGAGGAAGTGCTCAAGTTCATTTTTATGTTGGCGAATGCCGTTTGCGTTCCAGAAACATATTTTTAACATGTTCATGGTTTGTTAACTAAAGCTTGAAGCAGAGTATTCTGCATTCGCAGCATTTCTTGCATCATGCTAGTCATATTTGTTGTAAAATTATTTATAGTTTGCACCAGATTATCAATAGTAGCTTCAAGGCGATTGAAATTAAATTCGAATTTGTATTTGTTGACTTATTTGGTGGTGAAACATTATGTGTATGAATAGAATTCGTCTTAGCAGCATCGGCATACGATACACGGGAACTAACTGGTTGGCTCACTTGCGCAAAAGTGGCTGATAAAGCGTTTGCTGCTTGAGCTGGGGCCAATTTAGGTGTTTGCCTCATAGACCGTTTGACGCAAGAGTACACAGGACAACCTGTGTAGTTAGCGGTGTGATTACCTCCACAATTACTGCATTTTTTGTCACGTTGATCTTTTGGTTTATTGCAACTAGCAGTGCCGTGTAACTCGCCGCACACAACACAAACAGTAGGTAATTTACAGTAAGTTTTAGTATGGCCAAATTCTTGGCAATTATGGCACTGTACGGGTCCTGAACGCTTGTGTGGTTTTTCAACGGTTATTTTTCGATATAAAAGATATTTTAAATTATATATTGGATGGGTCTCATTTTTTTCAATTTTATATCATTTGGCTCAAGTTCAACGCGAAATAGAGGTTGAGGGATCTTTTCCCTATTTATTATGTTCGATACATTTTTTACTTTAAAACCCTGGAGGACGAGAGCATCTTTTACTTCTTCGGGAGCAACATAGGAATCTATGCCCTTCAACACAATCTGCATACCTTTAGCACTCTTGAGCTGATATGTGTAGAAATTTGTTTTACTTTTTTCAAATTCAGAAACCATTTTGCGAAAATCTTTTTCTTCATAAGTTTGAATTTTCGTTTCATCAATATTACCACGTTTTATTGGAACAATGTGAAATTTATTCTCACCAATGACCGAAATTAATTTTTTAATGAGAGCGTTTGAGTTTTTATACCCTTTACCAAAAATGGAAAAGGGTATATATAGGTTTGTCCAGATTTTTGTAATTTCTACACTATTCATTTGCGGCCAAAAAAAGTTAGTTATTATGGATCCTTATGACTAGGAGATAAAAAAAAGACATGTCCGTCTGTCTGTACGGATTTTGTATGGGAGGCTTGAAATGCGTTTTTTGATGCTCCCAAGCAAGTTAGAGAGCTCGGAGTTGGACTAAAACGACCGCGCTTGTCTTAGCACAAGCCTTATATAAAATAACAAAAACTAATAATCGGTTCTCCCGAAGTTCTATATATATAGCTTTATCATACGTTTTGAAAATTGGATGAAAAAATTTCCGTGCATAGAACCAAGAATAATCAAATTTCTAATTAACCCCACTAGCTACTCGGCTACCGAGGCTTGCTTACTTTTGGTATTTATTTGCTGAAGTTAAACATTTTCTCTAATATGCTTTATTTCATATTAAACCCCTTTTTGTCAGCTCTGCATAGACATTGTTCTTTTTCATTTTTTTTATTCAATGATAATTTTGCTTGGCACATTCTTATTCCTGGAAATTAAAACGAATGTGTTTGCATAGAATTTGTAGTGTTATGAAAAAAAGCTGTAGGTATGCTATAAGCATTCGTACATACATACATACCTACTTATGCATAAATATACGCTTCCATCAAGGCGAATTCATAACAGGTGGTCATATCGCTACAAAAATACAACAATAATAAAAACAACATGCAATTCGTCTGGCTTCAAAAAACCCCGTCTGTCAAAAACAGTTGACTCAAATACCAATACATTCACATTTATAAAAACATATTTTACTATCCATGTGCATCTATCATCAACAACACAGAAAACAATATTTGTAAAATAAATGTAATTAAAATGTTGAAAGACGGTTCAGGTTAGATGATCTTGATATTTTTGGACAACGTAAAGAAACCTTACTTGCTGCCTTATTGTAGTCCCTCCGATGGCTTTTTGGACGCGAAATCAGTGGTATAAAATGTGTTTTACTGGCTCATCATGGCCGTAAACACAATATTATGCTTAAATGCATGAAATTGTTCACAAAAATGGACAAAGTTACTTAAAAGTGTACAACAAATAAACGTGCGTCTTATTTATACATACATACATATATAAGAAGTCAGCTAGTACTAGCTGGGCCCGGCAAAAGTTGTCTTAGCCCCACAATTAAGAATTCGCATTGTGTTGAGTTGATACATGAAGAAATGCAGCGCATTGTGGCAATTAAATGCAATAGGAAATGTTAAGGTATGCTTGAATATTTATTTCTATAAACTTAATTTGTAATATATATACCTCAGTGATGCGAAATGTGGCACAATTGGGCCATTTGTGGCACTTTTGGGTGTTTGATTGCACTGTGGTACCTTCTAAGCTATTTTGGCCCTATCACCTCAAAGTTCATCCCTGTTTCAAACACTAATTTTATTTTTCGAGATTTATTTTATTTAAACTGGTTACCGAAATTTGCATCAGATCATGTTTTAAGTGGGAGAGCCAATGGTATTATGCCAATAGACAATATTAAACAAATAAATAATAAATATACGGCAATGTCGGAAGTTCCAGGATTTTAAAAGTTCAAATATTTAAGTATAAGTAAATTTTGGAAAAAGATTTCTACAATGAAAAATCGTTTAGATAAACATTTAAAGAAAATTGTTCAAGCAATTCTTCAGAGATTCATGTTAAGACATTTTTGTATATCACTCTTTTTTATCACTGCTCTATTAGCAAATAAAAATTGTTTCGTGCCATAAATTTCATGAAATTTTATTCACAAAATGCTTAATGCAAATTATGTAATATCTACATATAAAAAAATATTTCCATTACTTCAAAAAAGAATACTTCTAAAATATTTAAATTTGTGTCGCTAATGTTTGCTTTTGTTTTAAACAAAATAAAACGCATGTATTGTATTACTATTACATACTTTTGTTTTTATATAAATGTAATAACAAAAATTAAAAATTTTAAAAACCCCGGAATTATCTAGAAAATATGTGACATCTTCTAAACGGCTGGACCGATTTTCTTCAAACATGGTTAAGAACCATCTCGATCAAGTCACCTTTCCAACAGAGAAAACTAAATCAAAATCGGTCCAGCCGTTTGGGCTGTACGTGGACACACAGATACACAGACACACACTACAAACTTATAACACCCCTCTTTTTGGTCGCGGGTTAAAAAGATTGTAATCAAATACAACAAAAATTGTTTTGGCCCTATCAAAGGTATTTTGGCCCTTTTAAATCGTTAATTTGGCCCTAAACCAAAAAGCTCAAAATGCAACACTGATATACCTGTTTAAGGTTTCCCAAATTGCACAGAAAAATTGTTAATGTGGTGAAAACGCTATTTCGTTTACCAGCCACCAATTTCATGGTTGAGAATTTGGGAGCCATTGAATTGGGCTTTGTATATAAATACTACACATCCAGATTTTCATAAACATGTCTAGTCAACTAAAAGCTGACATGATGGAACGAGCAAATACTCTTTGCCTCAAGTAATGCAGAACGTTTGATAAAATCTTTTCTATATTGTGCGAAAATCCGTTCAAGATTTTGTACCAAAGACTATCATGCATTTTAGGCGAGACACATTGGTAGAAATATTTTGTATTAGATACAATTTTTTTAAAATCATCAATAAACTAATGCAATTAATCATTTTGCAAGAGTTAATTGAGAATGCATAGGTTAAGAAGGGTGGTGCTATACCGCACCCCCACTCGGAGATCCAATTGGTTCCATTGTGATAAGTATTCATACAATATAATTCTTTTTACTTTAAAATATATTTTTTAAACATAAAGAACGATATAATTTTTTTCACTTTAAATGTAAACAAACATTAGATAGAAGAAGAGATTTTGACAGTTGGGGTTTAAGCAGTCTTCGAACACTTGATAATCATCAGGACTGTTAGGGTCACCTGTTATGAATTCGCCTTGCGCTTCCATAAGAGTTTTTGTATTCTGTGTTGAACTGAACAACTACAACAACAACAATATGCTACCAATTGTATTGAAAGAATAATATTCAGTTTTTTGTTGTAAAAACTGAGAATTATTTTATATACATACCTACATATGAATGTATGCATATACTTATAAAGTTTTGTATTAAAGAATGCACTTGTTCATGATATATGTACATATGTACATTAGCTATGGCATAGTTTATATGGGAATTCTTAGTAAGGAGATTTCGACTTCCAAGAACCCCTCATTTTGTGAGGTTTGGCAAAAAAATATTTGAGCCAAAAAATGGTGGCGGTCAGAGGGGGGCAAAGGGCTCCGTATCGTGCCCAAAGTTGAGAGTAAAAGCAAAAAAACGTAAAAAAAATCATATAACTTTCCGGGGGTCACCTCTACAAGGGTCAAATGTATGAAGAGCACCCATTAATTTTCTTCGCCCAACATTTTTTTAAAACACACCGACCGCCTAACTCCTCTCCTTAAGGGGGCTCCCATACAAAGGGGAAATTTTTATAAAATTTATTCGCAGGGCTCTAACTGCCCCTAGGCTGTACCTATCGAAGTCAAATGTATGACTCACCTCCAATATTTTTTCATTATAAAGATTTTCTCTGATTATACTTATCATCTATCTTCAACCATTAAGGTGGTCCCCATACAAAAAAATTGTTTTTTTTAATATTTTTTAATTTCCGCTTTTATGTTGCCTCCTAGGGGGTAAAATGTAGGACCGACCCACAGTAATTTTTTATTTTCAACACTTCCTCCGAACATACCTATATCCTATCTTCACTCATTAAGGGGGCTCCCATACAAAGGCGAAATTTATACAAAATTTACTCGCAGGGCTCTAACTGCCCCTAGGGCGCACCTATCGAAGTCAAATGTATGACTTAGCTCAAATATTTTTTCAATACAAATAATTTCTCTGAATATACTTATCGTCTATCTTCAACCATTGAGGTGGGGCCCATACAAAAAAATAGTTTTTTAAATAATTTTTTAAGAAATCCGCTTTTTCCGCTTTTATGTTGCCTCCTAGGGGGCTAAAATGTAAGACCGACCCACAGTAATTTTTTATCTTCAACATTTCCTCCGATCATACCTATGCCCTATCTCGACTCATTAAGGGGGCTCCCATACAAAGGCGGAATTTGTACAAAATTTACTCGCAGGGCTCTAATTGTCCCTGGCGCGTTCCTATCGAAGTCAAATATATGTCCGACCTCCAATATTTTTTCAACACAAAGATTTTCTGTCAACATACTTACATCTGTCTTCAACCATTAAGGTGGTCCCCATACAAAGAAAAAAAAAGAATTCTTTGTCAAATAACTAATTTATTTTTGGCATGTGTTGGATACATTTTTTTATTTTGGGCAACGACTTGAAGTAAAAATATTTTTTCTTCTTCGTCGCGGCATAACGCACTGCTATAATCTTCTATTAATTTTACGCCTCTTTCGGCAGCGTCGATGACAACATGGAGTTTTTGCAATATCTTTAGCAACCCAGAGGCGACTACAAGGAATTTCTTGCAATGGTGTTACTGTTTCTAGGTGAAGGTATAAAAAAGTTTCACTTCGCACCACCAGGACCCATCAGTCATGCTCGTTGGATGGTGAAAGGGATATACTGCGTTAACATTTTTTTATTTCGAGAATATCTGGGTTTAACCAAGAATGAGGAATCCGCGAGGTCAGTATATTCATCGTCACACTTTATGTAAGAACTTGGTTTAGTGCGACTAAGGCCATCGAAGCTCCAAATAACGATTTGAGCTTTTTAAAGGCCATTGCACATTATAATGCAATTGATAACACAGTTTCGCACCGTTTGTTGAAGAAATTGTGTGGACATCTCTGGTACCTTAGTGATGAACCTGTTGCTCTCGCATTATTTGACCAGAATGTTACCTGTGACATCAAAAGGAAAATGGCAAATGATATTCGTATTTTTGTAGAAGATAGAGAAAAATATGACGAAGAGTTGTCCGACGAAGAGGTGGACGAATCATCAAATGAAGACACCGGCAAAAGACGACAAAATAAAAAGCGGCGCCAGTGAAGAGAAAGGTAGTTCTCGCCTAGTCATTGGGTTCACAGGTGTGAAGCGAATTAGCTCTCACAGAAGTACTACAAAAAGTAATGAAGGATTTGAGCCATTATGTAACACATGGGACAGCAAACTTTTTCCCATGCTTCGGATTACCAACAACTTTTTTAAATAGCGATCCAGAAACCAGGGAACAATGTGAAGACTATAAGCAAGCGCTAAAGATATTGCAAAAACTCCATGTTGTCAACGACGCTGCCGAAAGAGGCGTAAAATTAATAGAAGATTATAGCAGTGCGTTATGCCGCGACGAAGAAGTAAAAATATTTTTACTGCAAGTCGTTGCCCAAAATAAAAAAATTTATCCAACACATGGCAAAAATAAATTAGTTATTTGGCAAAGAATTCTTTTTTTTAGGAACGCGCCAGGGAAAAAGCGGATTTCTTAAAAAAATTATTAAAAAAACTATTTTTTTGTATGGGGACCACCTTAATGGTTGAAGATAGACGATAAGTATATTCAGAGAAAATCTTTGTATTGAAAAAATATTGGAGGTCAGTCATACATCTGACATCGATAGGTACGCCCTAGGGGCAGTTAGAGCCCTGCGAAAAATTTTATAAAAATTTCCCCTTTGTATGGGAGTCCCCTTAAGAAGAGGAGCTATGTGGCCGGTGTGTTTAAAAAAGATGTTGGGCGGAGAAAATTAATGGGTGCTCGTCATACATTTGACCCTGGTAGCGGTGACCCCGGGAAAGTTATATGATTTTTTGTAGTTTTTTTTTGCTTTTACCCTCATCTTTGAGTACGATGCGGAGCCCTTTGCCCCCATCTGACCGCCACCATTTTTTGGCTCGAATATTTTTTTTTGGAACCTCACAAAATGAGGGGTTCTTGCAAGTCGAAATTGAAAAATCGTAAACAACGCCATACCTAATGTACATATGTATGTATATTGAAATAAATACCCAGCAAAAAGGGGATGTAAAAACGGAAATAAATTATCATCACATTGCTACATTTTCATATAACAAGTTTTATTTCCAATACATAACAAGAGTACAGTAGTACAGTGGTAGAGACTGTGCTTTGGGATTGAGAGCAGCGTGGTTCGTATCCTCCGACAAAAATTTTCTTTATTTTTTGTTTTGTATTTACGTGAAATATTTTCATTAAATAAGTTTTATCTCTAAAGAATAACAAGAGTACAGTAGCTCAGTGGTAGAGAGTGTGCCTTGAGAGTGAGAACAGCGCGGTTCGTATCCTGCAAAAAAAATTTTTATTTATTTTTTTGTTTTGTTTAGGGTTTCAATTCATTAATTTTAATGGATATCAAAGTATTTAAATTCTCGCACAAACACATGATCTCCAATGACAAGCTAATGTAAAAATCATGTATCATAGTTCACATAAATCGAACCAATGTGTCATCACTTGAACCCATGATTCAACACATGATTTATCTTTTTTTTTTTTTTTTTGCTGGGTGGGTAATATGTTGAAATAATATCCAACGAAAAAGGCATGCAAAAACGGAATTAAATTATCATATTGATACATTTTCATAAACAAATTTTATCTCTAACTATTAATAAGAATTAATACGTCAGGTGGAGGAGAGTATGCCTCAACAGTCAGAAAAGCACGGTTCGTATCCTGGCTGCGTTGGTATTTTTTTTTTACGTGAAAAACATAATCGATTTTTTAAGTTTCGTAAGAATTGACATTGCATATACACATTGCAAAAAATAAATGAACGCGTTCAAAATTAAATACTGTTTCATGCTTTCTTGAGCATTTGTTTCTTCGAATGCATTCTGAATATCACTGCAAATCGTAAATAATGCTATAGTTTTTTAACTCATTAAAAACGGATGCAAAAACGGAATTAAATCATCACATTTTCATATAACAAGTCTTATCTCCAGTGAATGACAAGAGTACAGCAGCTCAGTGGTAGAGAATATGGCTTGTTGTTGAGAACGGCACGGTTCGTATCCTGCGACAAAAGTTTTTATTTATTTTTTTGTTTTGTATTTACGTGACAGATTTTCATCAAGTAAGTTTTATCGCAAAGAAATAACCAGAGTACAGTAGCTCAGTGGTTCCCTACCACTGAGCCTTGAGAGTGAGAAAAGCACGGTTCGTATCCTGCGACAAAAGTTTTTATTTATTTATTTTTTTTTTGTATTGACAAATTAATTTAAAAATCATGCATGTTTCACCTAAATCGAACTAATGCGTCATGACTTGAACCCATGATTCAACACATGATTTGTCATGTTTGTTTTTGCTGGGTATATACATAGATATGTACATACTAGGGTTTGGGAAACGGGAATTCCCGGGCGGGAAATCCCGGGCGGGAAATCCGGGAAATGTCTGTCTAATATTCCCGGGAAATTTTTGAGATTTTCCCGGGAAAACGGGAAATTTAAAGTGCATGTTATTTCATAAATATATAGAATTTATAATCCAATTTTACTTTAATATAAAAACTTATTATTTTTTTATATATTACAAAAGTTCGTTTGAATGATTGTATGACAAAATTTACACGAAGTTGACACGTTTTTCATCGTCTGTTTAAACACTTACATATACCTTGTTCGAAGGAAATATTTTAATCTTAAAATTTAAATTGAGTTTTTGTTTTAAATGTAACTGTAAGAAAGAAAGAAGTCTTTTGACTCCGATAAACAAGAAGTAAAATGTCTATGTTTTTTTAATATAAAATAAAAATGTGAGCTATTCAAATCTAGTCTGAAATTTCATAAAAATTCCTATAAATTGAGGTCATACCATATCTCCTAAAAAAGTGGAATAAATTGTATAAGTATCAATGATTGCAATGCTATGATCGTTTCCTAAAATAAATAATTCGATGCTAAGTGAACTTGAAGTGATTTTTCGCCGAATTAGTGAACAAATTTTGAAAAGTGTAGTGAAAATTTTAAGCTGTAAGAACTCTGAGTTGACGAAACTTAAACTGATTACAAGTAGACGCTATTATGGAAACCCTGCAGAAAATATTTTAGGAGAAATAAAATGAAAGACACTTAGACATACTGTGGCTCAGGGTATTCAAAATTCGGCGCAGCGCAGTATGGTACTGTAACCTGCTTGTACTTAACGATAAGAAACCGCCTGGAACTTTTTCAAAAATAATGAGAAACAAGCAAGGCAAATTCTTATTAAAATGAAGGTAGGTCTTATTAGAAAATTGTCTACTAATTGTGGTAACAGTCGTCAATTGGTTTTTATGTGATCTTTTGCTGTGTAATAACTTTATTCCATTTGCTTAAATTCAATTAAAAATTCTTAAAAATTTGTCTTAGAACTGCTTTTTTATTAACTTTTATTTCAAAAGAATGCTTACATTAATAAAACAATCGAAATTTCACCAACTTTCATTTAATAAATGTATTTAATTTAAAAAATTAGCTTTTCCCGGGAATTCCCGGGAACTTGATTTTTTAATTCCCGTTTCCCGGGAAGTGCAAAATTCCGGGAAATCCCAAACCCTAGTACATACCCAGCAAAAAAGACATGCAAAAGAAAAAGTTAATGCATGGCTTCTACTGAAAATTCAATTTAGTTCAGAAAGCATTATTTTAACCCCTGTGTTAAAATCATGCTTTCTGACTGTTCAAAATGTGTGGCTGAATTCTACTGACGATTTGTTACAGCAACAATGAAATGCATATAGACATCGCTGAACCACCAGCAAATAAATTTAAAATTAAAATAAACTTATGACAATATGTCGAATAATAAATTTCTTAAAATTTAAAAAGAAATAAATTTGTACACGTATTAAAAGCAGAAAAATTTAAATAATTCCAGGGTTGGAAGTTGAAAAATAAATTGGATAAAAAATAACCAAAAAAATTTTTTTTTTCAGTTAAAAATATTTTATATTTTAGGAAGATCTTTACTCAAGCAAATTCTTTAGTCGAAAAAAAAAACTGAGAGGTCACTTACTAAAAATTGCACTATAACAAAAAGTTATAAATTTTATCAGAAAACAAATATGTATGTATGTACTAATGTGTGTATCTGTATACTACATATATATACGTTGGTAAAGGGTATATAAGATTCGACACAGCCGAATATAGCACTCTTACTTGTTTTCTCTTAAATAGATTGGTGGTGGCTTGGAGGTTTTATTCGCCGATTCAGAGGGTTTGTCATTGTCATCTTGCAATATTTCAAAACGGTTTTGCCGATTAGTAGAGGATGCGCTGTTATCCCTAGACATCTTTGGAGCAGATGCAATTTTAGTAGAATTTGGGATTCGCCCGCGCTTTAAAATTGTAATGTATCTGTCCATTCCGACTTGGACCTTGGGTTTTGGGCTGCTCTTATCTTCAGTGACAACTTATTTAAGTGATGACCACGAGCCCGAAGCGAATGATATCGCTGAGTTAAATGTAGAAGTACTAGGCAATAATGTCAACGATTCACTAGTTGGCATTGGACAAAGCGAAGTTGATCGCTGACGAAACTGTGATTTTGCCGTTAGAGAAAGTTTATTATCAGATTTTTTATTTTTGTTAAGAGCTTCAGAACTCACAGCAAGTCTATTATCAGATTTTTTATTTTTATTGTTATCATTATGAGTATCAAAACTCACAGTAAAATAGGCATTTCTGCCGTTAGAACTCACTTCACTATTTTTTTCCTTTGGGGTACTCATATAGAGTATTCCTCAAGGGTACTTTGTATGTTTTTTTTTGTTTACGGTTTTTTTTTGTTTTTGTTATTTCAATATGTAAAAATATTAGCAAAGCAAAAAAGGCTTATTTATCAAAGTTAATATGTACTACGAATATTTTTTGTATGCTTTTTATTTTGTTTAGTTTGTATGTAAGAAAAATTCCGCTATTACGTCTGTTCACTATGAAGGTACAACGAGAACCTTTGTGGCAATATGAAAAATCTACGAATACGGCCAGAATGAGGAAGCTGCTTGCAAGCAATCCATCAGTGCCTAGCACAATTTGTAAAATCAACGGCGATTGGACTAGCTGCAGCCGAGAAACGCTGCAAGTTCTCTGGACACACATTTCCCAGGTTGCACGGAGATCTCCCCTCGCTCAGAAATGACAATTGAATTGAATACTGAGAATTGTGACGTCATTTCCTTTAGTAAAGAATGGGCAATCGATTCCTTTAAACCATATAAATCACCAGGACCAGATGGAATTTTTCCGGCTTTACTACAATGTGGTAAACAGAGGATAATTCCCTGGCTAGTAGGAATATTTTGAGGATGTTTCAGACTGAATTATGTGCCAAAATCATGGAGGATAGCCAAGGTTGTATTCATACCAAACGCAGGTAGGAGCAACCACATGTATCCAAAAGACTTTAGGCCTATCAGTTTGACGTCCTTTCTACTGAAAACGTTAGAGAGAATTTTGGATATACACATCAAAGGATTTGTATATCCAAATATCCTGTCCTCCAACCAACATGCATACACAAAGGGCAAATAGGTTGAAACAGCACTTCATAATGTTGTTGAACAAATCGAAAAATCGTTACACTAAGGACTTTGCTATAGGGGTCTTTTTGGACATCGAAGGCGCTTTCAATAATGTCTCTACGGACGCTATTATGGAAAGTGTAAATCGTTCCGGTGCTCACTCGCAAGTAAAAAACTGGATAGGCAACCTATTAAAATATAGAATAGTATCTGCGGAATTAGGCAATGCCATTGTAAACAAAGAAGCTAAGAAAGGAACTCCCCAAGGTGGTGTTCTATCGCCACTTCTTTGGACGCTGGTTGTAAATGAAATTCTCATGGAATTCGAGGGTAAAGCAGCTAGGATTACAGCATATGCGGACGACATAGCTATCATCATTACTGGTAGGTGCCTCGACACAATTATCTCCCTAATGGAATCCTCGTTGAGGGATATTCATAGATGGGCAACACGGGTAGGTTTGAACTTAAACACAGGAAAAACTGACTTTGTGCTTTTTACTAATAGCAAAGTCAAGGAATGGAGAACACCAAAATTAGACGGTATATCGCTCTTGCCCAAAACACACACAAAGTACCTGGGGGTTATTTTGGATAGTAAGCTGACGTGGAGGTCCAATATAGAAGATACGAGTTAAAAAGGCATATATGCATGTAAAAAAATGCTGGGCAAGACATGGGGCCTTTCACCTACTCTTACGTATTGGACCTACACAGCGGTGGCTAGACCAATTTTACTCTACGGAATACTTGTATGGTGGAGGGCGACTGAGACAAAATCATACCTGAAAAAGTTGGAAAGTATCCAGAGACTAGCAGAGCTCTGCATCACTGGAGCTTTAAAGAGTACACCCACTGCAGCTTTAGATGTTATATTGGACCTTAAACCAATAAAACTAATTGTAGTGAACGTGGCATGCAAATCGGCTATCCGACTCAGGACAACAGGTCAGATGTCGTACAGATCATTTGGTCACAGCAAATTACTGGAAAACATGGAGTGTAGCGCGGACTATATCATTCCAGTGACGAAATGTTTTACCAAACCACAGATCACTATAAGTGAAGAAGGCTATCTGGAAAGTCTTAATCATAGTGGTTCTGGTTTTAACTTTTTCACTGATGGTTCAAAAATGGATAGAGGGGTGGGAGCTGCGGTTTACTGTCAGGAGCTCGGTATAGAGGAATCTTATAAACTTCCTGAACATTGTAGCATCTTCCAGGCGGAAATCTATGCAGAGTTAGCCCTCACCTCTCTCACTATGTATGCGCGTGTAAATCTGTATATAGACAGTCAAGCGGCTATAAAAGCAATTTCAGCTGACTGCAACTACTCCTCGGTTGTGCTCCTGTATAGAAAGGCCCTAGATGTATTATGTACTGGTAGACAAGTACATATATTCTGGATCCGGGAACACATGGGGATAGAGAGAAATGAAATGGCCGATACACTGGCCAAAAGGGGAATTCAATTACCGGCTGAGGTAACGGTATATATCCGAAAACCAATTCAATACCTTAAAGAGATCATAGACTCTAAAATGAGAGAAGAAGCGGAGAAATGTTGGCGCGTGACGAAAACTTCTAAATGGGCACTGCTGGACGGCTTCGTACGCTGTCAAAATAGGACAAATAACCGACGGTACCTGCAGGAAATGTATTTATGGAAACAATGGAACATCTACTGTGTCACTGCCCGGCTTTAAGCCGCACTAGATATAACCATCTTGGTGCTTACACTTTTCGTAGTCTTGAGCTTGTATCGAGAGTAGAAATGTGTAGGTTGCTAGGATTTTTTAAATCGGT
This sequence comes from Tachina lurida, assembly GCA_944452675.1. Taxonomy (NCBI): domain Eukaryota; kingdom Metazoa; phylum Arthropoda; class Insecta; order Diptera; family Tachinidae; genus Tachina; species Tachina lurida. Next base: position 89,999,014 of record OX101752.1, read on the forward strand.
GTGGGAGTCATTCGATACAGGCACCACGAACTAGGCTGCCGTACTAACAGGTTCTCTTTTCATCTGCTGGTATCGCTAAGGATCAATCCCGGTCTATGCGAGGTCTTTGGACCAACCAGATAAACCTAACCTAACCTAACCTAGAGGTGGCTTAAAATTAGGTAATGCAACAATTTTTAATGTCAAATTGTATAGAGGAACTCGTTAACACCTAATTCAAATTCGTCACTTATGCTAACTTCATGCCAATTTTTGCTTATACATAGGGCCGTTAGTGTCTCCATTGAGATCGACGGAAAACCAGCTGAAATCGAAATGTTTATAATCGAGGATGATTTAATTTCCGAAAATGTACTCTTCGGCCGGGATGTCATTTGTCGTAAAGGAAAACGGACAGTAATTGTAGGTAATGAGTGTTGGGTCCAAGATGTGAATGTAGTACGTTCAGATGAAGATAACGTAAACGAAAGCCATAAGTTGCAAGCCGTACTTGCAAACCACAGAACTAGTTTTGCTGATGATATTGCGGAGCTTGGTAAGTGTAATTTCTCAAAAACCGCAACCGATCCCGATAAAACCGTATCGTATTGCTTTCGCCAAACGTCCTATTGTTGCGAACATCATAAGTGAACTTCTTAGTAATAATATAATCCGATTGTGTAATTCACCGTACGCTTCCGGAATTGTACTCGTTGAAAAGAAAAATGGAGAGCACCGTCTCTGTGTCGATTAAAGACAGTTGAATCGTATAACGAAGAAAATTCCGTATCCAATGCCCGTAATGGATGAGCAGTTTGCTCAACTCGCCGGGAACAACTATTTTAGTACACTGGACCTACGTATGGGCTATCACAAAATTGAGATCGAAGAAAGTTCAAAACCTTACACCGCTTTTGTAACCAGCGAAGGAAAATACGAATTTAATCATATGCCGTTTGGCCTTGTCAATGCCCGGACATTTTTCAGGCAACTATGAATCAAGTTGGGAAACGTATGCGTCCTGGTGAGATACTCGTCTACCTCGACGATGTTATCATTCCGAGCAAGACAGTAAAAGGTTTGGATCGTCTCGATCGTTTCCTTACCATATTGGAACAAAGTGGCCTTACTTTACGTAAGGATAAATGTAATTTTCTGGAAGAAGAAATCGCATACCTGGGCCACAGGGTTAGTAAGAAAGGTATCAGCCCTGGTGATGACAAGGTAAGCGCCATTAAAATTTTTAAAATTCCAACGAACGTCACCGAAGTCCGCCGCTTTCTGGGGCTTACCGGTTTTTTTTTAGAAAATTCGTTCAGAATTACTCAATCATTTCACGACCTTTGACAAATTTCTTACGAAAGGAGCAAAAATTTTAATGGGATGTACCACAACAGAATGCTTTTGTTAAGCTTATTGAAATGCTGTGTAGTAATCCAGTTTTGTCAACTTACGATGTCAAAGCTAAACATGAAGTTCACACCGATGCCAGTAGTGTAGAGCTAGCCGGAGTACTTTTACAGTCGAATGATGGTAATAATTGGCATCCCGTGTATTTCTTCAGCCGTCACTGTAGCGAAACCAAGAGTAGATATCATAGCTACGAACTGGAGGTACTGGCTGTCGTCGAAACACTCGATCGATTCCGGGTCTACTTACTGGGTAAACCTTTCCGTGTCTTAACTGACTGTGCCGCAATATCCAAAGCCAAATTCAACAAGGAGTTAATACCGAAAATTTCTCGATGGTTTTTGAAAATTCTGGAATACGATTGTGAATTTGTTCATCGTGCGGGGTCACGTATGGCACATGTAGACGCACTCAGCAGATCTCCAGATTTGCCACCGATTGAACCGGATCCAGCTGGGTTTGTTATGAACATTGGCGTAAATAGTGAAGATTGGTTGCTCACTATGCAGCTCCAAGACGACAAAATACGTACGCTTATACGTGTTCTGAACGGCACCGTCAAGTCTGATCAAGACAGACAGATAAAAACCGATTATACGTTGCATAATCACCGCTTTTATCGAAAAACTGATAAGGGACTTCAATTTGTAGTTCCTAGTTCCTCCCGCTGGCGAATAGCTAAACTTTGCCACGATGACCATGGGCACTACGGCCCCGAAAAAACTTTAGAAAGAATGAAGGCAACGTTTTGGTTCCCACGAATGCGGAAGTATATAAATGTACTACAATCTACCGGATATTCTGGAGCCAAAATACCGTGGCCTTTATGTTATATCCCGTGTGCTTGGAAATGACCGTTATTTAGTGGAAGATATACCGGGAATGAAAATTACCTCTCGAACATTCTGTTCCGTGTATAGTTCGGACAAAATGAAACCGTGGTGTAACGGATCCCCTAAGCTAGGGCTAACTTGCGAAGCCGAGGACGACTTCGGGCAGGATTGGCCGAACTGTCATCGAAATGAAAATTAGGCAGCACTGGCCTATTGCGAAAAAACGCAACTATGTCTAGGGTGTGGTTTGATGGGGTTGAAAATAGAGAGAAATTAAAAAACGGTCAATTCGATCGTACGCGTCCTGACAACACATCGTTCTTTATTACGCTAATAAAATAAATACTATTTTTAACATTAACATTCAATTCTTTTTATTTCATACGGAAAGTAAAAAATATTTGAGTGACAAAAGTATCTTCATTATTTTAAATTTTGTGAACAACTTTGTTTAACCATGACTTTTAAACCACATAGCGCCAAAAACAATATATTCAGAATATGCTAAGAGCTAATTATTTTGTATTTTGGGAAGTCAAAATTTTCTAATAAGTCTTTCTACTTCACCTGAAAAAATTATTACAATATAATTAACTGATCTCGAGATATTCCGATTTTAGGGTGCAATTCAAAAAATATATAGAATGCGCTTAACTTTTTTATCTTTATTCACACATCAGCTGTTTAAAACTTTTATGAATTCTAAAATTCAACCTAAATGGAAAAACAAAAATAAATTTGTAATGTTATCCAATAAGTACATATATGTACATGTTTCGCAATAAAATATATTTATGGTAATTATACCATATGTTTTTCCATGTAAGTGTAGTTAATGATAATAACAGGTAAGCATTTAACGAATAACAACACACATTTTTAATGGATTAAAAAAGGTTTTCGCCCATTATTTTACAGCGGCATCGGGTGGTGCTACCTGATTATGCTACTACTTAAAATCAATAACACTTCACAGTACCAGGTAATTAGACGAAAATTAGCAAAGGTGCTTATAAAGTATGATGTATTTTATAAAAACGCAGGGTTCTTTTATAAGAATAATCACTCTATATTGGACTGTTATGGAGATTAGTATTAAATATAACGCGGTATGTAAACTTCTATGGGAATACGTTCCTGTTAGTTTATTGCGCAAAGAAAAATGTTCTAAAATCATAGATATAATTGACAACTCATTTGGATTAAAACTAAATGAAGATGGTACTAAAAAATAGAGAACTTTTTGGTAGCGTACGAAACAAAAATGAAAGAATTAAATTATAACAAAATTAAGTTCCAAAAACAAAATGAACAATGGCTAAAAACCGAGATTGTTACACAGATTGGTATGAAACAATTGCGAAAGCCCAATAAATTATACGAGGGACTTCAATCAAGAAGCCAGAAAAGAAAGCAAGAGGACCTCATTGAAAACCACTCTTTTGGCCTTATAAAGGATGTCTTTAGAAAAGCTTTAACCAAAAACAAACCGAAGGAAGTTGGCCAAATTGTGGATGCTCTTCCAAAAGCATCTCCAAAGAGAATAGAACAGTATGGCGGAAAGCATACCAACGCCTTAATCTAAAACAGATTTTACTAATGAAGATGCATTAGCCCTTATTCTAAACTTGGATCTAACAAGGAATATACATGAAATATTAAGAAAAGCTGACTGAAAAGAAATGGGGAAATTTGCCATCTACAAAGTCATTGAAGGCAACAAAGGATGTAATTTTGCCATCTGTTTGTTCGTAAATACAGACAACTAATGATAAACGTAAAAATAAGAATTAAATGTGTTTCCACTAATCACTTAGGTCTAACAGCTTATGTTGAATTTTATTAACATGAACCAATAACTAAGATAAACATAGATCCTAAATAAACACACAACTAAGTCTAGACAGTAGATATAATTGATCTTATGCAAAAACGATTGTTAAAGTTAAAGCATGCTTTAAAACCGGTTTTACCATACAAAATTCGTTTATTAAACCAACTTTAATTTTAACAATCGTTTTTGCATAAGGGGGAATATGTTTCACATTTGTTAAATATGCTTGTTTGAACATTATCTGTGTTAGTTTAAAATTTCTAGTATATAAGGAAGAGAAATTATTGAAATAAATCAGTACTAAAAAAGTATTCAAACCGTAATTATTTACACCATCGGTTTCGAACGTTAATAACACGGGCGCCACTATTAAGTTATCCAGTGTCCTCGAAAATACTGCTTTTAGGATAATTTAAACCTTTAGCAAAGAAGACATAAGTAAATGCCACAAGTCCGAGCTAGTTTTAATTTGTAAATGGGGTTGCGATGGGACTGCTGGATTTTCTGAATATAGACAAAAAAGCGAAGATAATATATATTTTTCATCATTTTAAGATATGAAAGAAAACTGAGATGAAACTCAAAATATTGTGGTTACTATATCAGAAGAAATAAGGAACTTACCAAGCATTGCAGTAAAAATTTCTGACTGCATTATAAATGTCACATTTGATTTACTATGATAGATGGAAAAGTTGCCAATGCCCTAACGGATACCAAGTCATACTGGAAATGCAATATATGTGGGAAAAAAAGCTCTGAGTTTGAAGATAAAACTGATGAAACTATAAAAGAGGAAGCCGTTAAATTTGGAATTTCCCCACTTCATGCTCGCATTAGATTTATGGAGTATTGCTTGCATCTATCATATGATATAAAATATAGAAATATCAAAGGTAATGAAACTGTCTCCTCACGAAACAACAAAAACTTAGCAGAGACACGAAGAACTGAGGAGAAAAGGATACAAGATGAATTTAGAAAGCATGGGCTTATAATTGATAAGCCAATTAACGGTTATGGTAGCTCGAATAATCGAAACACTGCTAGATGCTTTTTTGAGGATCCTGAGACCACATCCTATAAAGGATAAAACCGGCTTGGATAAAAATCTAATAAGGAACTTCAAAATAATACTGGCAACTTTTAACAGTAAAAAGCAAATCAATGCAGAAAAATTGTATGCTTTTGCTAATGAAACAGAAGTACTGATAAAAAATTTATATCCATGGAGATTGATGACGCCAACTGTACATAAGGTATTATCTCATGGAAAATAAATAATTGAAACCAACATCCTACCTCTGGGAGGACTTACAGAAGAAGCTCAAGAAGCAAAGAACAGAGATGTAAAGCAGTACAGATTATTTAATAGTCGAAAGTGTTCAAAATTAGCGAAAAATTATGATTTAATGCTTCACTTATTGTTATCCTCAGATCCAGTTTTACAAGCAATACGATTGAAATGGTTACCAAAGATAACTAAAGAAATAGAGAGAGACGACAGTGAAGAAGTTCAAATAAATAACCTCTTAAGCTTTGATATTTCGGATTGTTTTCTTAAAAATAATTGAAATAAATAAATTGTAAAATGATGGTAATTAACATAGCTGAAACATTTAATTTAAAAATATTATTATTTATTAGCATTAACTACATTTACATGGAGAAACATATGGTATAATTACCTTAAATATTTTTTATTGCGAAAAATATACATATACTTATTGGATAACATTCCAAATTCATTTTTGTTTTTCTATTTGGGTTGAATTTCAGAATTCATAAATAAAAGTTTTAAACAGCTGATTTGTGAATGAAGGGAAAAAAGTTAAGCGCATTCTATATATTTTTTGAATTGCACCCTACAATCGGAATATCTCGAGATCAGTTAATTATATTGGAATAATTTTTTCAGGTGAAGTAGAAAGACTCATATAGAAGTCAAAAAGCCCAACATAAGAAAAGAAAATAATTTTTATATATATTTTTTATGGCACAAAAAAAAATTTTTCCAAAATTTTGATTTTTTTCAGATAATTTGCGCGTATGTTCGCATTTATGAAAAGGCTGTCAAAAACTTAAGTTAAACATGTTGCAAACTATCTTAACAATTAAATGCTATAGGTAAAACTTTCAAAATCGACCGTCACAACTTCTTATAAGAGCATAAGCACAAAAAATATTTTTAAAATTAGCAATTTTCGGACACTGCTGAATGTAAAGGTGCGGTCACATTGGGGAAACATTTGAAAGCAAACATCAAATATTAGCTTGCTGTAATGTGACCATAAAATAATTATTAGCGGCAAACAACAAAACAGCTGTTATCTGGCAAACAAAATAATTTGCCGACAAATAAAAATGTGTCTAATGTGAACACACGATATCAAATATTTTCGTAGTTTTTCAGCAAACAATTATTTGATCTCACAAAGTTTTTGTAAGAACAAACAATGGCAAATAACAGCTGTCGTCAGAAATGTTGCCTATTAAAAAGCTAGAAGCAAATAATATGAAATTAATATAAAATATGAAATAATAATAATATAAAATATAAAATATGAAATAATATGAAATAAAATATGAAATAATATGCCCCTGGCGCGTTCCTATCGAAGTCAAATGTATGACCGACTTCCAATATTTTTTCATTACAAAGATTTTCTCTGAACATACTTATCGTCTGTCTTCAACCATTAAGAGGGATGTAACGAATACCAGTTTAGCGAATGCGAAAACGAATAATTTTAATTTTTGCGAAAGCGAATGCGAATGTGAAAGCGAATGCAAATATTACAATACGTTAAGAAAATCACATGAAAATAAATATATCTAACATGAAGTTGTGTTGTATACATAGATCTACTCGAGTCTTGTCTTGCATTCAGCAAATATTTATTAATTTATTAGAAATAAAAATTGTTAAACTGAAAGATATATGAAATCATATTAAAATAAGTATAGATAATAGTTAAAAATAAATTTACATTTGTACTTTGGCCCTCAGACATTGTACTTACTTCAACGTTTCCTGTAAAATGCTACCAAAGTACATATTAAGAAAAATTGGAATGAATTGTTCATGAAATTTTTTTCCAGAAGTAGTACTCTGTTCATCTTGGGAAAAACATATGAAATATATCTTCACCATTTTAAGTTTTCATGCGAAATAATATGAGTGGCACTTGTTTCACAAAAAATTTACAACAAAGAAGGAATATTTAATATTCTTGAATTTAAAACTTGTTGAACAAGTAATGATGTGCTTACGATTTTTCAAAAGTTTTAACAGACTACTCTTAAGTACAAAATATTTTCGCGCAATTCACACACTGCCTTTTCTTTTTCAAAAACTGGAAAATATTTCCAATATTTTTGTCTTTAGTATTCGCTTTAAATATTCGCATACATTTTAGCGAATGCAAAAGCGAATAGCAAAAGTAAGCGATTTATTTGCGAATGCGAAAGCGAATGAGAACATTCGTTACATCCCTAAGTTTTAACTTGAACTCGAATTCAAAACTTTGATTTAAATGAAAACATATTAATACCAATTTTAAATATTATTATTTTCCTCTGCCGTTACACAACCATGAATAGATTTATTATTTTTTAGTTCATTATTCAAATCTTATTAATACAAATTTACCTGTTACTGTGAAATTTCTGATCTCAATGTTATTTTTAATGAAAAATAAAAGTTCTACATAAATCAGATTATTTCATTCATTTTTAAATTAGAAAAAAGTATTTAAAAAATTTCATGATATTTAAACAAGTTGAAATTTTTTAAGGTTGTAAAGATATACAACTATGAAAGTGGACTTAATATACATATATACACACATCGAAGGGGGGAAGGAAAAAAATTTAATTAAGTCTAAAAAATCTTCAATAGAAGTAAAACCTCAGTTTTAGCTCAGTTAGCGTGACAGTTTGACCGACTAACCCTTTCGACCCGGATGGTACACATGTGTACCACTTAAATTTAAACATCCCTAAAATCTTTAAATTTAATGTTGCTAGGTTGTAAAATGTACCTTGTCGTCTTTTAGTTCTCCCGAATACATTCTAATATGTTCCATTATATTTGGTTGTTGTCTGTGCTCTATATTGGTACTTTTATGTATTATTTATTTTACTGGACGGCTGGTACTTATCTGTACCACATAACATCCCGAGTGGTACTTATTTGTACCACATAACATCCCGAATGGTACAAGTGTGTACCACCGCACCCGAGCTCCACTTTAATTTTTTTAAGTTTTTATTTCACCAATAATTTCTACATTGCCTAGATAACCTACTGCCATCAAAAATTTTATTTTAATATTACTATTCGAATGTCGGGTCGGAAGGGCTGAAGTGGCAAATCACCACTTTTTCGACTGCCTTGCCACTTTTTTGACTGCCTTGCCACTTTTTTTCTCCCTTTTTTAGAGTGAATTATATAAAAATACATTACAATTAAAAAGTTTAATGTAGTTTTCTCGTTTTTTTTTTATTTTGCCCCTTTTTTTTGATAAATCCCCTTTTGGTGCCACTTTTAGAAAAATGTCATCGGTCACCCTAAGCTCAGCTTGTTTTTGAAAATATATTTCTCCTTCTTCTACGAAGTACTGTGAAAATTCTTCCCTAATATCTGAACTTTTCTGGGATACATAGGACCGCTGTGCTTAAAGATTACAAAAATTTTGACTACTTTGTTCACTTCTCCATTCGCCAAGAACCAGACTGCCATCATCAGCATAGCGATCAACAAGAATATTGTTGAAATAAACTGAACTTTCACGTCGCATCAATTAGTTATGTAAAACGCAACAGGCCAGAGTTACTTGTTTTGTTTTCGCGGGTTTATAATAAAAAACCAAAAAATTTACAAAAACGACCGTGCAATTTTTTGCCACATCCGAAAATCGGATTTTTTGAAAAAAAATTGCTAGTTTTCGACCAATGCTGAATGTAGGGTGCACCAACAACAATCTCCAAAATTTATTTCAGAGCCTTTCTCAATGTCTCCTTTCTCAGAAACAATCAAAGTTTTTATCAAATACTTAATAATTTTTTAAAATATTCCAAAAAAATTAAGAATACTTTTTTCACAAAATATACCAAATTTTTTCATAATTTTTAAAAATCCAAATTGCAAAATTATTCCTTGCTACAATTTTTGAGATATCAAACAAAATTTATATGAATTGTAATGAAGTTTTCTTTCAAAAACATTAAAACATACTGATTTTTGCCAAGTAATAAAGAAGTTATGTACTAACGAATAAAAAAGTCAGGGCCAAAAATTAAAAAATAAATTTTTCAAGTCAAATAACTTGGAAACTGAAAGAGATAAAATGGTACTCTTAGCATGTTTTATTTTTATTTCTTAACGTAGATTGTCCCGCTGAAAAAATTATTGAAATCGGTCCCTATTTACAAAAGTTACAAGCTCCGAAAGAATTTCGATACCCGCACTTTCCCACTTTGAAGCTGTTTGGAGATACCCTGTCTTACGACAGGGTGCCTCAAAATATGCTTTCTAAAAATTTCAACCCTTCTACTTTCCAAAACAGTTGGTTTCATCGAAATCGGTTAACTAGTTCAAAAGTTGCGGACTTTTTACCACTTTTTTTTAATTCACGCCACTGTGTGACGTTTGAAATGAGTGCTTAGAACTAGAGATGCTAAACGGGATATCCTGAGCCCGGAAATCCCGGGCTTTTCGGGACTATGCAAATCCCGGAGCCCGGGATTTTTTAATTTTAAAGCCCGGGATTTTCGGGATTATCTGAATCCCGATTTTTAGCATAAATAATGTTTTTGACGGTCATCTTATATATTCAAAATTATTAGAAACTCCTTGTTAAAATAAAAAATTTGCTTTGAATAAATATTTTCGTAGATAATATTAAATGGTATATATCTGTGGCAATAAATAATAATGGATTAAGTTGACATAAGTGCTTTTTCATTTTATTACATATATTCTTATTCTCTTCTTCAAGATCTATCACTCAGCTAAATTTCAATTTTAAAATGTCATTGGCGCATATTCAGAAATCATTACTAGGTGCTAACTTTTTTAAATACATATTTAAGTTATTTACAGACGGCTACGAAAGTTTAGACTTAATTATGAGTGAAGCTGTAACTAAATGTTAACTAACTTATACATGTTATACTTATACTTTACATGACAAAAATTGTTTTTTGATAGTTTGAATAGTTTTTTATTTAATTGCAATTTATATCCATCATAGTATTATCGACATTTTATTTTCCTATTTCTTTTATCAGTTCAGTTCTCGTTGTACCTTCATAGTGAACAGACGTAATAGCGGAAATTTTTTTACATACAAACTAAACAAAAAAAAATCATAAAAAAAATATTCGTAGTACATATAAACCTTGATAAATAAGCATTTTTTTTGCTTTGATAATATTTTTACATATAGAAATAACAAAAACAAAAAAAAACCCGTAAACAAAAAAACATACAAAGTACCCTTGAGGAATACTCTTTATGAGTACCCCAAAGGAAAAAAATAGTGAAGTGAGTTCTAACGGCAGAAATGCCTATTTTACTGTGAGTTTTGATGCTCATAATGATAACAATAAAAATAAAAAATCTGATAATAGACTTGCTGTGAGTTCTGAAGCTCTTAATAAAAATAAAAAATCTGATAGACTTTTTCTAACGGCAAAACCACAGTTTCGTCAGCGATCAACTTCGCTTTGTCCAATGCCAACTAGTGAATCGTTGCCTAGTACTTCTACATTTAACTCAGCGATATCATCCGCTTCGGGCTCGTGGTCATCAATTAAACAAGTTGTCACTGAAGATAGCAGTAGTTCAAAACCAAAGGTACAAGTAGGAATGGACAGTAGACCGTATCGCAAAAAAAAAGTTCTCCGTACACCAGCGAATATAAAGTATTATTCCAAGGAGATTTCAAAAAAAAATTTTTATTTTTTTTTGCCGAACGTAGGGGTCGCCTTTTTAGTTTTTTCGTTATATCTTCCATATTTACAGTCCGATCTTAAAGTTTGATATAGCGAATATTTTTGTCTCAGGGAGGCCAATAATTTTCCCCTTGGGTCCATTGACCTCAAGTGTACCGTTCTAGTACTTACCAACCAAATCTCATTTCCTACCACCCTAATGTGACACTCTAATGTTAGAAATTTATAGCTCGCAAAAAATCATAAAACTTTTGCTAAGAAAGTGTTTCGATAATTACAGCACAACTATTTAAAAAATGCTTTTATAAATTCATTGTTGCAGACCGTAGGGGTCACCTTTTTAAATTTGTCATAGCTTCAGTATTTACATACAGATATGAAAGTATAATATATCGATGAGTTTGTCTGTGGGAGATGAATTTTTTGTTAATTCAAAAGTCTTTGACCTCAAAAGTATTTGACCTCAAGTAACCTTTACATCATACCTCAAATTACACAACAAGGAATAAGCAACAAAAAGCAAAGTAAAATAATTGAAATTTAAGTCGATCATATCTCAACGTGATTCAAGTTGGCTATATTTTTGACGGCTCTCGAGTTTAGAAAAAATGTGACCATGCGTTGTACTACATGAACAAAACGCTCGGTGTTTTGAGAATGAGATGGATAACCTGTGAAAATAATTAGGTTTAGCAAAGAAAACTATGAAATGAAGATATTTTTCTTGCGCTTACCTGGTAATTCGATTACATCTTGCGAACATTGTAATGCTTCTTGATGATCTTGGGTATAGTTAAAACTGCAAGCATTGCGGCTTTGTCAATTCGAATTTATTGCAATTGATCATATCGAAGTATGCGTCATTTTCGAAGTTTATAAAATTAACAACTTGTGGGCCGAAAATTTGACGAATGCTAATAAAATTTTAGTATAGCCATCTGAACGCACTATCGCATCTTCGTCTGTTATCATCGATAACAAAACATTCTCAGGGTGGAAAAAGTACGAGTTATTTTAGATAACAGGACAGAGGGTCTGTTGAACGTCTTCCGGCAACTGACGAATCCATGCTATGTATTGGAAAATGTTTCGACTTCCGTGAATTGCCAGTGGTTTGCTTTTCACAAGGAACCAGAATGGCGCATAAACTTTTAATTCTTTTTGTTTAAGTTGAAATATGATGGGTTGATACTATAGACGTAATTGAGGTCAAATACTTTTTATTTAAAAAAAATTGGCCTGCCACAGACAAACTCATCGATATATTATACTTTAATATCGTCAAATGTTCGGTCCACAAGTTGTTAATTTTATAAACTTCGAAAGTGACGCATACTTCGATATGATCAATTGCAATAAATTCGAATTGACAAAGCCGCAATGCTTGCAGTTTTAACTATACCCAAGATCATCAAGAAGCATTACAATGTTCGCAAGATGTAATCGAATTACCAGGTAAGCGCAAGAAAAATATCTTCATTTCATAGTTTTCTTTGCTAAACCTAATTATTTTCACAGGTTATCCATCTCATTCTCAAAACACCGAGCGTTTTGTTCATGTAGTACAACGCATGGTCACATTTTTTCTAAACTCGAGAGCCGTCAAAAATATAGCCAACTTGAATCACGTTGAGATATGATCGACTTAAATTTCAATTATTCTACTTTGCTTTTTGTTGCTTATTCCTTGTTGTATAATTTGAGGTATGATGTAAAGGTTACTTGAGGTCAAAGACTTTTGAGGTCAAAGACTTTTGAATTAACAAAAAATTCGCCTGCCACAGACAAACTCATCGATATATTATACTTTCATATCTGTATGTAAATACTGAAGCTATGACAAATTTAAAAAGGTGACCCCTACGGTCTGCAACAATGAATTTATAAAAGCATTTTTTAAATAGTTGTGCTGTAATTATCGAAACACTTTCTTAGCAAAAGTTTTATGATTTTTTGCGAGCTATAAATTTCTAACATTAGGGTGTCACATTAGGGTGGTAGGAAATGAGATTTGGTTGGTAAGTACTAGAACGGTACACTTGAGGTCAATGGACCCAAGGGGAAAAATATTGGCCTCCCTGAGACAAAAATATTCGCTATATCAAACTTTAAGATCGGACTGTAAATATGGAAGATATAAAGAAAAAACTAAAAAGGCGACCCCTACGTTCGGCAAAAAAAAAATAAAAAAATTTTTTTGAAATCTCCTTGGAATAATACTTTATATTTGCTGGTGTACGGAGAACTTTTTTTTTGTTGCCTGTTGGGCGAGACGCTCTAATGGACAGATATATAACTATTTTAAAGCGCGGGCGAAGCCCAAATTCTACTAAAATTGGATCCGCCCCAAAGATGTCTAGGGATAACAGCACATCTTCTATCAATCGTCAAAATCGTTTTTCATTATTGCAAGACAAAAACGACAAGCCAGCTGCATCATCGCAAAAGTCTTTTAAGCCACCACCTATTTATCTGAGAGAAAAAAATTCTAACGCGCTTCTAAAAAATCTACTGTCGACCATTGGTGAAAATACTTTTCACATCATTCCAATTAAACGAGGTAATATTGATGAAACTAAAATCCAAATATATGATGAAAAAGATTTCCGAAAAATTGTTAGTGAGTTTGAAAAAAATAAAACAAATTTTTACACATATCAACTTAAGAGTGCTAAAGGCCTACAAATAGTATTAAAGGGCATAGATTCATATGTTGAGCCCGAAGAAGTAAAATGTGCACTTATCGAACAAGGATTTAAAGTAAAAATTGTTACCAATATAATCAATAGAGAGAAGATTCCCCAGCCTCTATTTCGTGTTGAACTGGAGCCGAATGATATACAGTTAAAAAAAACGAGACGCACCCAATTTATAGTCATAAAAACTTTTTACACCGAAAAATCACAGTTGAAGAGCCACGTAAGCGTTCAGGTCCCGTACAGTGCCATAATTGCCAAGAATATGGCCACACAAAAACCTACAGTTTGTGTTATCTGCGGTGAATTGCATGGTACTGCTAACTGTACCAAGCCAAAAGTACAAGCTGAAAAAAAAATGCAGTAATTGTGGAGAAAATCACACCGCTAATTACAGAGGATGCCGTGTATATTCTTTCGTTAAACAGGCTATGGGTCAAAAATCTAAATTAGCTCCAGTTCAATTAGCAAATGCTTACTCCGCCACTCTGCCTCAAACTAGCCAACTAGTTAATTCGCGTGTATCGTATGCCGATGCTGCTAAGACTAGTTCTATTCCCACACAAAATGTTCCACCGCCAAGTAATTCAACGAATGCAAACTCTAGCTTTAACTTTAGTCGTCTTGAAGCTACTATTGAGAATCTGGTGCTAACTATAAACAACTTTACAACAAATATGACTAGCATGATGCAAGAAATGCTGAGAATGCAGAATACTCTGCTTCAAGCATTAGTCAACAAACCATGAACACGTTAAAACTATGTTTCTGGAACGCAAACGGCATTCGCCAACATAAAAATGAACTTGAGCACTTCCTCACGGAAAAAAATATTGATATAATGATGGTCTCTGAGACTTACTTGACTTCGAGAAGCTGCTTTAAAATAAATGGTTACACTCTATATGATTCAAAGGACCCGAGAGGGAGAGCATGCGGTGGATCAGCAATTCTAATTAAGTCAAGACTCAAGCACTATATCCTTGAGAACGTTAGTGAAGAATATATGCAAGCTACGAATATTTTCGTAGAAAATTTTTGTGCGAACTTCGTGATATCATCAATTTACTCACCTCCCAGATTTTCAGTTACCGAAGATCAGTATGAGAAGTTCTACAAATCGCTTGGATCTTGTTTCGTGGCAGCTGGTGACTACAATGCAAAACATACGTACTGGGGCTCGCGTCTTGTTACACCTAGAGGTAGAGCGTTGTTTAATACAATTTCAAAAATGGGCTTAGATGTCATTTCGAGTGGGGAGCCTACTTACTGGCCTACTGACGTAAGAAAAATTCCAGATGTTATAGATTTTGGCGTCACGAAAAATATCCATAGGGACTTAATTCACGTAGAGGGTTCTGTAGATCTGTCCTCCGATCACTCTCCCACAATAGTTACAATTTTCAACCCACTAAGGAGTGATTTAACTAACTCATATGCGAAAACGATTAACAGGGTCAACTGGCTAGGATTCAAAAAATATATTAGTAGTCACTGCGTAGAAAACATTCAGCTAAGATCACCTGATGATATTGAATTTAATATTGCCAATCTTAACGAATATATTAAACAGGCTGCTGAACATGCCACTACTTCCTATCCGCAGACTGGCTTTAATAGAATTTATTCTACGGAAATTGAACGTCTTGTATGTGAAAAAAGGAGAGCTAGAAGAGAATGGCAACAACACCGATCACCCCTAAATAAAATCAGACTTAAAGAATGTACTAAACGACTCAAAGAGCTGCTATCGTCGGAAAAGACTGCATTACTGGAAAAGTATTTAGAAGGTCTTGATGTAACGTCAACATCTAATTACTCTTTATGGCGCGCTACTAGAAATCTTAAAAGACCCGTTGATCTCAAATCACCATTGCGTACTTCGACTGGAGGCTGGGCAAGAAGCGATAGTGAGAAAGGTAACTTATTTTCTGAGCATTTAAAATCTGTATTCACTCCCAATTCATGTACGGCTGCTGCCGATTTACCAAGTGTAGTCTCTCTACCCCCTCGTCCCTTAAGGTTTAAGATGCGTGAAATACAAAAAATAGTTGCTGAACTAGACCCTAAGAAAGCTCCAGGTATTGATGGCATTAGTAACAAGATGCTGATGAACTTGCCTCATATTGCAATAAGAATTTTGCTATTTATTTTTAATGCCATTTTACGAATGCAGTATTGTCCACATAACTGGAAACTTGCCAAGATTAAAATGATTTCAAAGCCAGGCAAAGATCTTACCAAGGCTGAGTCATATAGGCCTATAAGCTTACTATCAACAATTTCAAAGCTTTTCGAAAAGCTGCTCATGACTAAATTGTCCACAATTTTAGCTGATAGAGGGTGCATCCCGGACCATCAATTTGGCTTTAGAAGTCAGCATAGCACTATTGAACAAACGCATAGATTGGTTCAAGTTGTAAGGAGGACATTTGAAGAAAAAAAGTATTGTTCTGCCCTTTTTATTGATGTTTCTCAGGCATTTGATAAAGTATGGCACGAAGGCCTAGTTTTAAAATTGAAGACATACCTACCAATAAACATACAAAAGCTTTTGGAAAGTTATATTGTTGATAGGAAATTTACCGTTGTGGAAGGAGACTTCATGAGTGTACCCGAGTCTATATCTTCTGGTGTGCCACAGGGTAGTATTCTGGGGCCAGTCTTGTATCTAATATATACTTGTGATATGCCTGTGAGCAATAACATACACACTTCTACATTTGCCGATGATACAGCCTGTTTGAGTATTCACAAAAACCCTGATGAGGCATCCCGCAATCTCCAAGCACACATTACCCAGCTTGAAATATGGTTGAATTTATGGAGAATAAAAGTAAATGAACAAAAGTGTGTTCATATAACGTTTACCCTAAGAAAAGATACCTGTTCCCCCATTCGAATCAACAATCAAAATATTCCTCAACATTCTCAAGTGAAATACCTTGGAATACACCTTGATCGAAGGCTTACATGGAAATATCATATTGACTCTAAGTTAACTCAAATGAAACTTAAATTAACTCAAATATATTGGTTAATTGGCAGAAATTCAACACTCATCCTAGACTGCAAACTCTTGATATACAAGTCGCTTTTGAAGCCAATATGGTGCTATGGAATTCAGCTATGGGGCACTGCTTCAGCTTCAAATATTGAGAAAATCCAACGAAGGCAAAACAAAATTTTACGTTTGATAACATCTGCTCCATGGTACATTAAAAATTCAAATATTCATCGTGATTTAAATATGCCACTATTGAGTGAAGAAATTGAAAAATACGCAGGCAAATATTTAACAAAACTCGAGTCACATCCTAATCCGCTTGCCCGTAATATTTTGAGCTTTACTGGACACATCCGCTTAAAAAAGAGGGACACAAGGGCTCTTATACTCAACACTCCAGATGGGACTGCTTAATACTTCTTTTTTTCCCTTTTGATTATCACTACTATGTATTATTTATAACTATCACTAAGTTTATGTCCGATACTGGTCGGGCCTAATAATTATATTTAGATTTAAGATTTGATTACTTATTGTTAGTTCATTTTTGAAGATACAATAAATAAATATAATATGAAAAAAAAAAATTCTTTTATCAGCTGGGAGTCGTTACTTCGTTAGTTTAGATTTGTGAATAGAACCTGTAACTATCTGTTAACTATTTTTTAGTATCTGTTTAATAAATTTCGACTTTAGTTACGATTTATGAATATGCGCCATTATTAATATTAAAACTATACGCATTTATATTTTAGTTTAAGTCTTCATGGAAAATAATACATAAGCCATAACATCTTAACTCAACTTAATCTTTTTTAAAGGTACATAGCTTTAATATTATTAATATTAAAATGTTTGAGCATTAAAACTTGTATACATTTAAGTTCAACAACTTACAGCCCATTCAAAATATTCCTCATAAGAAAAAAACTTTTATTTAAATTTAATTTAATTTGAAAACTTATTTAAAAAATACCTATACATTATCTCAGGTTTTCCGCAATTTTCAATTTAATCTAAAGCGACTTACTATCAAAACAAAATATTTTGCATTTGAATATAATAGCTTAAGTGCACTTTAGATTTTATTTTTCTGCCAATGGTTTTTTTCATAACATCTTAACTAAAAAACAACGAATATAAATAAACTAATAAAACGTTTTCTTTTTTTTTATAAAATGAACAGTTTTGTTCCAAGCAAATGTGCATATTTTGCGGTGGCTAAAAATTTTATATAAAAACTAAACACAATTTAGACAATACCCTTAATATCTCGAAACAATACATTTCGACTTAAGCCATTATTATTTATTGCCACAGATATATGGCGTTTTCTTTTCTAGGAAAAATTTTTACATACACTTTTCAATTAAAATTTGCAATTAAATGTCTGAGTTATATAAGTAACCTTAAAATATGCCAAAAAAAAGTTAATTCTTAAATTAAAATATTATAATTACTATAAAGACGCACATTTGTGCAAAATTTTTTCGGGATTTTGCAAGTCCCGAAAATCCCGGGATCCCGGTTCGGGATTTCGAGACTCCATCACTAAATCCCGAAGCCTGGGATTTCAAAAAACCTGTCCCGATTAGCATCTCTACTTAGAACCCATGATTCAATGACGTTTGAAATGAGTGCTTAGAACCCATGCAAGAACTCATGATTCGATGACGTTTTTACATGGGTTCATGAATCCCATGAATAAATTGACTTAATTCCTTATTTCATTAAAAAGTTTTTATTAAGTTTAGTTTAGATATCTTTTTGGTTTGGAAAATTAAAAATTAAAATAAAATAACATTTCAGTCTTGATAAAATGAAGGATTTAAAATTTTAGTATTGCAAGGGATTAAATTAAGGATTAAAAAAATATTATAAAAACTACGAATTAATTAATAAATTGTAATGTTTTTCGAAAAAGTCTTCCTTGGTTTCCTCAGCCGTATTTTCTTGGCTTTTCTTTTTGTCATTGCAATGCCGGTTTTTAGTTAGTTTTAAGCCCTCTCGGATGTCCGATTTAAACGACTTATCGGTGGTGCCCTCGCAATAGCTTCCAGCTGCGATTAAAAAACAAACTTTTTAGTAAATACAAAACAATTTATGAATACGAGCCCTAACCACTATTAATTCGTACACCAAGCATTTTTGGACAAGTCATCATTCAAAGCTACATAGATGTTTCAAAAAATAATATTGACTGCAACTCAAACGTTTAATTTTCTGGACAATTGTTTTATTATCTTTAAATCTATAAAAAAAAATTAAAATTTTAGGCTAAATGTTTTGAAACAAAAACAAAAAATAAAGTTCACTATTTTTATAAAAAAAAGTATTTGACCGCTATTAATTCGTACAGTGTATAAATTATTCTTAAAAAAGCAAGAAAAATAATATCATAAACATAAAACGAAAATATACCGTTATAATGAATGCAGAAAAATGTCAGAGAGCAAAAAAGAGGCAAATTTATCTTGTTTTATTTTAATTTTGTTATACAATGGTGCGTGGTAAGCCAGTTTGTGAAGAAATTCGAGTCCTAATTGTTAATAAATTCAAATTGGGCAAGAGCTATGGCGATATATCGACTGATCTTAATCTTCCCAGATCAACAGTGCAAGGCATCGTTTAAATATATGAAAAAAATAAAAATGTTAGCAATAATGTTGCAAACAGAGGACGGGTATCCAAAATTACGTCTCGCGACAAAAGAGCTTTAGCGGCTATAATTAAAGAAAATCGTCGGAGCACTGTTAGAAACGTAGCTTCAAAGTGGTCTGAAACAATAGGTAAACCCGTAAAACGTGAATGGACGCGCCAGCAAATGAAAAATATAGGTTATGGTTTTTATAAGGTTAGTTACATTCGATGTCGCAAAGAGCATTTCATTACATTAATTTTTTAGGCCAAAGAAAAGCCCTTACTTACAGCACTTCAAATGAAAAAACGTTTATTATGGGTTAAAGAAAAACGTTCTTGGGTACAAAGGCAATGGGATACCATTATTTTCAGCGATGAATCAAAGTTTGACGTATGTGTCGGTGATGCCCGAAAAAGGGTTATTCGTAAAAGCACAGAGGCATATAATAAAAACTGTCTAAAGCGCACTGTTAAGTTCCCAGCTAGCCTCATGGTGTGGGGATGCATGTCGTCCAAGGGTGTTGGACAGCTTCACTTCATCGATGGAATAGTAAATGCTGAAAAATATATTAATATATTACGAGAAAATCTCCTTCCATCGGTATCAAAATTAGGCGACTGTGGCGAATATATATTCCAACATGATGGTGCATCTTCCCACACAGCAAAAATAACTAAAAAATGGCTGTTAGAAAATGGAATAGATGTATTGGATTGGCCATCGTCAAGCCCAGACCTTAACCCCATAGAAAACCTTTGGGCACTAATGAAAAGGAAGTTGCGAAATGACCCACAACGTACTGTAAGCGCACTGAAAGCCAAAATCCAGGAAATATGGGACTCAATAACCCCTGAACAGTGCAAAAATTTGATAACTACAATCCCAAAACGATTAGACGCTGTTATGAAAAGCAAGGGAGGAGTAACGCAGTTTTAAATAATAAAAGTAACCACTGTACGAATTAATATTGGTCAAATATTTTTTTTTATAAAAATAGTGAACTTTATTTTTTGTTTTTGTTTCAAAACATTTAGCCTAAAATTTAAATTTTTTTTTATAGATTTAAAGATAATAAAACAATTGTCCAGAAAATTAAACGTTTGAGTTGCAGTCAAAATTATTTTTTGAAACATCTAGCTTTGAATGATGACTTGTCCAAAAATGCTTGGTGTACGAATTAATAGTGGTTAGGACTCGTACATATACATTAGAGTTGTTCGATTTTCGACTTTTTTCGAATTCAATGCTCTACCACACCATAACCTCTGGAGGACATATAATAGAGCCCAAAAAACCATAGAAACAGTAATATTAGCGAAATTTCACTTTTCGCCAGAGCCTCAAAGTTTTTCAAAAATGTCCAAAAATAGGCAAAATTTCGATGATTTTAATGTCACGTTTTCTGAATGGGCAAGCGATATACAATATTAAAACAAGTATAAAACTACATAAAATTCATATTTTAAACAAAATAAATCTTTATTTTAGTCGAAACCTGCCGACAAGCCATAAAAATTCTTTACAAAAAAGTGGTAAAAAAAGATGATTTTCAGTGAAAAATTTAATGATGTTTGTACAAGATTTTAATGCAAATTTTTGCTACAACTGGAACTAAAAATTGACACAAAATTGTGTAAACTTAAAATTGTACCGATTACTTTTCTATTATATTATGCAACCGTGTGCACGACTGCAACTGTGTGCCTTTTTGAAAAGAGGCTTAAACCGTCATTATGAGATTTTAAGCACGTTTTTGCTTGTGAGCCGTCTTGACAACGCGTCTAATAAATTTATTCATTTTTCATTGTACTTAAAGTAATCATTCAAGTTGTAATAAAATCTACCTTTATTCATTTAATAATCTACGTTGCTTATTATTAACTATCGGCGATCAATCACTTGACAATAATTCAGAAGTGGGATTTGAGCTCCCGGCAAACACGATGGAAGATTTGCGAACCTTTACTGTGAAACAGCTGCAAGCCAAATGTAAAGAAATTGGAGTTTCACATTCTGGTAAGAAGAATCAATTAATTGATAGCATCGAGAGTCACTACATGGAGGATACACGCAGGGTTACCGCTAGGAATTTTAGAAAAGTCGCACAAAAGGTCGATTTGTGAAAATAAAGTCGCACAAAAAAGTCGTTTGAGAGTCGTTTGCACCTATTTTTTAACGTTTTTTATTAATAAAAAGCATAACAAACCAAAAAAACAATTGAAACAAAAGAAAAAGCTTATTGCAGAATCCATATATATACCCAGCAAAAAATTACACATTACCATATAATGACTTACTTTTCTGATTACCAAATTTCATTACTCGCTTACAAAATACATTACCTAAAATTTTAACAAATTATGTACAAGTTGCTAAATGAGGAGAATAATTTTTTTAGATTAAATAGATTACGTGAACAAGTTGCCAAATAAAAAAAGTAAGCACTTCTCAAGAATCGATTATTTTAGTCTCACGCCTTGTTAAAATCATTAAGTTGGTAATCCAGTAAGGAACAGCTTCCACCAAAAATGCTTCATTCCAAACCCGATTACCTTTTTTGAAATTTTTTGCTGGGTATGTACTTACATGTTTTCATGTACCCTGAAGATTTAAGCTAAAACTATTCTTTGCAACTTCTACTGAAAATTTATGAAACATTTCTTGAATACATTTTATACATGACATGCATGTTGCAAAAAAGTGGTAAAAGTGTTTCCAAATGAACAATAATCTGTTAATTGCTTTTAAATTTTGCCGACGTTATTTTGACGATTTTTTTTTGATAAAAATAATCAAAAAACTTTTATTTTACTGCCAATTAACAAAAAAAAAAAGTAAAAGTAAAACAAAATTAAAATAAGTCGGAAAAGTCGGTGACAAAAAAAAGTCTCACAAAAAGTCGCAGACCGCTAAAAAAGGGTCAAGTCGGCTACAACAAGTAACGCTACGTCTACCTACCGTGTTCCATGTGTACCGGCATCGACATTCGTTCAGAATATTCCATCTACAACAGCTCGTGTTCAACAAATACCGGCACAAAATGTATATGTTCAACACACCTTGCCACCAACTTACGTTCAACAAATACCGCCACAAAATATGTATGGTCGACACACAACACTACCAGAATACGTTCAACAACCACCGATACTGTCTAGTGGTATATATGGAATGCCACAGCCGTTTCCGTCAACACAAAACGTTTTTCAACCTAACCGTAACACAGGCAATCCCTACGGGCAAGTTATGGAAATCATTTCGCTCCTACCAGACTTCAACCCATCCTTGGATGAATCTGTGAATTCATCGCAATTCGTGAAACGCGTTGAAATTTTTAAAAACCGCATACGGTTGGGACGATCAGTCTGTGATATTTGCAGTACAGCATAAAATGAAGCACCGCTAAGTAAAATCAAGTGCTACAACTGTTCTAATTACGGACATTACTCGATAAAGTGCCCCGAACCACAAAAAAAGGACCGTTGTACTAGATGCAATCGTACGTCACATAAAACAGAAGATTGTCGATCAAAGCTGAATCAAAGTGCAGAAGTAAACAAAATAACAGACAATACTCCGGAGCCGACAGATAAACTTTGTAAAGCCGTTAAAATAAACAATGTCGAAACGGTAGCGTTTATTGATTCAGGAAGCGACCGCAGTTTGATCAGAAAGTCGTTTTCAGCTCAAATTGGTGAGTCTGTTCAATGTAGTATGAGTTTAAAGGGTTTTGCGGGCGGTGAATATACATCTACAGGCAAGCTGTTCGTACCAGTGTTAATCGATGATACAGTCTCCGAAGCTGAACTATTTATTGTGGATGATACGATGATACCGATGGACGTACTTATTGGTCGTAATGTTTTGTGTCAGAAGGGTAAACGTACAATTATAGAAGAATGTGACTGTTGGGTACAAAATGTAAATGCGATTGATTCTAAGAAAATGTTAACATCCGACGAGGGTACACGACTCCAATCAGTTCTTAACGATCATAGAGCGTGTTTTGCAGAAAATGTAAAGGAATTAGGCAAGTGTAATTTAGTGAAGATGAAAATACAAGTAAGTACGCTTGAACCTATATGCTTTAAGCCTTATCGAACCGCATTTTCAAAACGTGAAATTGTATCTAACATTATAAAAGAACTTCTGGATAGTAAAATAATACGAAAATCTAATTCCCCGTACGCTTCGCCTATAGTTCTTGTTGAGAAAAAGAATGGTGAGCACCGATTATGTATAGATTATCGTCAATTAAACAAGATTACTGGGAGGGTACCTTTCCCCATGCCAGTAATGGAGGAGCATTTCGCTAAATTGTCCGGAAATCGTTATTTCACTACCCTAGACCTGCGTATGGGCTACCATCAAATCGAGGTCGATGAAGAGTCGAAGAAATTTACTGCATTCGTTACATTCGAAGGTCATTACGAATACAACCGCATGCCTTTTGGACTCGTTAACGCCCCCGCAGTTTTCCAAGCAGTAATGAATCGTATTGTAGAAGAAATGAAACCGGGTGAAGTATTGGCATATCTGGATGACGTAATAATTCCCAGTAAGACCATTGATGAAGGTATCGATCGCTTGAATAGACTTTTAAATGTCATGGAGGCCAGCGGACTCACCTGGCGGCTGGCTGTTCCGTTCAACTATGTGTTGTTGTCGGAATATTTACAACTAACTTTGATGTTTGTTCATTAATAATTATCACATGTAATTTGGCTTAAAAAGCGTTACGAACATTAGCCTATTCAATTCATAAGAATATAGAAACAAATACAGTTCGAAAAATAATTAAATTAACTAAAATTAATAGTCATTGGCTTGTGGCAAAAATTAAAATTAAAAATTAAAATTAAAAATATACTTAATAGTAACAAACCAAAAAAGTTTGTCTTAATTAGAACAAAAATAAGCAAATTAACAAAAACATGTGCATAGTTAGTAAGGAACAAAACGACAATGGTAAGACTGTTGTAATATATATGGAAGATGGTAAATTTCGAGCCTTCATGACCTAACATATATATGAGCAAATTGAAAAATGCAATGAATCAAACCAATTCACATATTCCATTTGCCATAAAGTTTCGTTATAAGGCAGACATCTACATCAACTGACACCACACACAGTGGACCAAAACACAGAAGAACGCTGATGAGGAAGGTTTAGTGGCCTTCGAAAACGGCTGGCTGTTCCGTTCAACTATGTGTTGTTGTCAGAATATTTACAACTAACTTTGATGTTATTTGTTCATTAATAATTATCACATGTAATTTGGCTTAAAAAGCGTTACGAACATTAGCCTATTCAATTCATAAGAATATACTCACCTTACGTTTAGATAAGTGTAATTTTTTGGCGGAAGAAATTTCGTATTTGGGTCACACGATAAATATGTCTGGTATAACACCTGGTAGCGAGACAGTCAGTGCAATCAAAAATTTCAAAACACCAACGAACACCACCGAAGTCCGACGATTTTTAGGTCTGACGGGATTTTTCAGGAAATTCGTTGAAAATTACTCTCTAATATCACGACCACTTACGTTGTTGACGCGGAAAAGTGAAACAAACAGGTTCCAGTGGGGCGTACCACAAAATCAATCGTTTAACAGACTAATAGAAATTGTGTGTAGCAAACCCGTACTTGCTATCTACGATTTATCGGCACAACACGAAGTACATACTGATGCAAGCAGTTTAGGACTAGCAGGAGTACTTCTGCAGTCCACTGGTGATGATAAATGGCACCCAGTATTTTATTTCAGCAGACATTGTTCCGATACTGAGGCAAATTACCACAGCTACGAATTGGAGGTACTAGCCGTAGTGGAGACATTGGAGCGTTTCCGTATTTACTTATTAAGCCTGATACTCTGTTCACAATTTCGTACGAAATGCTGTCAAACTACATATAATAGTATTTGGTATGAAATATTTGCGAAATAAATTCGCAAGAGTAGTACTCTGTTCTTGGTGTGAAAAATACGGAAAACCATGTCTTTTCATGCAAAATTAATCTGGCATCATTTTAGTTTAAGCTGCGAAACAACATGAGCAGTACTTTTTTCGCACGGAATTTTAACAATGTTGCATACTTTCAAGCAATAAAAGCGAGAAATTTATTAAAAAACCGCGAGTTGGGCTACATTTAGTACATGTCAAATTTTTCACGCGAAATAACGAATGGCACTGAAAATTTTTCACAACTTCGAACAGAGTACCATGCTTTAGGCAAGCCGTTTCGTGTGGTCACAGACTGTGCAGCGATTACTACAATTAAAACAAAAAAGGAGCTTCTCAAGAAGGTAGCCAGATGGCTAATGAAGATTTTGGAATTTGACTGCGAATTTGTACACCGTGAGGGGTCACGTATGGCCCACGTCGACGCTCTAAGTATATCACCCGACCTACCCGCCATTGAACCTGAACCTGCAGGATTTATCATGACTGTGAACGTTAATAGTGCAGACTGGGTGTTAACTATGCAAATTCAGGATGAAAAACTTAAAAATCTAATTGGTGTTCTACGGGATGAAATTAAATCTGACCAGTCTAAACAGTGGAAAATGGAGTTCACCTTATGTAATCATCGTCTTTATCGTAACACGAAGGACGGACAAAAATTGGTGGTACCCAAGGCCATACGATGGCGGATTGCTCAACATTGCCACGACGACATAGGTCACTATGGGCTCGACAAGACTCTTGAGAGAGTACAACAAACTTTTTGGTTCCCTCGTATGAGAAAATACCTTCAAGAATATATTGCCGCATGTACTGAATGCTGCTATAACAAGGTCAAAGGAGGAAAACCGGAAGGAAATTTACATTATGGTGTGCTAGAACCACTCCCATTCCGCCAAATACACGTAGATCATTTAGGACCGTTCGTGAAGAGTAAACGAGGAAACACGCATGTCTTAGCAATTACCGACGCATTTACAAAATTTGTGGTGGTGAAAGCAGTCCGAAATACCAAAACCGCTCCGGTAATAAGTGTATTGAAAGAGCTAACGAGCTATTTCGGTTTACCACAACGTATTATTTCGGACCGCGGTACGGCGTTTACGGCGAAAGTATTTGAGGAATTTTGCGAGAGAAACAATATACAACACGTAAAGATAGCCGTTCGTACCCCTAGGGCCAATGGCCAAGTGGAACGAGTCAACAAAACTATTTTATCATTTTTACGTACCACTACCGATGAGACAAAGGATTGGGATCAGTCGTTACATATTCTGCAATGGTCAATTAACTCTCAAAGAATTCGACGTCAGGTTATTGCCCGAATGAGCTGATATTTGATTATAAACTAATCGACGTGGTACAAAATCGATTAATAGCCGCGATACAGGATGAAGTAACCTTCGACGATACTATATCGATTAACGAGAAACGTAAGTTGGCTGTCCAGAATATTGAACATGAACGAGAACGTTGGAAGAAACGGTTTGATAACAAGCATAGACGCCCTACCATGTACAATCAAAATGATTTGGTACTTCTTGAACACGAGCCTCCAGCAACTGGCGATTCACGAAAACTCGAACCCAAATATCGAGGACCATACATCGTGGCACGAGTGCTCGGAAACGACAGATCCCCCGAGATTGACATCGACGATGTCGAGGAAGTCGAGGACGACTTTGTCAGGTTTGGCCGAGCTGTCAACTTAAAATTGTACCGATTACTTTTTTATTATATTATGCAACCGTGTGCACGACTGCAACTGTGTGCCTTTTTGAAAAGAGGCATAAACCGTCATTATGAGATTTTAAGCACGTTTTTGCTTGTGAGCCGTCTTGACAACGCGTCTAATAAATTTATTCATTTTTCATTGTACTTAAAGTAATCATTCAAATTGTAATAAAATCTACCTTTATTCATTTAATAATCTACGTTGCTTATTATTAACTATCGGCGATCAATCACTTGACAATTGTATTGCATGCAGCAAAAACATATTTTCAATATATTAGTATCAACTGTAAGTTGTTGATATTATGATTGTACTGGAGACATCTCATGTCTTACATCGGTTGAGCATTGTACATCTCTAATAGATTCTCTATTAAAGAAAGTACCGTTTGTTCTTATAAGAAACCATCTCTCATTATCATGTTGCTGCAGGTTTGTGATTCAGTCGCATTGTTAAGTGATAATACAAACATCGAATTTATTATTGGTTGGTCTAATTTCTCAACAATGGCTCGTAAAACACGATCAGCAAATACAGATAACATTTTGGGAATTTGTTCTGAATTAAATTCAAATCAATTGCCTACAAACGCAATGTTTTGAAGAATTATTTATATTTCCGAAGAAATGATAACAAGTTTCAAAACAATAAAAAGTACATGCAAGACACATCAGACACAGTTCAAAATATATGGATGAAAACCAAAATTCCCAATATTGATCGATATTCAATCATCAGAAAAGTTGAAAAACTTTACAAAAGTTATGTAAAAGTGACCAAAATGCAAAACAAACAGAATTTTTATTCCATGACAAGTGAATATCGAAACAAACTAGAGTCAGAACTTTTCGATATATCAATTTGCAAATGCAACAGTGATTGTAAATGTTAGTATAAACTGAAGGTACCACTGAAAGAACGCGAATTTTTGTTTGATCAAAGAAACTCTCGGCAAATTATTTTGCTTCCTTCAAACCCACACGACAATATATCCGTGAGTCAATATTCATCGCAAATTCCATCATCTGTTTTGTCACCAAATCCAAAACGAAAAAAAAAAAATGAAACAGCATTAAGAAAACCGATTCAAAGACTCAAACCATCAACCTTGCAAACTGAATCAATCCTTAGAAAACATGTGAATCTATCAAACGTAGTTAGAGAAACACAACGATATAACATCTCTACTCGTGCGGCGGCAACCATTCCTAACGCGTTTGTAAAAGATTTGAATATTCCAAACAAACACAACATTATTGATAGAAACAAAATAATACGTCAAACGTCAAAATATAATACTTTGTGTGAACAATATTATTGATTCATTAAATCAAAAACCATATTTTGGGTTATTCTTTGATGGCAAAAAGGACAAGACAAGTGTATTTTTAAGAAACGAAAATACATCACAAAATCATTTACGCTCCAAAATAGAAGAGCATTACGGCCCTATGTATAAGCAAAAATTAGCATGAGGTTAGCATAAGTGACGAAATTGCAATAGGTATTAAGGAGTTCCTACACACAATTTGGCATTCAAAATGGTGGCATTTCCTAATTTTAACCCACCTCTAAGTCTACCATGATTATTGTTGTGAAGTTTCAATGCAAAACTCTTTAGGATCATGTTCAATTTTGCCACTTATGCTAACTTCATGCCAATTTTTGCTTATACATAGGGCCGTTATTCTTTAGTGCTACAACCGGATAATTTATTTTATGCTCATGTGTCACCACATACAATAAATGAAATAAAATTTGCATAAATTTTGGAACATTTAGCAGTCGAATCTTATTGTGGGTGTCATCTAAATTAAATAAGTCAAGAGTCTTAGGAGTAATAAGCTCTCTCAACCCTTTCTTCACTCCTCGTTGACCGCATATGGCTCTTACAGACGCAATGTACATAAACAAATATAGATAATTCAACACTTTAGCACGAACATTTTATAAAATGGCTTATTGAAATTTTTACTACATGTAAACTTACATATTCTTTTTCATTGTTATCTTTAATTGACTCTTCAAGTAGTTTAAATTCATTTAGGGAGGAAATTGGAAACACTTGTGTGTGCTTAGGTGCATTGTTTTTTACACAATTCTTCATAGCGGCTGTGTTTTCCGCCAAAATTTCCAAAATCACACTGTTTTGATTTTTTATTTCTAAAATATAAGTTATGTTAGTTTTAAAGTATTTTTTTTAAATAAGTAATCAAACCTTTCAGTTCCGTTTCCACAGATTGTTTGTGAGCTTTAAAATTGTTTGCCATTTGTGTTAAATTTTCTAAAATAAAGAAACAATAATAAGTAATATGACAATATATAAATTAATGATGCATACCTGATAATATTTCAATATTTTTTTGAAGATGTCCAATAGTATGTTTAAGCTCTTGCATCACGGTTTTTTATTTATTTGTTTGTACATATCGGCGTCTTAAATTAGCTTAAAAGCATTAGATATTAATTAATTAGTGGGATGAGTACAGCACCTCCATTAAAAGGTACATAACAACATAATTTTTTCAATATCTTTCAGCTGGTAGGTTTCTTCAACTTCACTAATTTCTAAACTTCTACTAATCGCTATACCAATATCTAAGGACATGATAGGGTAATTAAAGAAGTTCTCTATATCAAGGAAGCTCTTTGCTGTTTCATGTCCATTTCCTTCCAGACGTGTTATGGTCAAATATATATTATTTTTAATACAACAAATGTTGTCTGGGGATCTGGTCTTAAAATTGTAACCGTTAACAAAAACTAATTTCACTATTCCTCTTTTAATTACTATTTCCTGGTTTTTGGAGGACAGGACAATACTTTGCTCGGAAAAAATGGTGTATATTTGTTGTGGAATATGTTTGGGCATTTTAATGCTTTGTTTAATTGTTTTTAAATAATTTTCAAATGGATATGCGAAGTAGCTCATAAGATTACCGACCTCTGTGTGACATTCTGCTACATGGAGGAGATTGTGGACATTGGTGATAAGTGCTGAACTCCATAAAACTGGGAGAAATCTTGAACGAATTGTTTAAAAAAAATTTCTGCCGTGTTGAAAGTGATATCTTTATTATAAATTTTTGAGCCTACAAATATTCTGTAGCCTACAACTAGTTTACAAAAATGTTTATAAAACTCGTCGTTTACAAAGTTCTTCAATAATACTACTCCAGTATAAAAAGCCACTTGGCGAAATTCTGTTGATTTCCATCTACTCGTATTCAATTCTTCAAGTGCTCTGGGCTTTCTAGCAAATTCTTCTTCTGTAAACGGGACGAAAGAAACTAGATTACTAGACATTTGTGATTTGGAAAGAGGTGACACTTTTTGACTAGACTTATTGCATAGTAATAAAACAAGCAATTTTTTGGTAACACTCAAGTCAAGTAAGTGCATGCAATCTAATGGAAATTGCGTAATCATATCTATCCCTAAACTTTCTAATTTGGATTCGCATATCAATCCCAATCCTTTGTGGTACGTTTCATCTTTATTAGTTTTAAAGTCTAGGTCTGTCCTTTTTGAACCAACAGTGGAAGAAAAAACAATTCTATGTCCGATTCGGGATCCTACTTGGTAGCATCGGTGTCATCCATTGAGAGCATTATGGCCTTTTGTTTGACACAAAAAAGCACTCGCTGGGGCATCACAAATAAAAGCTCGAATCTCAATGCAAACTTTTTTTCTCCAATTTGAATATAAGTTTTTTTGGACTTGATTTCTTCGGCAAAGTCATGGTGATATGTATTTACGTTGATCGGTTTAATTTTACCAATGTAGGTCCCTATAATAAATACGTCTAATCTCGGCTCATTTACAATTCTAGCCAAGATCGGCCACAATCCAACGATGGCAACCCATCGATGGCAATGTCTAATTGTAGTGTGTCACTATGTGGCAGAATAATTTCTTTGACTTTCTCTAGCTGTGTTTGCAAACCAATGTGAATATATTCACCAGGTGCCACTGTTTTGGAACGACATTTCTCATTTATTTGCATGAGGCCACCAACACTTGTAGGAACATCTAAATTTTCGGAAAATTTTTAAAAGACTATTATAGCATTGTACTGATGGGTTATACTCTTGAAACCACAATTTAAGTTTGCTTCGTAAGCACTGTAGAGATTCTTGGGTATCATTGTTTTCCTCCTCGAAATTTTCAAGAACTTCTAATAGCGGAGAACAAACTTCACGAATTGGCGACTTAGAACACCCAGCTTTTAACATTTAAGATATTCTGTCTTGTTCTTTTTTTTAAATTTCTTTTAAAAGTTCTTTTAGAACTCATTTTTAATTACTTTTTTTAGTTGTAAAAATGAACACAATTTTGTTTTAAAATTTTTTGTACTTTTAGCTTTTCTACTTTTTAACACTTTTTAAAAATGCGCGTCTATTTTTCTCAGCATCACAGAAATGTAAGTGTCATCAACACCATTATATCATAGTCAACACTAGCGATTTCCATGAGAACAAACAGCGAGTTTTTAATCGCTCTGTTGACAACTCTGGTTTTTGTTGACATTTTTATTTGCAAATTATATGTAAAAAATTTAAGCAATTATAAATATAGCATCGCATAGTCATTTTAATGTTTATTTCTTTTAAATTGAAAATATAGTTTTAAATCTTTAATCTCATTCTAATGAATGAGAGTGCATGAACCTATGAAAACATACATGAATTTTGAACCAGTTCATTTATTTTTTGCTGGGTGGTTTTCAATACATTCGTCAGAAATTTCCAAGATTAAGTAAGGCAGATCAAAGAGGGTATATATATTCGGTGGTCCCCAAATAACAAATTTATTTAAGGATGAACACTTCAACTATGTTTTGGAGGGTAAAGCAAAAAAGCTTGGGACACTTTTCGCCTTGTGACAAAAAACTTCTTGGGAAATAAGAGGAGTTACAACTACGCTGAACTTATTTAAAATATGTTCATTTACCAAGAACTGGGTTGTAACATGTCCCTGAAAGTCCACTTTTTACATTCTCGTTTGGACTTTTTTTCCGAATAACTGTTGGGTCTTCAGCGATGAACACGGAGAGTGCTTCCACCAGGACATCTCTAACATGGAAAAACGATATCAGGACAAGTGGAAGGTTTCAATGTTAGTGGATTACTGCTGGACTAGTTATCGAGATGCTAATTAAGCACACACAATAGGGCAGCGAAGAAACCACGTCGCAATTCTACCAACGAATAAAAGAACGATGTAATTTCTGTCATTTTTTAAAAAAAACTTGAATTTTTTTTTCTAAGAAATGGGCAATTCCATTTTAAATCAACGAAAAAAAAACGCAATTTTTTATCTAACCCTCTTAGAATTGTACAAAAATTAGCACGAATGATCTATAATACTAAAATAATATAAATTAAAATTTTTTTGGATATCTAGCTGTTGTGGTTCCCGAAATATGGCTCTTCGAAAAGTAGGGAATTCATTAAAAACACATATAAGTAGTCTGCCATTATTGCTCATATCTTCAAAAGTTTTTAAGATACAGGGTCGAAATTGGTCCCGTTTAATAGGCATTGAGAATAGCTTTAAAACTGCATTTAGTTTAACTTTTTTTCTGAAAGGTCAAAGATCACTGTCACGTGATTTAAAGTTTGGGGAACTATATCTCAAAAACTGAAATTTTTAAAATTCTAAAAAAATATATATATATTAATCCTGAGTCTCTTCTGCATTTTGTGTCAAAAAATTTGAGTGAGCTCTTATTAGTTCCTGAGATATAGAAAATAACAAAATTATTTGGGAAATTTGTATACTATTTTTTTTTAATTTTTTTATTCCTAGTGCACGTAGGAAAACTATTCAACATTTGTTTAATGTTTGTTCAATGAATAAAGTTTTCTATTAAATCGAAAACAGTGGCTCTGAAAAAACTGTTTATTGTGTTTACCATGACCGGGAATGTTCAATTGAAAACATTTACAATTAATTAATCGCATATGTAAAAAAAAATAGTTCTTACTTTTAACTCCGTTTGTCGAAATTAATATACATACATACATATGTATTTAATATCACCCAAATAAATAAATAAAAAATATAAAAAACAAATTTTTTCAAACAATTTCACATCGTTATCAATATCTCAGGAACTAATAAGAGCTCACTAAAAATTTTCGACACAAAATGCAGAAGAGACTGTCAGGATTAATATACATATTTTTTTAGAATTTTAAAAATTTCAGGTTTTGAGATATAGTTCCCCAAACTTTAAATCACGTTACAGTGATCTTTGACCTTTCAGAAAAAAAGTTAAGCTAAATACAGTTTTAAAGCTATTCTCAATACCTATTAAATGGGACCGATTTCGACCCTGTACCTTAAAACCTTCTGAAGATATGAGCAATAATGGCAGACCACTTATATGTGTTTTTAATGAGTTTTTAATTTTTTGACGCGCCATATCTCAGGAAAAACAGAAGCTGGAAGTCCAAAATTTTATATTTATCTTAGTTAAGTAACGTGCAAAAAGACAACTAAGTTTCATTAGATTCAAAGGTAGTCGGGAAAATCCGTTCGTCGGTTATAAAAATTTTAACCCAAATGGTAACTAATTTTAAAATATAATTATCATTTTTAGGTGCAGTATGTAAACATAAATAAAAAAATCTAGTTATGCTAAAAAATACTTTTTCAAAATCAAAATTCGTATACTAGTGTTATTGGGGTGGTAAATTTGTGACACCTTCCTTCCTTTCCAATTTCAAAAACAAAAAATTTAGTGGATCTCTTCCATCCTAAAAAAAATTTTGGGAAATTGGTCCACTTATGAGGAAGTTACTTGATATTCAATTCGTACATGTGGGCACTTTGCTTATCCCTCCCCCACCATTTCCAAAAAAAAATTTATACTTTTTCCATATGCGCAATGAGTTTTGAAAATTGGTACACAAATCGTCGGTTGGTTTCTGGTTTGCGTCAGAGTATATAAAAAATACATTAAGTCTGCACCAAACCAGAAACCAACCGACGAAATGCCAAAAATAACACTGTGATACAAAAAAAAAAAAAAAAAATATTCAGGGATTCTAATGTACCAATTCGATTTTGTTGGAGTCCATGGATGACGAAAATACCGTTGGTTTTTTTAGGTCACTTCATAAAGTGATTTTATAACGGTAAATGTAGTGAAAAACGGGGTTTCAGTTTTAAACAGGTGTAACTTTGTTTCCTAACGGATTTCTTTTAACTTTCCGTTGGTGTAAAGGACCGAATATTATCTTTCAACCAAGATATATTTTTTGAAAATCGACTCACAAATGGCTAAGTTACAGTCGTTGAAGTGTAGAAAAAACCCATTGAAAAAGTATTCTTTTGTTTTCCTCAGGCCATAAGTTGCTTATGAGTTACAAAAGAATACTTTTTTAATGGGTTTTTTCTACACTTCAACGACTGTAACTTAGCCATTTGTGAGTCGATTTTCAAAAAATATATCTTGGTTGAAAGATAATATTCGGTCCTTTGCACCAACGGAAAGTTAAAAGAAATCCGTTAGGAAACAAAGAAGTTACACCTGTTTAAAACTGAAACCCCGTTTTGCACTACATTTACCGTTATAAAATCACTTTATGAAGTGACCTAAAAAAACCAACGGTATTTTCGTCATCCATGGACTCCAACAAAATCGAATTGGTACATTAGAATCCCTGAATATTTTTTTTTTTTTTTTGTATCATAGTGTAATTGATAATAAAATTTTGGGGCGAGCATTTTGCACAGGGGGGGGACCACCTTATATACAAAAAAATATTTAGCGAACCTTTTTCATATGCCATTAAAATTTTTTAAATTTGTCCAGAAATGATATTTGATAAAACATTTTTGTGGCGGGCACTTTGCTTCCCCCTTCAATAGACCTTTGCCATATGCAAATAGAATTTTAAAAATTGCTCCAAATACGACAAAATAATTTGATAATTCATTTTTTTGTGGGCACACTGGCTTGTACTGGAATACGAGACGAAGGAACGGAGCGGATGTAAATGCTGGATGTGCTTTGTGGCGTTGTTGTTCATTTACTATTTTTTTTGTCAACTTCGAACCGGCGTGATTGTCTCCGTTCAAGGAGTCCATAGCAAATTTAAAGACTCTTGATGTTAAGGATTTCCTTGGTCCTATTCTACCAATATTTTGAATTACTTCGCTTCTTGCTCTCAAGTGTCCATACAAAATTTTAATACTGTGACTGACTCCTACAGCTTTCATGATAAAATATATTTCGTTCGTCTAGGCGTTGCACTGTCCACTTTGGGGTATAAAAAATCAACTATGGTTTAAAAGCGCATGTGTTAAACAAAGTTTTTCACAAAATTGAAAATAATAAAGATACTTTTTCTTAAAAAAACGTGCCTTTTTCAGGAAAATTTTAAAATTTTGAATTCTCCGCCTTTTCCCGACTGCAGATATTAATAAGTTTTTTACTTATTTTTGTTTAAAATTTTATCGGAAATTTAATGCTGTCTTTTAATTTAAAATCTCAACAACAGACTAAAAAGTTTGTAACGACACGTTTCCGCTCTTAGCTGGGGTAGGCTCAGCGGAGTCCAGGATCGTGTGTGAAATAAATAAAAGACTGACCTGATTTCTTCTACATTACAAAAATCCACTTTATTTATAAACAAAACTAAAATTCTATCGCTAAATGAAATTTACTTAAAACAAAAACTAAAATTATATTGCTAAATAGCGTTTACAAAATTCATTTGGATTTTACTTTAACTCAAAATTAAAACAACTTGAAAGATGGCAGAAGGCCCTTAATTTACTAGTGCCTGGATTCGTCGTGGAACCAGTAGCCTGGACACCAGCGACAGCCTCCACTTACTCGTAAATTGCTAGTGATGAGATTCGTCGTGGAACCAGTAGCCTGGACACCAGCGACAGCCTCTGCTCACTCGTAGATTTCCTAGTGATGAGATTCGCCTTGGAAGTGTATGCAAGGTAGCCTTTCTTCACACCTAGCACTAGACGGTATCGAGAGTTTACTGCAGTCTGTAGATATTGGATTTGTAGCCGAATTCCAATATCTAATCTTGCTCCAATGTGGCTATAGAAAGTAAATATTGGATAAGTAACCTTCATCCGACATTTGACTTACCGTAGCGAGCGCTGCAAGCAAACTGACTTTGTTCTGTATTGAGTCGCTTGTTATACCATTTCTAAACCATGCACAACAATACTACAATCACACAAACGTTAACCAGAGTGTGTGTTGAAAATGTGGTGTGGTGACTAACAGCCTTTTATGCTCTTTAAGTACCACACATACAAGTATACACCCATACGAACGTTACACGCAGAGAGCGCCTGTGGTGTCTCTTGTTCTCATTCTATGTAACTAATACAGGCGATACTTAGACAATTCATTGCTTGTTTACCATAAAAGATAATAATGAAATTAAGAGTATAAATGTAATGATAATTAAAACCTGCTTCTTGCGGTTGAATAAAAAGAAATAACAGAATTAAATATAAAATTCATTGCTTATTAACGGGTAAGGTAATAATGACAATGCAAAAAATCAGTATTAATAATAATAACTACATAAGTAACGAACTTCAGTGTTTGTGAGCCAAAACGAGCTTGAGACTTTGGCCGTCACATTACCTCCCTTCTTCGAGTGGCGTTTTGAGATATGGGTTGAACAATTGTATACGCACCTCCCCAGTTCGCCTGATGATAATCCGGTATCGTTGCTCGTTCACTACCATTAGCCACCGGAAACCCTTTTTTCCTCTGGCCCGTTCAAGATTCTTTCTTATTTCCGCCTGCACAGTTTCGGGGGCCTTGTTAGCGGGGATGTCCGTCGGTTCCGTATTTGCCGATGTGGCCGGCGACGTTACTTCGGAAACGTCAGGGGTGACGATGTCGGCCTGAGGTGTTGCAGGACGACTTTGTGTCGGCATCATGGATTGTGTGGCTGGCGACCGCCCCGGACCCTTGATGTAACTTGTTGTCTGCCGTACTTCACTTCTGTCGTAGCAATCGGGGGGACGGTTGAGCCAACCTCGCCCCGGGATTATGGGTAACGGTACTCCAGTTACGATCTCGTTGATGTCCAACGGACTCGGGGATTTTGATACACCACGTGGGCCTGCGGATTGCCCTATTAACGTCTGCTGTTCCTGGTGGCCGGTTATTCCTGCAGTGGGATTTTGTGACGCATAACATACCTTGATGGGTCGTTCGTCTTTCATCACTATGCTATGAGTTGCGGCGCAGGACCGTCCTTGCATTTTCTGAAGTTTTGGTAATTCTTCGTCACGAAACTGTTTAATTTGTCGTTGTGGACTCATCTGGTCGATACGACGTATGGCAACCTTTCGACGACCACTTATTCTAGCTTTATTTTGGCTTACCTTTTTCTTTTCCGCCCTCTTGGAGTTAGCATGTGCGGCTCGCCCGGCACATGTCACTGTGGTGTTGAAGGACTTCAAGAAATCTACGCCCAAAATCATGGGTTCTGTTGATGATTCCATTACCAAGAAATCGTGGCTGCCAGTTTTGTTGCTCAGTGTTACCCGCCACTGCACTGCTTCTTTGATGGTGGATTTAGAACCATCAGCCATGCGCTCATCGATTGCTACGGGCAGAAACTGGGGTTTGCTGAATAGTTTTGTTACCAACCCTGGAGTGACGAAGCTGCGAGTTGCACCTGTATCTATAATGGCAGTTGTCAGCTGATTCTCTACCCTGAGAACTGCTTTTAATTTGTCTGCTTCCCATATTAAATATGTTGCGTCACCATTGGCCCTTGAGACACGTACTGCGCTATGCTCTTGCTGTGGTACGTTCCCTTTTACTTGTGTGGTGTTAGTTATCATACGGTGCTGTTCTCCACGCGTATGCTGTGGGCCACTCGGGATACTCTCTAAATCGGCAGCAAGTGCCATGAGTTCGTCCAGAGTTGAAAAATCTTTCCGCCGGATGTACCATTGGTAATCTGCATGGGCATTGCGGAATATGCGCTCCAGTTTTTGTTCTGGGCTTAGCTGAGCGTGGCGCATAAGGTCTTGTAGGGCTAGCATGTAGTCCTTGAATGCCTCACGCGGCCGCTGGACCCTTTTCCGAATTTCGTCCTCTAGTTTCTCGAAGTATCTGGTTGGGAGGAAAAACTCGTAAAAGTTACGTTTGAATTCTGACCACTGCTCCCATTGCTTATTGTTGTTCCGATACCAAATGAGAGCCCTGTCTCGGAAAAGCTCGGTCATGACGCGTAGTATATGATTTAGGTCGAGCTCGTACATGCTGGACAGTTCTTCTACCCGCTCGATGAATCCTAGTGGGTCCTTCCCTCTATCATAACGTAGCCCCCATTTGCGGACGAGCTCAATAGCTGCTACTCGGGTTTCCGTGGTTGGCCGGCTTATAGCTAGTGGTGCTGTCGTTGGCTCAGGAATTTCTGCTTTTGACGGTGTGGAGACTGTTTTGGTAGTGTCAGTTTCTGGCAGGGATAGGCAGGTGTTTGACGTACTCGGAGCATTAGAGTCGTGTCTGGCATGCCACGCGAGGAACCTTTTAATGTGCTCTTCGTCGTGGTCTAGGGTCAAATACTTCGCCAATCGTTTTCTTAATTCTTCTACAGTGCCGGCTGTGCTTTGCTCGCACTGGTTTAGGTAGCTAACCAGCTCTTCTTTTTTCAGCGAATATACCCACGTGGTTGTAATCATGTTGGCCGTGTACAGAAAAATGGCAATCTTACAGTTCGTAGCCTTGTGTATGTGCGTATTTTATAACGTTTAGATCAGTCTTTTATTAATGTTTAGATAACAATCAAAATGTTTTCTTTATAATTTGGAACAAATATGTCCCTGCTCGGGCGCCAATGTAACGACACGTTTCCGCTCTTAGCTGGGGTAGGCTCAGCGGAGTCCAGGATCGTGTGTGAAATAAATAAAAGACTGACCTGATTTCTTCTACATTACAAAAATCCACTTTATTTATAAACAAAACTAAAATTCTATCGCTAAATGAAATTTACTTAAAACAAAAACTAAAATTATATTGCTAAATAGCGTTAACAAAATTCATTTGGATTTTACTTTAACTCAAAATTAAAACAACTTGAAAGATGGCAGAAGGCCCTTAATTTACTAGTGCCTGGATTCGTCGTGGAACCAGTAGCCTGGACACCAGCGACAGCCTCCACTTACTCGTAAATTGCTAGTGATGAGATTCGTCGTGGAACCAGTAGCCTGGACACCAGCGACAGCCTCTGCTCACTCGTAGATTTCCTAGTGATGAGATTCGCCTTGGAAGTGTATGCAAGGTAGCCTCTCTTCACACCTAGCACTAGACGGTATCGAGAGTTTACTGCAGTCTGTAGATATTGGATTTGTAGCCGAATTCCAATATCTAATCTTGCTCCAATGTGGCTATAGAAAGTAAATATTGGATAAGTAACCTTCATCCGACATTTGACTTACCGTAGCGAGCGCTGCAAGCAAACTGACTTTGTTCTGTATTGAGTCGCTTGTTATACCATTTCTAAACCATGCACAACAATACTACAATCACACAAACGTTAACCAGAGTGTGTGTTGAAAATGTGGTGTGGTGACTAACAGCCTTTTATGCTCTTTAAGTACCACACATACAAGTATACACCCATACGAACGTTACACGCAGAGAGCGCCTGTGGTGTCTCTTGTTCTCATTCTATGTAACTAATACAGGCGATACGTAGACAATTCATTGCTTGTTTAGCATAAAAGATAATAATGAAATTAAGAGTATAAATGTAATGATAATTAAAACCTGCTTCTTGCGGTTGAATAAAAAGAAATAACAGAATTAAATATAAAATTCATTGCTTATTAACGGGTAAGGTAATAATGACAATGCAAAAAATCAGTATTAATAATAATAACTACATAAGTAACGAACTTCAGTGTTTGTGAGCCAAAACGAGCTTGAGACTTTGGCCGTCACATTACCTCCCTTCTTCGAGTGGCGTTTTGAGACATGGGTTGAACAATTGTATACGCACCTCCCCAGTTCGCCTGATGATAATCCGGTATCGTTGCTCGTTCACTACCATTAGCCACCGGAAACCCTTTTTTCCTCTGGCCCGTTCAAGATTCTTTCTTATTTCCGCCTGCACAGTTTCGGGGGCCTTGTTAGCGGGGATGTCCGTCGGTTCCGTATTTGCCGATGTGGCCGGCGACGTTACTTCGGAAACGTCAGGGGTGACGATGTCGGCCTGAGGTGTTGCAGGACGACTTTGTGTCGGCATCATGGATTGTGTGGCTGGCGACCGCCCCGGAACCTTGATGTAACTTGTTGTCTGCCGTACTTCACTTCTGTCGTAGCAATCGGGGGGACGGTTGAGCCAACCTCGCCCCGGGATTATGGGTAACGGTACTCCAGTTACGATCTCGTTGATGTCCAACGGACTCGGGGATTTTGATACACCACGTGGGCCTGCGGATTGCCCTATTAACGTCTGCTGTTCCTGGTGGCCGGTTATTCCTGCAGTGGGATTTTGTGACGCATAACATACCTTGATGGGTCGTTCATCTTTCATCACTATGCTATGAGTTGCGGCGCAGGACCGTCCTTGCATTTTCTGAAGTTTTGGTAATTCTTCGTCACGAAACTGTTTAATTTGTCGTTGTGGACTCATCTGGTCGATACGACGTATGGCAACCTTTCGACGACCACTTATTCTAGCTTTATTTTGGCTTACCTTTTTCTTTTCCGCCCTCTTGGAGTTAGCATGTGCGGCTCGCCCGGCACATGTCACTGTGGTGTTGAAGGACTTCAAGAAATCTACGCCCAAAATCATGGGTGCTGTTGATGATTCCATTACCAAGAAATCGTGGCTGCCAGTTTTGTTGCTCAGTGTTACCCGCCACTGCACTGCTTCTTTGATGGTGGATTTAGAACCATCAGCCATGCGCTCATCGATTGCTACGGGCAGAAACTGGGGTTAGCTGAATAGTTTTGTTACCAACCCTGGAGTGACGAAGCTGCGAGTTGCACCTGTATCTATAATGGCAGTTGTCAGCTGATTCTCTACCCTGAGAACTGCTTTTAATTTGTCTGCTTCCCATATTAAATATGTTGCGTCACCATTGGCCCTTGAGACACGTACTGCGCTATGCTCTTGCTGTGGTACGTTCCCTTTTACTTGTGTGGTGTTAGTTATCATACGGTGCTGTTCTCCACGCGTATGCTGTGGGCCACTCGGGATACTCTCTAAATCGGCAGCAAGTGCCATGAGTTCGTCCAGAGTTGAAAAATCTTTCCGCCGGATGTACCATTGGTAATCTGCATGGGCATTGCGGAATATGCGCTCCAGTTTTTGTTCTGGGCTTAGCTGAGCGTGGCGCATAAGGTCTTGTAGGGCTAGCATGTAGTCCTTGAATGCCTCACGCGGCCGC
Source organism: Tachina lurida (assembly GCA_944452675.1). NCBI lineage: Eukaryota > Metazoa > Arthropoda > Insecta > Diptera > Tachinidae > Tachina > Tachina lurida. The sequence continues at coordinate 90,040,495 of OX101752.1, forward strand.
TGGACCCTTTTCCGAATTTCGTCCTCTAGTTTCTCGAAGTATCTGGTTGGGAGGAAAAACTCGTAAAAGTTACGTTTGAATTCTGACCACTGCTCCCATTGCTTATTGTTGTTCCGATACCAAATGAGAGCCCTGTCTCGGAAAAGCTCGGTCATGACGCGTAGTATATGATTTAGGTCGAGCTCGTACATGCTGGACAGTTCTTCTACCCGCTCGATGAATCCTAGTGGGTCCTTCCCTCTATCATAACGTAGCCCCCATTTGCGGACGAGCTCAATAGCTGCTACTCGGGTTTCCGTGGTTGGCCGGCTTATAGCTAGTGGTGCTGTCGTTGGCTCAGGAATTTCTGCTTTTGACGGTGTGGAGACTGTTTTGGTAGTGTCAGTTTCTGGCAGGGATAGGCAGGTGTTTGACGTACTCGGAGCATTAGAGTCGTGTCTGGCCTGCCACTCGAGGAACCTTTTAATGTGCTCTTCGTCGTGGTCTAGGCTCAAATACTTCGCCAATCGTTTTCTTAATTCTTCTACAGTGCCGGCTGTGCTTTGCTCGCACTGGTTTAGGTAGCTAACCAGCTCTTCTTTTTTCAGCGAATATACCCACGTGGTTGTAATCATGTTGGCCGTGTACAGAAAAATGGCAATCTTACAGTTCGTAGCCTTATGTATGTGCGTATTTTATAACGTTTAGATCAGTCTTTTATTAATGTTTAGATAACAATCAAAATGTTTTCTTTATAATTTGGAACAAATATGTCCCTGCTCGGGCGCCAATGTAACGACACGTTTCCGCTCTTAGCTGGGGTAGGCTCAGCGGAGTCCAGGATCGTGTGTGAAATAAATAAAAGACTGACCTGATTTCTTCTACATTACAAAAATCCACTTTATTTATAAACAAAACTAAAATTCTATCGCTAAATGAAATTTACTTAAAACAAAAACTAAAATTATATTGCTAAATAGCGTTTACAAAATTCATTTGGATTTTACTTTAACTCAAAATTAAAACAACTTGAAAGATGGCAGAAGGCCCTTAATTTACTAGTGCCTGGATTCGTCGTGGAACCAGTAGCCTGGACACCAGCGACAGCCTCCACTTACTCGTAAATTGCTAGTGATGAGATTCGTCGTGGAACCAGTAGCCTGGACACCAGCGACAGCCTCTGCTCACTCGTAGATTTCCTAGTGATGAGATTCGCCTTGGAAGTGTATGCAAGGTAGCCTCTCTTCACACCTAGCACTAGACGGTATCGAGAGTTTACTGCAGTCTGTAGATATTGGATTTGTAGCCGAATTCCAATATCTAATCTTGCTCCAATGTGGCTATAGAAAGTAAATATTGGATAAGTAACCTTCATCCGACATTTGACTTACCGTAGCGAGCGCTGCAAGCAAACTGACTTTGTTCTGTATTGAGTCGCTTGTTATACCATTTCTAAACCATGCACAACAATACTACAATCACACAAACGTTAACCAGAGTGTGTGTTGAAAATGTGGTGTGGTGACTAACAGCCTTTTATGCTCTTTAAGTACCACACATACAAGTATACACCCATACGAACGTTACACGCAGAGAGCGCCTGTGGTGTCTCTTGTTCTCATTCTATGTAACTAATACAGGCGATACGTAGACAATTCATTGCTTGTTTAGCATAAAAGATAATAATGAAATTAAGAGTATAAATGTAATGATAATTAAAACCTGCTTCTTGCGGTTGAATAAAAAGAAATAACAGAATTAAATATAAAATTCATTGCTTATTAACGGGTAAGGTAATAATGACAATGCAAAAAATCAGTATTAATAATAATAACTACATAAGTAACGAACTTCAGTGTTTGTGAGCCAAAACGAGCTTGAGACTTTGGCCGTCACATTACCTCCCTTCTTCGAGTGGCGTTTTGAGACATGGGTTGAACAATTGTATACGCACCTCCCCAGTTCGCCTGATGATAATCCGGTATCGTTGCTCGTTCACTACCATTAGCCACCGGAAACCCTTTTTTCCTCTGGCCCGTTCAAGATTCTTTCTTATTTCCGCCTGCACAGTTTCGGGGGCCTTGTTAGCGGGGATGTCCGTCGGTTCCGTATTTGCCGATGTGGCCGGCGACGTTACTTCGGAAACGTCAGGGGTGACGATGTCGGCCTGAGGTGTTGCAGGACGACTTTGTGTCGGCATCATGGATTGTGTGGCTGGCGACCGCCCCGGAACCTTGATGTAACTTGTTGTCTGCCGTACTTCACTTCTGTCGTAGCAATCGGGGGGACGGTTGAGCCAACCTCGCCCCGGGATTATGGGTAACGGTACTCCAGTTACGATCTCGTTGATGTCCAACGGACTCGGGGATTTTGATACACCACGTGGGCCTGCGGATTGCCCTATTAACGTCTGCTGTTCCTGGTGGCCGGTTATTCCTGCAGTGGGATTTTGTGACGCATAACATACCTTGATGGGTCGTTCATCTTTCATCACTATGCTATGAGTTGCGGCGCAGGACCGTCCTTGCATTTTCTGAAGTTTTGGTAATTCTTCGTCACGAAACTGTTTAATTTGTCGTTGTGGACTCATCTGGTCGATACGACGTATGGCAACCTTTCGACGACCACTTATTCTAGCTTTATTTTGGCTTACCTTTTTCTTTTCCGCCCTCTTGGAGTTAGCATGTGCGGCTCGCCCGGCACATGTCACTGTGGTGTTGAAGGACTTCAAGAAATCTACGCCCAAAATCATGGGTTCTGTTGATGATTCCATTACCAAGAAATCGTGGCTGCCAGTTTTGTTGCTCAGTGTTACCCGCCACTGCACTGCTTCTTTGATGGTGGATTTAGAACCATCAGCCATGCGCTCATCGATTGCTACGGGCAGAAACTGGGGTTTGCTGAATAGTTTTGTTACCAACCTTGGAGTGACGAAGCTGCGAGTTGCACCTGTATCTATAATGGCAGTTGTCAGCTGATTCTCTACCCTGAGAACTGCTTTTAATTTGTCTGCTTCCCATATTAAATATGTTGCGTCACCATTGGCCCTTGAGACACGTACTGCGCTATGCTCTTGCTGTGGTACGTTCCCTTTTACTTGTGTGGTGTTAGTTATCATACGGTGCTGTTCTCCACGCGTATGCTGTGGGCCACTCGGGATACTCTCTAAATCGGCAGCAAGTGCCATGAGTTCGTCCAGAGTTGAAAAATCTTTCCGCCGGATGTACCATTGGTAATCTGCATGGGCATTGCGGAATATGCGCTCCAGTTTTTGTTCTGGGCTTAGCTGAGCGTGGCGCATAAGGTCTTGTAGGGCTAGCATGTAGTCCTTGAATGCCTCACGCGGCCGCTGGACCCTTTTCCGAATTTCGTCCTCTAGTTTCTCGAAGTATCTGGTTGGGAGGAAAAACTCGTAAAAGTTACGTTTGAATTCTGACCACTGCTCCCATTGCTTATTGTTGTTCCGATACCAAATGAGAGCCCTGTCTCGGAAAAGCTCGGTCATGACGCGTAGTATATGATTTAGGTCGAGCTCGTACATGCTGGACAGTTCTTCTACCCGCTCGATGAATCCTAGTGGGTCCTTCCCTCTATCATAACGTAGCCCCCATTTGCGGACGAGCTCAATAGCTGCTACTCGGGTTTCCGTGGTTGGCCGGCTTATAGCTAGTGGTGCTGTCGTTGGCTCAGGAATTTCTGCTTTTGACGGTGTGGAGACTGTTTTGGTAGTGTCAGTTTCTGGCAGGGATAGGCAGGTGTTTGACGTACTCGGAGCATTAGAGTCGTGTCTGGCCTGCCACTCGAGGAACCTTTTAATGTGCTCTTCGTCGTGGTCTAGGCTCAAATACTTCGCCAATCGTTTTCTTAATTCTTCTACAGTGCCGGCTGTGCTTTGCTCGCACTGGTTTAGGTAGCTAACCAGCTCTTCTTTTTTCAGCGAATATACCCACGTGGTTGTAATCATGTTGGCCGTGTACAGAAAAATGGCAATCTTACAGTTCGTAGCCTTGTGTATGTGCGTATTTTATAACGTTTAGATCAGTCTTTTATTAATGTTTAGATAACAATCAAAATGTTTTCTTTATAATTTGGAACAAATATGTCCCTGCTCGGGCGCCAATGTAACGACACGTTTCCGCTCTTAGCTGGGGTAGGCTCAGCGGAGTCCAGGATCGTGTGTGAAATAAATAAAAGACTGACCTGATTTCTTCTACATTACAAAAATCCACTTTATTTATAAACAAAACTAAAATTCTATCGCTAAATGAAATTTACTTAAAACAAAAACTAAAATTATATTGCTAAATAGCGTTTACAAAATTCATTTGGATTTTACTTTAACTCAAAATTAAAACAACTTGAAAGATGGCAGAAGGCCCTTAATTTACTAGTGCCTGGATTCGTCGTGGAACCAGTAGCCTGGACACCAGCGACAGCCTCCACTTACTCGTAAATTGCTAGTGATGAGATTCGTCGTGGAACCAGTAGCCTGGACACCAGCGACAGCCTCTGCTCACTCGTAGATTTCCTAGTGATGAGATTCGCCTTGGAAGTGTATGCAAGGTAGCCTCTCTTCACACCTAGCACTAGACGGTATCGAGAGTTTACTGCAGTCTGTAGATATTGGATTTGTAGCCGAATTCCAATATCTAATCTTGCTCCAATGTGGCTATAGAAAGTAAATATTGGATAAGTAACCTTCATCCGACATTTGACTTACCGTAGCGAGCGCTGCAAGCAAACTGACTTTGTTCTGTATTGAGTCGCTTGTTATACCATTTCTAAACCATGCACAACAATACTACAATCACACAAACGTTAACCAGAGTGTGTGTTGAAAATGTGGTGTGGTGACTAACAGCCTTTTATGCTCTTTAAGTACCACACATACAAGTATACACCCATACGAACGTTACACGCAGAGAGCGCCTGTGGTGTCTCTTGTTCTCATTCTATGTAACTAATACAGGCGATACGTAGACAATTCATTGCTTGTTTAGCATAAAAGATAATAATGAAATTAAGAGTATAAATGTAATGATAATTAAAACCTGCTTCTTGCGGTTGAATAAAAAGAAATAACAGAATTAAATATAAAATTCATTGCTTATTAACGGGTAAGGTAATAATGACAATGCAAAAAATCAGTATTAATAATAATAACTACATAAGTAACGAACTTCAGTGTTTGTGAGCCAAAACGAGCTTGAGACTTTGGCCGTCACATTACCTCCCTTCTTCGAGTGGCGTTTTGAGACATGGGTTGAACAATTGTATACGCACCTCCCCAGTTCGCCTGATGATAATCCGGTATCGTTGCTCGTTCACTACCATTAGCCACCGGAAACCCTTTTTTCCTCTGGCCCGTTCAAGATTCTTTCTTATTTCCGCCTGCACAGTTTCGGGGGCCTTGTTAGCGGGGATGTCCGTCGGTTCCGTATTTGCCGATGTGGCCGGCGACGTTACTTCGGAAACGTCAGGGGTGACGATGTCGGCCTGAGGTGTTGCAGGACGACTTTGTGTCGGCATCATGGATTGTGTGGCTGGCGACCGCCCCGGACCCTTGATGTAACTTGTTGTCTGCCGTACTTCACTTCTGTCGTAGCAATCGGGGGGACGGTTGAGCCAACCTCGCCCCGGGATTATGGGTAACGGTACTCCAGTTACGATCTCGTTGATGTCCAACGGACTCGGGGATTTTGATACACCACGTGGGCCTGCGGATTGCCCTATTAACGTCTGCTGTTCCTGGTGGCCGGTTATTCCTGCAGTGGGATTTTGTGACGCATAACATACCTTGATGGGTCGTTCGTCTTTCATCACTATGCTATGAGTTGCGGCGCAGGACCGTCCTTGCATTTTCTGAAGTTTTGGTAATTCTTCGTCACGAAACTGTTTAATTTGTCGTTGTGGACTCATCTGGTCGATACGACGTATGGCAACCTTTCGACGACCACTTATTCTAGCTTTATTTTGGCTTACCTTTTTCTTTTCCGCCCTCTTGGAGTTAGCATGTGCGGCTCGCCCGGCACATGTCACTGTGGTGTTGAAGGACTTCAAGAAATCTACGCCCAAAATCATGGGTTCTGTTGATGATTCCATTACCAAGAAATCGTGGCTGCCAGTTTTGTTGCTCAGTGTTACCCGCCACTGCACTGCTTCTTTGATGGTGGATTTAGAACCATCAGCCATGCGCTCATCGATTGCTACGGGCAGAAACTGGGGTTTGCTGAATAGTTTTGTTACCAACCCTGGAGTGACGAAGCTGCGAGTTGCACCTGTATCTATAATGGCAGTTGTCAGCTGATTCTCTACCCTGAGAACTGCTTTTAATTTGTCTGCTTCCCATATTAAATATGTTGCGTCACCATTGGCCCTTGAGACACGTACTGCGCTATGCTCTTGCTGTGGTACGTTCCCTTTTACTTGTGTGGTGTTAGTTATCATACGGTGCTGTTCTCCACGCGTATGCTGTGGGCCACTCGGGATACTCTCTAAATCGGCAGCAAGTGCCATGAGTTCGTCCAGAGTTGAAAAATCTTTCCGCCGGATGTACCATTGGTAATCTGCATGGGCATTGCGGAATATGCGCTCCAGTTTTTGTTCTGGGCTTAGCTGAGCGTGGCGCATAAGGTCTTGTAGGGCTAGCATGTAGTCCTTGAATGCCTCACGCGGCCGCTGGACCCTTTTCCGAATTTCGTCCTCTAGTTTCTCGAAGTATCTGGTTGGGAGGAAAAACTCGTAAAAGTTACGTTTGAATTCTGACCACTGCTCCCATTGCTTATTGTTGTTCCGATACCAAATGAGAGCCCTGTCTCGGAAAAGCTCGGTCATGACGCGTAGTATATGATTTAGGTCGAGCTCGTACATGCTGGACAGTTCTTCTACCCGCTCGATGAATCCTAGTGGGTCCTTCCCTCTATCATAACGTAGCCCCCATTTGCGGACGAGCTCAATAGCTGCTACTCGGGTTTCCGTGGTTGGCCGGCTTATAGCTAGTGGTGCTGTCGTTGGCTCAGGAATTTCTGCTTTTGACGGTGTGGAGACTGTTTTGGTAGTGTCAGTTTCTGGCAGGGATAGGCAGGTGTTTGACGTACTCGGAGCATTAGAGTCGTGTCTGGCCTGCCACTCGAGGAACCTTTTAATGTGCTCTTCGTCGTGGTCTAGGCTCAAATACTTCGCCAATCGTTTTCTTAATTCTTCTACAGTGCCGGCTGTGCTTTGCTCGCACTGGTTTAGGTAGCTAACCAGCTCTTCTTTTTTCAGCGAATATACCCACGTGGTTGTAATCATGTTGGCCGTGTACAGAAAAATGGCAATCTTACAGTTCGTAGCCTTGTGTATGTGCGTATTTTATAACGTTTAGATCAGTCTTTTATTAATGTTTAGATAACAATCAAAATGTTTTCTTTATAATTTGGAACAAATATGTCCCTGCTCGGGCGCCAATGTAACGACACGTTTCCGCTCTTAGCTGGGGTAGGCTCAGCGGAGTCCAGGATCGTGTGTGAAATAAATAAAAGACTGACCTGATTTCTTCTACATTACAAAAATCCACTTTATTTATAAACAAAACTAAAATTCTATCGCTAAATGAAATTTACTTAAAACAAAAACTAAAATTATATTGCTAAATAGCGTTTACAAAATTCATTTGGATTTTACTTTAACTCAAAATTAAAACAACTTGAAAGATGGCAGAAGGCCCTTAATTTACTAGTGCCTGGATTCGTCGTGGAACCAGTAGCCTGGACACCAGCGACAGCCTCCACTTACTCGTAAATTGCTAGTGATGAGATTCGTCGTGGAACCAGTAGCCTGGACACCAGCGACAGCCTCTGCTCACTCGTAGATTTCCTAGTGATGAGATTCGCCTTGGAAGTGTATGCAAGGTAGCCTCTCTTCACACCTAGCACTAGACGGTATCGAGAGTTTACTGCAGTCTGTAGATATTGGATTTGTAGCCGAATTCCAATATCTAATCTTGCTCCAATGTGGCTATAGAAAGTAAATATTGGATAAGTAACCTTCATCCGACATTTGACTTACCGTAGCGAGCGCTGCAAGCAAACTGACTTTGTTCTGTATTGAGTCGCTTGTTATACCATTTCTAAACCATGCACAACAATACTACAATCACACAAACGTTAACCAGAGTGTGTGTTGAAAATGTGGTGTGGTGACTAACAGCCTTTTATGCTCTTTAAGTACCACACATACAAGTATACACCCATACGAACGTTACACGCAGAGAGCGCCTGTGGTGTCTCTTGTTCTCATTCTATGTAACTAATACAGGCGATACTTAGACAATTCATTGCTTGTTTACCATAAAAGATAATAATGAAATTAAGAGTATAAATGTAATGATAATTAAAACCTGCTTCTTGCGGTTGAATAAAAAGAAATAACAGAATTAAATATAAAATTCATTGCTTATTAACGGGTAAGGTAATAATGACAATGCAAAAAATCAGTATTAATAATAATAACTACATAAGTAACGAACTTCAGTGTTTGTGAGCCAAAACGAGCTTGAGACTTTGGCCGTCACATTACCTCCCTTCTTCGAGTGGCGTTTTGAGATATGGGTTGAACAATTGTATACGCACCTCCCCAGTTCGCCTGATGATAATCCGGTATCGTTGCTCGTTCACTACCATTAGCCACCGGAAACCCTTTTTTCCTCTGGCCCGTTCAAGATTCTTTCTTATTTCCGCCTGCACAGTTTCGGGGGCCTTGTTAGCGGGGATGTCCGTCGGTTCCGTATTTGCCGATGTGGCCGGCGACGTTACTTCGGAAACGTCAGGGGTGACGATGTCGGCCTGAGGTGTTGCAGGACGACTTTGTGTCGGCATCATGGATTGTGTGGCTGGCGACCGCCCCGGACCCTTGATGTAACTTGTTGTCTGCCGTACTTCACTTCTGTCGTAGCAATCGGGGGGACGGTTGAGCCAACCTCGCCCCGGGATTATGGGTAACGGTACTCCAGTTACGATCTCGTTGATGTCCAACGGACTCGGGGATTTTGATACACCACGTGGGCCTGCGGATTGCCCTATTAACGTCTGCTGTTCCTGGTGGCCGGTTATTCCTGCAGTGGGATTTTGTGACGCATAACATACCTTGATGGGTCGTTCGTCTTTCATCACTATGCTATGAGTTGCGGCGCAGGACCGTCCTTGCATTTTCTGAAGTTTTGGTAATTCTTCGTCACGAAACTGTTTAATTTGTCGTTGTGGACTCATCTGGTCGATACGACGTATGGCAACCTTTCGACGACCACTTATTCTAGCTTTATTTTGGCTTACCTTTTTCTTTTCCGCCCTCTTGGAGTTAGCATGTGCGGCTCGCCCGGCACATGTCACTGTGGTGTTGAAGGACTTCAAGAAATCTACGCCCAAAATCATGGGTTCTGTTGATGATTCCATTACCAAGAAATCGTGGCTGCCAGTTTTGTTGCTCAGTGTTACCCGCCACTGCACTGCTTCTTTGATGGTGGATTTAGAACCATCAGCCATGCGCTCATCGATTGCTACGGGCAGAAACTGGGGTTTGCTGAATAGTTTTGTTACCAACCCTGGAGTGACGAAGCTGCGAGTTGCACCTGTATCTATAATGGCAGTTGTCAGCTGATTCTCTACCCTGAGAACTGCTTTTAATTTGTCTGCTTCCCATATTAAATATGTTGCGTCACCATTGGCCCTTGAGACACGTACTGCGCTATGCTCTTGCTGTCGTACGTTCCCTTTTACTTGTGTGGTGTTAGTTATCATACGGTGCTGTTCTCCACGCGTATGCTGTGGGCCACTCGGGATACTCTCTAAATCGGCAGCAAGTGCCATGAGTTCGTCCAGAGTTGAAAAATCTTTCCGCCGGATGTACCATTGGTAATCTGCATGGGCATTGCGGAATATGCGCTCCAGTTTTTGTTCTGGGCTTAGCTGAGCGTGGCGCATAAGGTCTTGTAGGGCTAGCATGTAGTCCTTGAATGCCTCACGCGGCCGCTGGACCCTTTTCCGAATTTCGTCCTCTAGTTTCTCGAAGTATCTGGTTGGGAGGAAAAACTCGTAAAAGTTACGTTTGAATTCTGACCACTGCTCCCATTGCTTATTGTTGTTCCGATACCAAATGAGAGCCCTGTCTCGGAAAAGCTCGGTCATGACGCGTAGTATATGATTTAGGTCGAGCTCGTACATGCTGGACAGTTCTTCTACCCGCTCGATGAATCCTAGTGGGTCCTTCCCTCTATCATAACGTAGCCCCCATTTGCGGACGAGCTCAATAGCTGCTACTCGGGTTTCCGTGGTTGGCCGGCTTATAGCTAGTGGTGCTGTCGTTGGCTCAGGAATTTCTGCTTTTGACGGTGTGGAGACTGTTTTGGTAGTGTCAGTTTCTGGCAGGGATAGGCAGGTGTTTGACGTACTCGGAGCATTAGAGTCGTGTCTGGCCTGCCACTCGAGGAACCTTTTAATGTGCTCTTCGTCGTGGTCTAGGCTCAAATACTTCGCCAATCGTTTTCTTAATTCTTCTACAGTGCCGGCTGTGCTTTGCTCGCACTGGTTTAGGTAGCTAACCAGCTCTTCTTTTTTCAGCGAATATACCCACGTGGTTGTAATCATGTTGGCCGTGTACAGAAAAATGGCAATCTTACAGTTCGTAGCCTTGTGTATGTGCGTATTTTATAACGTTTAGATCAGTCTTTTATTAATGTTTAGATAACAATCAAAATGTTTTCTTTATAATTTGGAACAAATATGTCCCTGCTCGGGCGCCAATGTAACGACACGTTTCCGCTCTTAGCTGGGGTAGGCTCAGCGGAGTCCAGGATCGTGTGTGAAATAAATAAAAGACTGACCTGATTTCTTCTACATTACAAAAATTAACTTTATTTATAAACAAAACTAAAATTCTATCGCTAAATGAAATTTACTTAAAACAAAAACTAAAATTATATTGCTAAATAGCGTTTACAAAATTCATTTGGATTTTACTTTAACTCAAAATTAAAACAACTTGAAAGATGGCAGAAGGCCCTTAATTTACTAGTGCCTGGATTCGTCGTGGAACCAGTAGCCTGGACACCAGCGACAGCCTCCACTTACTCGTAAATTGCTAGTGATGAGATTCGTCGTGGAACCAGTAGCCTGGACACCAGCGACAGCCTCTGCTCACTCGTAGATTTCCTAGTGATGAGATTCGCCTTGGAAGTGTATGCAAGGTAGCCTCTCTTCACACCTAGCACTAGACGGTATCGAGAGTTTACTGCAGTCTGTAGATATTGGATTTGTAGCCGAATTCCAATATCTAATCTTGCTCCAATGTGGCTATAGAAAGTAAATATTGGATAAGTAACCTTCATCCGACATTTGACTTACCGTAGCGAGCGCTGCAAGCAAACTGACTTTGTTCTGTATTGAGTCGCTTGTTATACCATTTCTAAACCATGCACAACAATACTACAATCACACAAACGTTAACCAGAGTGTGTGTTGAAAATGTGGTGTGGTGACTAACAGCCTTTTATGCTCTTTAAGTACCACACATACAAGTATACACCCATACGAACGTTACACGCAGAGAGCGCCTGTGGTGTCTCTTGTTCTCATTCTATGTAACTAATACAGGCGATACTTAGACAATTCATTGCTTGTTTAGCATAAAAGATAATAATGAAATTAAGAGTATAAATGTAATGATAATTAAAACCTGCTTCTTGCGGTTGAATAAAAAGAAATAACAGAATTAAATATAAAATTCATTGCTTATTAACGGGTAAGGTAATAATGACAATGCAAAAAATCAGTATTAATAATAATAACTACATAAGTAACGAACTTCAGTGTTTGTGAGCCAAAACGAGCTTGAGACTTTGGCCGTCACATTACCTCCCTTCTTCGAGTGGCGTTTTGAGATATGGGTTGAACAATTGTATACGCACCTCCCCAGTTCGCCTGATGATAATCCGGTATCGTTGCTCGTTCACTACCATTAGCCACCGGAAACCCTTTTTTCCTCTGGCCCGTTCAAGATTCTTTCTTATTTCCGCCTGCACAGTTTCGGGGGCCTTGTTAGCGGGGATGTCCGTCGGTTCCGTATTTGCCGATGTGGCCGGCGACGTTACTTCGGAAACGTCAGGGGTGACGATGTCGGCCTGAGGTGTTGCAGGACGACTTTGTGTCGGCATCATGGATTGTGTGGCTGGCGACCGCCCCGGACCCTTGATGTAACTTGTTGTCTGCCGTACTTCACTTCTGTCGTAGCAATCGGGGGGACGGTTGAGCCAACCTCGCCCCGGGATTATGGGTAACGGTACTCCAGTTACGATCTCGTTGATGTCCAACGGACTCGGGGATTTTGATACACCACGTGGGCCTGCGGATTGCCCTATTAACGTCTGCTGTTCCTTGTGGCCGGTTATTCGTCTTCATCACTATGCTATGAGTTGCGGCGCAGGACCGTCCTTGCATTTTCTGAAGTTTTGGTAATTCTTCGTCACGAAACTGTTTAATTTGTCGTTGTGGACTCATCTGGTCGATACGACGTATGGCAACCTTTCGACGACCACTTATTCTAGCTTTATTTTGGCTTACCTTTTTCTTTTCCGCCCTCTTGGAGTTAGCATGTGCGGCTCGCCCGGCACATGTCACTGTGGTGTTGAAGGACTTCAAGAAATCTACGCCCAAAATCATGGGTTCTGTTGATGATTCCATTACCAAGAAATCGTGGCTGCCAGTTTTGTTGCCCAGTGTTACCCGGCACTGCACTGCTTCTTTGATGGTGGATTTAGAACCATCAGTCATGCGCGCATCGATTGCTACGGGCAGAAACTGGGGTTTGCTGAATAGTTTTGTTACCAACCCTGGAGTGACGAAGCTGCGAGTTGCACCTGTATCTATAATGGCAGTTGTCAGCTGATTCTCTACCCTGAGAACTGCTTTTAATTTGTCTGCTTCCCATATTAAATATGTTGCGTCACCATTGGCCCTTGAGACACGTACTGCGCTATGCTCTTGCTGTGGTACGTTCCCTTTTACTTGTGTGGTGTTAGTTATCATACGGTGCTGTTCTCCACGCGTATGCTGTGGGCCACTCGGGATACTCTCTAAATCGGCAGCAAGTGCCATGAGTTCGCCCAGAGTTGAAAAATCTTTCCGCCGGATGTACCATTGGTAATCTGCATGGGCATTGCGGAATATGCGCTCCAGTTTTTGTTCTGGGCTTAGCTGAGCGTGGCGCATAAGGTCTTGTAGGGCTAGCATGTAGTCCTTGAATGCCTCACGCGGCCGCTGGACCCTTTTCCGAATTTCGTCCTCTAGTTTCTCGAAGTATCTGGTTGGGAGGAAAAACTCGTAAAAGTTACGTTTGAATTCTGACCACTGCTCCCATTGCTTATTGTTGTTCCGATACCAAATGAGAGCCCTGTCTCGGAAAAGCTCGGTCATGACGCGTAGTATATGATTTAGGTCGAGCTCGTACATGCTGGACAGTTCTTCTACCCGCTCGATGAATCCTAGTGGGTCCTTCCCTCTATCATAACGTAGCCCCCATTTGCGGACGAGCTCAATAGCTGCTACTCGGGTTTCCGTGGTTGGCCGGCTTATAGCTAGTGGTGCTGTCGTTGGCTCAGGAATTTCTGCTTTTGACGGTGTGGAGACTGTTTTGGTAGTGTCAGTTTCTGGCAGGGATAGGCAGGTGTTTGACGTACTCGGAGCATTAGAGTCGTGTCTGGCCTGCCACTCGAGGAACCTTTTAATGTGCTCTTCGTCGTGGTCTAGGCTCAAATACTTCGCCAATCGTTTTCTTAATTCTTCTACAGTGCCGGCTGCGCTTTGCTCGCACTGGTTTAGGTAGCTAACCAGCTCTTCTTTTTTCAGCGAATATACCCACGTGGTTGTAATCATGTTGGCCGTGTACAGAAAAATGGCAATCTTACAGTTCGTAGCCTTGTGTATGTGCGTATTTTATAACGTTTAGATCAGTCTTTTATTAATGTTTAGATAACAATCAAAATGTTTTCTTTATAATTTGGAACAAATATGTCCCTGCTCGGGCGCCAATGTAACGACACGTTTCCGCTCTTAGCTGGGGTAGGCTCAGCGGAGTCCAGGATCGTGTGTGAAATAAATAAAAGACTGACCTGATTTCTTCTACATTACAAAAATCCACTTTATTTATAAACAAAACTAAAATTCTATCGCTAAATGAAATTTACTTAAAACAAAAACTAAAATTATATTGCTAAATAGCGTTTACAAAATTCATTTGGATTTTACTTTAACTCAAAATTAAAACAACTTGAAAGATGGCAGAAGGCCCTTAATTTACTAGTGCCTGGATTCGTCGTGGAACCAGTAGCCTGGACACCAGCGACAGCCTCCACTTACTCGTAAATTGCTAGTGATGAGATTCGTCGTGGAACCAGTAGCCTGGACACCAGCGACAGCCTCTGCTCACTCGTAGATTTCCTAGTGATGAGATTCGCCTTGGAAGTGTATGCAAGGTAGCCTCTCTTCACACCTAGCACTAGACGGTATCGAGAGTTTACTGCGGTCTGTAGATATTGGATTTGTAGCCGAATTCCAATATCTAATCTTGCTCCAATGTGGCTATAGAAAGTAAATATTGGATAAGTAACCTTCATCCGACATTTGACTTACCGTAGCGAGCGCTGCAAGCAAACTGACTTTGTTCTGTATTGAGTCGCTTGTTATACCATTTCTAAACCATGCACAACAATACTACAATCACACAAACGTTAACCAGAGTGTGTGTTGAAAATGTGGTGTGGTGACTAACAGCCTTTTATGCTATTTAAGTACCACACATACAAGTATACACCCATACGAACGTTACACGCAGAGAGCGCCTGTGGTGTCTCTTGTTCTCATTCTATGTAACTAATACAGGCGATACGTAGACAATTCATTGCTTGTTTAGCATAAAAGATAATAATGAAATTAAGAGTATAAATGTAATGATAATTAAAACCTGCTTCTTGCGGTTGAATAAAAAGAAATAACAGAATTAAATATAAAATTCATTGCTTATTAACGGGTAAGGTAATAATGACAATGCAAAAAATCAGTATTAATAATAATAACTACATAAGTAACGAACTTCAGTGTTTGTGAGCCAAAACGAGCTTGAGACTTTGGCCGTCACATTACCTCCCTTCTTCGAGTGGCGTTTTGAGATATGGGTTGAACAATTGTATACGCACCTCCCCAGTTCGCCTGATGATAATCCGGTATCGTTGCTCGTTCACTACCATTAGCCACCGGAAACCCTTTTTTCCTCTGGCCCGTTCAAGATTCTTTCTTATTTCCGCCTGCACAGTTTCGGGGGCCTTGTTAGCGGGGATGTCCGTCGGTTCCGTATTTGCCGATGTGGCCGGCGACGTTACTTCGGAAACGTCAGGGGTGACGATGTCGGCCTGAGGTGTTGCAGGACGACTTTGTGTCGGCATCATGGATTGTGTGGCTGGCGACCGCCCCGGACCCTTGATGTAACTTGTTGTCTGCCGTACTTCACTTCTGTCGTAGCAATCGGGGGGACGGTTGAGCCAACCTCGCCCCGGGATTATGGGTAACGGTACTCCAGTTACGATCTCGTTGATGTCCAACGGACTCGGGGATTTTGATACACCACGTGGGCCTGCGGATTGCCCTATTAACGTCTGCTGTTCCTGGTGGCCGGTTATTCCTGCAGTGGGATTTTGTGACGCATAACATACCTTGATGGGTCGTTCGTCTTTCATCACTATGCTATGAGTTGCGGCGCAGGACCGTCCTTGCATTTTCTGAAGTTTTGGTAATTCTTCGTCACGAAACTGTTTAATTTGTCGTTGTGGACTCATCTGGTCGATACGACGTATGGCAACCTTTCGACGACCACTTATTCTAGCTTTATTTTGGCTTACCTTTTTCTTTTCCGCCCTCTTGGAGTTAGCATGTGCGGCTCGCCCGGCACATGTCACTGTGGTGTTGAAGGACTTCAAGAAATCTACGCCCAAAATCATGGGTTCTGTTGATGATTCCATTACCAAGAAATCGTGGCTGCCAGTTTTGTTGCTCAGTGTTACCCGCCACTGCACTGCTTCTTTGATGGTGGATTTAGAACCATCAGCCATGCGCTCATCGATTGCTACGGGCAGAAACTGGGGTTTGCTGAATAGTTTTGTTACCAACCCTGGAGTGACGAAGCTGCGAGTTGCACCTGTATCTATAATGGCAGTTGTCAGCTGATTCTCTACCCTGAGAACTGCTTTTAATTTGTCTGCTTCCCATATTAAATATGTTGCGTCACCATTGGCCCTTGAGACACGTACTGCGCTATGCTCTTGCTGTCGTACGTTCCCTTTTACTTGTGTGGTGTTAGTTATCATACGGTGCTGTTCTCCACGCGTATGCTGTGGGCCACTCGGGATACTCTCTAAATCGGCAGCAAGTGCCATGAGTTCGTCCAGAGTTGAAAAATCTTTCCGCCGGATGTACCATTGGTAATCTGCATGGGCATTGCGGAATATGCGCTCCAGTTTTTGTTCTGGGCTTAGCTGAGCGTGGCGCATAAGGTCTTGTAGGGCTAGCATGTAGTCCTTGAATGCCTCACGCGGCCGCTGGACCCTTTTCCGAATTTCGTCCTCTAGTTTCTCGAAGTATCTGGTTGGGAGGAAAAACTCGTAAAAGTTACGTTTGAATTCTGACCACTGCTCCCATTGCTTATTGTTGTTCCGATACCAAATGAGAGCCCTGTCTCGGAAAAGCTCGGTCATGACGCGTAGTATATGATTTAGGTCGAGCTCGTACATGCTGGACAGTTCTTCTACCCGCTCGATGAATCCTAGTGGGTCCTTCCCTCTATCATAACGTAGCCCCCATTTGCGGACGAGCTCAATAGCTGCTACTCGGGTTTCCGTGGTTGGCCGGCTTATAGCTAGTGGTGCTGTCGTTGGCTCAGGAATTTCTGCTTTTGACGGTGTGGAGACTGTTTTGGTAGTGTCAGTTTCTGGCAGGGATAGGCAGGTGTTTGACGTACTCGGAGCATTAGAGTCGTGTCTGGCCTGCCACTCGAGGAACCTTTTAATGTGCTCTTCGTCGTGGTCTAGGCTCAAATACTTCGCCAATCGTTTTCTTAATTCTTCTACAGTGCCGGCTGTGCTTTGCTCGCACTGGTTTAGGTAGCTAACCAGCTCTTCTTTTTTCAGCGAATATACCCACGTGGTTGTAATCATGTTGGCCGTGTACAGAAAAATGGCAATCTTACAGTTCGTAGCCTTGTGTATGTGCGTATTTTATAACGTTTAGATCAGTCTTTTATTAATGTTTAGATAACAATCAAAATGTTTTCTTTATAATTTGGAACAAATATGTCCCTGCTCGGGCGCCAATGTAACGACACGTTTCCGCTCTTAGCTGGGGTAGGCTCAGCGGAGTCCAGGATCGTGTGTGAAATAAATAAAAGACTGACCTGATTTCTTCTACATTACAAAAATTAACTTTATTTATAAACAAAACTAAAATTCTATCGCTAAATGAAATTTACTTAAAACAAAAACTAAAATTATATTGCTAAATAGCGTTTACAAAATTCATTTGGATTTTACTTTAACTCAAAATTAAAACAACTTGAAAGATGGCAGAAGGCCCTTAATTTACTAGTGCCTGGATTCGTCGTGGAACCAGTAGCCTGGACACCAGCGACAGCCTCCACTTACTCGTAAATTGCTAGTGATGAGATTCGTCGTGGAACCAGTAGCCTGGACACCAGCGACAGCCTCTGCTCACTCGTAGATTTCCTAGTGATGAGATTCGCCTTGGAAGTGTATGCAAGGTAGCCTCTCTTCACACCTAGCACTAGACGGTATCGAGAGTTTACTGCAGTCTGTAGATATTGGATTTGTAGCCGAATTCCAATATCTAATCTTGCTCCAATGTGGCTATAGAAAGTAAATATTGGATAAGTAACCTTCATCCGACATTTGACTTACCGTAGCGAGCGCTGCAAGCAAACTGACTTTGTTCTGTATTGAGTCGCTTGTTATACCATTTCTAAACCATGCACAACAATACTACAATCACACAAACGTTAACCAGAGTGTGTGTTGAAAATGTGGTGTGGTGACTAACAGCCTTTTATGCTCTTTAAGTACCACACATACAAGTATACACCCATACGAACGTTACACGCAGAGAGCGCCTGTGGTGTCTCTTGTTCTCATTCTATGTAACTAATACAGGCGATACTTAGACAATTCATTGCTTGTTTAGCATAAAAGATAATAATGAAATTAAGAGTATAAATGTAATGATAATTAAAACCTGCTTCTTGCGGTTGAATAAAAAGAAATAACAGAATTAAATATAAAATTCATTGCTTATTAACGGGTAAGGTAATAATGACAATGCAAAAAATCAGTATTAATAATAATAACTACATAAGTAACGAACTTCAGTGTTTGTGAGCCAAAACGAGCTTGAGACTTTGGCCGTCACATTACCTCCCTTCTTCGAGTGGCGTTTTGAGATATGGGTTGAACAATTGTATACGCACCTCCCCAGTTCGCCTGATGATAATCCGGTATCGTTGCTCGTTCACTACCATTAGCCACCGGAAACCCTTTTTTCCTCTGGCCCGTTCAAGATTCTTTCTTATTTCCGCCTGCACAGTTTCGGGGGCCTTGTTAGCGGGGATGTCCGTCGGTTCCGTATTTGCCGATGTGGCCGGCGACGTTACTTCGGAAACGTCAGGGGTGACGATGTCGGCCTGAGGTGTTGCAGGACGACTTTGTGTCGGCATCATGGATTGTGTGGCTGGCGACCGCCCCGGACCCTTGATGTAACTTGTTGTCTGCCGTACTTCACTTCTGTCGTAGCAATCGGGGGGACGGTTGAGCCAACCTCGCCCCGGGATTATGGGTAACGGTACTCCAGTTACGATCTCGTTGATGTCCAACGGACTCGGGGATTTTGATACACCACGTGGGCCTGCGGATTGCCCTATTAACGTCTGCTGTTCCTTGTGGCCGGTTATTCGTCTTCATCACTATGCTATGAGTTGCGGCGCAGGACCGTCCTTGCATTTTCTGAAGTTTTGGTAATTCTTCGTCACGAAACTGTTTAATTTGTCGTTGTGGACTCATCTGGTCGATACGACGTATGGCAACCTTTCGACGACCACTTATTCTAGCTTTATTTTGGCTTACCTTTTTCTTTTCCGCCCTCTTGGAGTTAGCATGTGCGGCTCGCCCGGCACATGTCACTGTGGTGTTGAAGGACTTCAAGAAATCTACGCCCAAAATCATGGGTTCTGTTGATGATTCCATTACCAAGAAATCGTGGCTGCCAGTTTTGTTGCCCAGTGTTACCCGGCACTGCACTGCTTCTTTGATGGTGGATTTAGAACCATCAGTCATGCGCGCATCGATTGCTACGGGCAGAAACTGGGGTTTGCTGAATAGTTTTGTTACCAACCCTGGAGTGACGAAGCTGCGAGTTGCACCTGTATCTATAATGGCAGTTGTCAGCTGATTCTCTACCCTGAGAACTGCTTTTAATTTGTCTGCTTCCCATATTAAATATGTTGCGTCACCATTGGCCCTTGAGACACGTACTGCGCTATGCTCTTGCTGTGGTACGTTCCCTTTTACTTGTGTGGTGTTAGTTATCATACGGTGCTGTTCTCCACGCGTATGCTGTGGGCCACTCGGGATACTCTCTAAATCGGCAGCAAGTGCCATGAGTTCGCCCAGAGTTGAAAAATCTTTCCGCCGGATGTACCATTGGTAATCTGCATGGGCATTGCGGAATATGCGCTCCAGTTTTTGTTCTGGGCTTAGCTGAGCGTGGCGCATAAGGTCTTGTAGGGCTAGCATGTAGTCCTTGAATGCCTCACGCGGCCGCTGGACCCTTTTCCGAATTTCGTCCTCTAGTTTCTCGAAGTATCTGGTTGGGAGGAAAAACTCGTAAAAGTTACGTTTGAATTCTGACCACTGCTCCCATTGCTTATTGTTGTTCCGATACCAAATGAGAGCCCTGTCTCGGAAAAGCTCGGTCATGACGCGTAGTATATGATTTAGGTCGAGCTCGTACATGCTGGACAGTTCTTCTACCCGCTCGATGAATCCTAGTGGGTCCTTCCCTCTATCATAACGTAGCCCCCATTTGCGGACGAGCTCAATAGCTGCTACTCGGGTTTCCGTGGTTGGCCGGCTTATAGCTAGTGGTGCTGTCGTTGGCTCAGGAATTTCTGCTTTTGACGGTGTGGAGACTGTTTTGGTAGTGTCAGTTTCTGGCAGGGATAGGCAGGTGTTTGACGTACTCGGAGCATTAGAGTCGTGTCTGGCCTGCCACTCGAGGAACCTTTTAATGTGCTCTTCGTCGTGGTCTAGGCTCAAATACTTCGCCAATCGTTTTCTTAATTCTTCTACAGTGCCGGCTGCGCTTTGCTCGCACTGGTTTAGGTAGCTAACCAGCTCTTCTTTTTTCAGCGAATATACCCACGTGGTTGTAATCATGTTGGCCGTGTACAGAAAAATGGCAATCTTACAGTTCGTAGCCTTGTGTATGTGCGTATTTTATAACGTTTAGATCAGTCTTTTATTAATGTTTAGATAACAATCAAAATGTTTTCTTTATAATTTGGAACAAATATGTCCCTGCTCGGGCGCCAATGTAACGACACGTTTCCGCTCTTAGCTGGGGTAGGCTCAGCGGAGTCCAGGATCGTGTGTGAAATAAATAAAAGACTGACCTGATTTCTTCTACATTACAAAAATCCACTTTATTTATAAACAAAACTAAAATTCTATCGCTAAATGAAATTTACTTAAAACAAAAACTAAAATTATATTGCTAAATAGCGTTTACAAAATTCATTTGGATTTTACTTTAACTCAAAATTAAAACAACTTGAAAGATGGCAGAAGGCCCTTAATTTACTAGTGCCTGGATTCGTCGTGGAACCAGTAGCCTGGACACCAGCGACAGCCTCCACTTACTCGTAAATTGCTAGTGATGAGATTCGTCGTGGAACCAGTAGCCTGGACACCAGCGACAGCCTCTGCTCACTCGTAGATTTCCTAGTGATGAGATTCGCCTTGGAAGTGTATGCAAGGTAGCCTCTCTTCACACCTAGCACTAGACGGTATCGAGAGTTTACTGCAGTCTGTAGATATTGGATTTGTAGCCGAATTCCAATATCTAATCTTGCTCCAATGTGGCTATAGAAAGTAAATATTGGATAAGTAACCTTCATCCGACATTTGACTTACCGTAGCGAGCGCTGCAAGCAAACTGACTTTGTTCTGTATTGAGTCGCTTGTTATACCATTTCTAAACCATGCACAACAATACTACAATCACACAAACGTTAACCAGAGTGTGTGTTGAAAATGTGGTGTGGTGACTAACAGCCTTTTATGCTATTTAAGTACCACACATACAAGTATACACCCATACGAACGTTACACGCAGAGAGCGCCTGTGGTGTCTCTTGTTCTCATTCTATGTAACTAATACAGGCGATACGTAGACAATTCATTGCTTGTTTAGCATAAAAGATAATAATGAAATTAAGAGTATAAATGTAATGATAATTAAAACCTGCTTCTTGCGGTTGAATAAAAAGAAATAACAGAATTAAATATAAAATTCATTGCTTATTAACGGGTAAGGTAATAATGACAATGCAAAAAATCAGTATTAATAATAATAACTACATAAGTAACGAACTTCAGTGTTTGTGAGCCAAAACGAGCTTGAGACTTTGGCCGTCACATTACCTCCCTTCTTCGAGTGGCGTTTTGAGACATGGGTTGAACAATTGTATACGCACCTCCCCAGTTCGCCTGATGATAATCCGGTATCGTTGCTCGTTCACTACCATTAGCCACCGGAAACCCTTTTTTCCTCTGGCCCGTTCAAGATTCTTTCTTATTTCCGCCTGCACAGTTTCGGGGGCCTTGTTAGCGGGGATGTCCGTCGGTTCCGTATTTGCCGATGTGGCCGGCGACGTTACTTCGGAAACGTCAGGGGTGACGATGTCGGCCTGAGGTGTTGCAGGACGACTTTGTGTCGGCATCATGGATTGTGTGGCTGGCGACCGCCCCGGACCCTTGATGTAACTTGTTGTCTGCCGTACTTCACTTCTGTCGTAGCAATCGGGGGGACGGTTGAGCCAACCTCGCCCCGGGATTATGGGTAACGGTACTCCAGTTACGATCTCGTTGATGTCCAACGGACTCGGGGATTTTGATACACCACGTGGGCCTGCGGATTGCCCTATTAACGTCTGCTGTTCCTGGTGGCCGGTTATTCCTGCAGTGGGATTTTGTGACGCATAACATACCTTGATGGGTCGTTCGTCTTTCATCAGTATGCTATGAGTTGCGGCGCAGGACCGTCCTTGCATTTTCTGAAGTTTTGGTAATTCTTCGTCACGAAACTGTTTAATTTGTCGTTGTGGACTCATCTGGTCGATACGACGTATGGCAACCTTTCGACGACCACTTATTCTAGCTTTATTTTGGCTTCCCTTTTTCTTTTCCGCCCTCTTGGAGTTAGCATGTGCGGCTCGCCCGGCACATGTCACTGTGGTGTTGAAGGACTTCAAGAAATCTACGCCCAAAATCATGGGTTCTGTTGATGATTCCATTACCAAGAAATCGTGGCTGCCAGTTTTGTTGCTCAGTGTTACCCGCCACTGCACTGCTTCTTTGATGGTGGATTTAGAACCATCAGCCATGCGCTCATCGATTGCTACGGGCAGAAACTGGGGTTTGCTGAATAGTTTTGTTACCAACCTTGGAGTGACGAAGCTGCGAGTTGCACCTGTATCTATAATGGCAGTTGTCAGCTGATTCTCTACCCTGAGAACTGCTTTTAATTTGTCTGCTTCCCATATTAAATATGTTGCGTCACCATTGGCCCTTGAGACACGTACTGCGCTATGCTCTTGCTGTGGTACGTTCCCTTTTACTTGTGTGGTGTTAGTTATCATACGGTGCTGTTCTCCACGCGTATGCTGTGGGCCACTCGGGATACTCTCTAAATCGGCAGCAAGTGCCATGAGTTCGTCCAGAGTTGAAAAATCTTTCCGCCGGATGTACCATTGGTAATCTGCATGGGCATTGCGGAATATGCGCTCCAGTTTTTGTTCTGGGCTTAGCTGAGCGTGGCGCATAAGGTCTTGTAGGGCTAGCATGTAGTCCTTGAATGCCTCACGCGGCCGCTGGACCCTTTTCCGAATTTCGTCCTCTAGTTTCTCGAAGTATCTGGTTGGGAGGAAAAACTCGTAAAAGTTACGTTTGAATTCTGACCACTGCTCCCATTGCTTATTGTTGTTCCGATACCAAATGAGAGCCCTGTCTCGGAAAAGCTCGGTCATGACGCGTAGTATATGATTTAGGTCGAGCTCGTACATGCTGGACAGTTCTTCTACCCGCTCGATGAATCCTAGTGGGTCCTTCCCTCTATCATAACGTAGCCCCCATTTGCGGACGAGCTCAATAGGTGCTACTCGGGTTTCCGTGGTTGGCCGGCTTATAGCTAGTGGTGCTGTCGTTGGCTCAGGAATTTCTGCTTTTGACGGTGTGGAGACTGTTTTGGTAGTGTCAGTTTCTGGCAGGGATAGGCAGGTGTTTGACGTACTCGGAGCATTAGAGTCGTGTCTGGCCTGCCACTCGAGGAACCTTTTAATGTGCTCTTCGTCGTGGTCTAGGCTCAAATACTTCGCCAATCGTTTTCTTAATTCTTCTACAGTGCCGGCTGTGCTTTGCTCGCACTGGTTTAGGTAGCTAACCAGCTCTTCTTTTTTCAGCGAATATACCCACGTGGTTGTAATCATGTTGGCCGTGTACAGAAAAATGGCAATCTTACAGTTCGTAGCCTTGTGTATGTGCGTATTTTATAACGTTTAGATCAGTCTTTTATTAATGTTTAGATAACAATCAAAATGTTTTCTTTATAATTTGGAACAAATATGTCCCTGCTCGGGCGCCAATGTAACGACACGTTTCCGCTCTTAGCTGGGGTAGGCTCAGCGGAGTCCAGGATCGTGTGTGAAATAAATAAAAGACTGACCTGATTTCTTCTACATTACAAAAATCCACTTTATTTATAAACAAAACTAAAATTCTATCGCTAAATGAAATTTACTTAAAACAAAAACTAAAATTATATTGCTAAATAGCGTTTACAAAATTCATTTGGATTTTACTTTAACTCAAAATTAAAACAACTTGAAAGATGGCAGAAGGCCCTTAATTTACTAGTGCCTGGATTCGTCGTGGAACCAGTAGCCTGGACACCAGCGACAGCCTCCACTTACTCGTAAATTGCTAGTGATGAGATTCGTCGTGGAACCAGTAGCCTGGACACCAGCGACAGCCTCTGCTCACTCGTAGATTTCCTAGTGATGAGATTCGCCTTGGAAGTGTATGCAAGGTAGCCTCTCTTCACACCTAGCACTAGACGGTATCGAGAGTTTACTGCAGTCTGTAGATATTGGATTTGTAGCCGAATTCCAATATCTAATCTTGCTCCAATGTGGCTATAGAAAGTAAATATTGGATAAGTAACCTTCATCCGATATTTGACTTACCGTAGCGAGCGCTGCAAGCAAACTGACTTTGTTCTGTATTGAGTCGCTTGTTATACCATTTCTAAACCATGCACAACAATAATACAATCACACAAACGTTAACCAGAGTGTGTGTTGAAAATGTGGTGTGGTGACTAACAGCCTTTTATGCCAGTGATGGTATTTGAGAATTTTAGTTTCGTGCCAAAATGTTAGCCAAAAAGTGCCAAAATAACTTAAAAAGTGCCAAAAAATAAATGTACATACATACACAGCTGGGCTCATGAAAACGGTGAAATATATTGTATTAATTGTAAATTTTATTGAGTTGGTTTTTTAAATATCAATACATTTGATTAATAGGAATTCAATTCATTTTTGTTTGTTTTATTTATTTATTTAATTCAACAATTCAAGTAGAAAAAAAAACTTTCAGTCTTCAACAATAAATTTTCGTCCACTTTAGATTTTTTTAAGCTAGCAAGGACGCGACCTTATAGAATTTGTTTGTTTTTTGAGTCAGTTGTGTTGAATCTTGAACAATTCACATATACGAACGAATATAACGAATGATTTAAAACTGGCCAAAATATAAAAAAACCGATAGTTTCGACGGCGGCTAATCTATGTATGACAAAAAGGCAGGCGACTCGGTGCGCCATTTAGGCAAGGAGAACAAAATAGAAGCGAACAAAAAACATGTAAGATGTCATTTACTTGAAACTAATACTTTCGTTGTTGCAGCTTTTAGAAGTAAACATTTTTACAACAGATTTTACAAATTTTGCTGAAGTATTTTATACAATATTAAAAACTGTTCTCAAAAATTTTGGATGTTGCATTAGTGCCAAAATTTGGGTGAGCGTGCCATCGTGCCATTAATCATTGAATTGTGCCAAAAATGGCACGATCGTGCCACATTTACCAACCGTGTTTTATGCTCTTTAAGTACCACACATACAAGTATACACCCATACGAACGTTACACGCAGAGAGCGCCTGTGGTGTCTCTTGTTCTCATTCTATGTAACTAATACAGGCGATACGTAGACAATTCATTGCTTGTTTAGCATAAAAGATAATAATGAAATTAAGAGTATAAATGTAATGATAATTAAAACCTGCTTCTTGCGGTTGAATAAAAAGAAATAACAGAATTAAATATAAAATTCATTGCTTATTAACGGGTAAGGTAATAATGACAATGCAAAAAATCAGTATTAATAATAATAACTACATAAGTAACGAACTTCAGTGTTTGTGAGCCAAAACGAGCTTGAGACTTTGGCCGTCACAAGTTGTAGGTGAAATACTAAAAAAAAGTTCAGACGAAAAAAAAAATTTTTTGTTAAAAGTCAAATATCTTCTAAGTAATGAGAGATACGAAAACAAATCTCAGGACATTATTTCTTAAAAATGTTGAGCTTAGATCAAAACGCTTTATCTCATAAAAATCGGATAATTTTTCTAAAATTTATAAGCCTCAGAATTTTTTTTGAGTCCCATGTTGTCAAATTAGACCCACTGTAACTCCTGTCCAGCTTAATTAAGACGGCTGCCAAGACATCTGTTATAAAGTTTAAGTCCTCCTCTACGGATGTTCGAAGTTTCATATAAATCCAATCGGTATTTATATTTATTTATACAAAAGTCCCCACTGTGCACTACACCAATCCCCCCAAAAAACTACAATGCTTACTTCATAAACTCATCAAAGCAATGCACGGGAATTCTCATTAAATCGGATATTCCTCACTAACAAATCCACACAAATTCTGTATACCAAATCGTAGCTATTGAAGTAAACCTTAATATAAAATTCACCATACTGACTTTTTATATCCCCCCCCACTCAGGACATCTCCGTTCAAGAACTATCTTTATTTTCATTTTTTCATTTATTCATCCAAAATAGAAAAACCTAGCCTAATGGCCATAATCGGTTTCACTTATACTACTACAAAGATCTACATCAATTATCACTAAAGTGTAATATGTATGTAAAAAATAAAAAAATAACAATATTATGTAATAAATAATTTGTAACAATATTAAAATCTATATAAAAAATAAATTTAAAAATATTTAGTATCGAATAAAATAGATAACATTATAAATAAGAAATTTAAAATTCAACAGAATATTACACAACTATAAGTTTACTAATATTGAGACCTGATACTCAACGTAGTGAAACACTACAAGGAAGAGCTACTCAGCCGTATCTCCTGAAATAGTTTCCTCTTGTAAGTGTTAACAGAACAGCTAAATGCCCTTAAAACAACCGGCAATTCGTTATAATCCCTTACTACTCTTACGTAAAATGATCGCTCTAATAAGGTTGTTAGCCTAGGAATCCTCAATTGTCTATTTCTATGCGACCTACCAAACTCGAAGAACTCTGTTAGGTACAAAGGCACTTGTAATTTAATAACTTTGTAAAAGTGTAGTAGGTTCCTATACTTAAGAAAATCAGCAAAACACAATCCTAAGAATTTTCGCACATAAGGTGATACATGTTGTCGCAATCTAAGAGAATAGAGATATCTAATAACTCTATTTAATGTTAATTTAACTTTTCTGAGCACATACCCATATGTTCCAGAATACACTTCTAAAGTATATAATAACAATGACATAATCGTTGCATGTACAATCTGCTTCTTAATGTAAAAAGGTAATACTAAGTCCAAACTGTATAACCGGCGCAATAAAAAGTTAACCTTCGATACTACCGAATTAATGTGACTTTCAAAATTCAACTTTACATCAATAATGAGGCCCAGGCATCTAATTTTATCAACAAATTCAATGGAAACACCATTCAACACAATAGTGTAATTATCATTTCTACACTCACCAAATAACATAGCCTTAGTCTTACAAGGATTAACCGAAAGTTCATTATCAGTCATCCATCCGTAAAGTAAACCAACAGTATAGTCTATCATATTCTGTAAAACATCAGGAAATTCCGAGTTACGCTTGAACAATAGTTGCATGTCATCTGCAAATGAAAATGGCTGACATATATTGTTGGATAAAATCCCAAACAAGTCGTTGACAAACACTATGAACAGCAAAGGTCCCAAAACAGACCCTTGTGGCACACCACTATATACAGGAAGCATATTTGAACTGAAGCCTTTACTGCTAACATACTGCTTTCTATCTGAAAGATAAGAAAAAACCAATCTACATGCCGACCTAGAAAACCCATAAAAACCAAACAATTTACTAACCAAAAGTGAGTGATTCACCCTATCAAAAGCTTTCGCCAGGTCCAAAGAAAGCAAAACACAAACACCATTTCCAGAAATGCATCGCCTAATATTGTCAGTTAGACCAATCAACAATGAGGTAGTGCTCCTATTACTCCTAAATCCCGATTGACAGTCATGTAGCAAGCTATTCTCGTCGATGTGTTTAATCATCTGTTTTTTAATAAGGTGATCAACCATTTTTGACAAAATTGGCAATATAGATATTGGTTTAAAGTCATTAAGTACTCCATTATTCTTTTTAATAGGAATAATTTTAGCAACTTTCCATAACAATGGAAAACTAGATGTAATAAAAATGGTGTTAACTAAGCGTAATATGTAATTGCCAATAAGAGGCATTAATAATCTAATAAATTTGAGCGTAAAACCATCATAGCCAACTGCCCTGGACTTAATTAAGTCAAAAGACTCAAGCATTTCTAATAAATCCACTGAACGAAAAGAAAAACCATTACGAGGTATACTAGTGAAATCAACTGTGTGTGTATCTAATATCTTTGCATCATTCACCACCCCTCTTCAAGTCGTCGGGGACTTCAACGGCTGGAACACTATTTGGGGATCCAATTCCAACAATAATAAAGGAACACTACTAGAAAATATAATAGTACGCGCGGGCTTGAGTGTGCTAAATGACGGTAGTCCCACCCAGCTCTCAACACATGACACTTTTTCCCACATAGATGTAACATTCTGTACAACAAGTTTACTCCCCCTAGCCTACTGGAATACTATCGACGACTTACACGGCAGCGATCACTTCCCAATCAAAACTACAATAAAACTATCGGATGAATACAACAACTCAAAGAAAATAAATAGATTTCTAATTCAATTAGCTGACTGGACTAACTACTCTCGTAAAGTTGAAAGTGAATTGTCGAAAACACGATTATCCTCATCGAGTAATTTATTTATTTAACGAAATGAAAATGGAAAAGTGGAAAATATAAATTCAACCCTACTCAAGATAACCTCGTTGCTTACAAAAAAAGAAAATGCAAAGTTCAGCTATGTCCCGGTTCACACACTTCAACTTTTGTTGCTCAACTCGTAATTCAGCTGTACGAAAGACGGAAACGGAAATACAAATATCTGTTTTTCTCATACAGCTGAATTGCGAGTTGAGCAACAAAAGTTGAAGTGTGTGAATTTCGCGCAAGCACTCCCACACCAACATAAAAGTCATCAATTCAAATAGCGATACCTTAACTGACCCACTTAAAATCGCAAATCACTTTCGAAAAGAATGGACTAAATACGCCTCAGATGACAACTTCCCAATATCATTCAAAACAGCAAACAACTCTCTCATAACAGCAGTATATGACACCAAAGATAAAGATGCCTGCCTTATGCTGGAGATTTGCAACTGCTTAAGTAAAGTTAAAGGTACTTCGCCCGACTTCGACCGCATCTCCTACCACATGATAAAAAATCTCTCTAGTCTTAGTAAAACTAAACTACTGAACACCTACAATAATATTTTTAACACCGGCGTAATATCACATTCTTGGAAACTCCCGATTATAGTACCAATTCCAAAAAATAGAAAAGCAACTTCTGTTGGAGAATACAGGCCTATATCTCTGCTATCATGTCTATCCAAGATCATTGAGCGAATTATAAAAAATTGATTGCAATCGAACAAGTCGCCTTTAAAGCCAACAAGGGTTGTGAAGATGCACTACTACACATGGACAACAACAAAAGTCCTGTCAACAATAAACCACGCTACCATTTTATCAATCGAGTTTAAAAAAGCTTCTGACAGAATCGGTCTCCATGTTATTTTAAACAGCTTAAAGTCTTGGTCAGTCGGCCCGAAAATATTCAGCTATGTAAAATCATTCCTATCTAACAGACAATTCAAGGTTATTTTCAACGGCCACACTTCAAAATCATTTCCCCTCAAAAACGGTATTCCTCAGGGTTCACCACTTTCAGTGATATTGTTCCAAATTGCCTTCAATGAAATCAGCAAAATTGTAAATAAACATCGTTTCGTAGACCATTGCCTTTACGCTGATGATTTGTACCTCCTTTGTAAAAGGAACGGTAATAAAGAGAACACAAAAATTCTAGAAAAGGCCCTTCATGATATCGACAAATGGACCAAATATTCTGGTGCCAAAATATCTATAAAAAAAACAAAAACATTCACATCTGCAGAGAACACCTATGTGACTCTGATGCACACAAGATCCAAATCAATAAAAACCATATTGAAAACGCAAAAAACTTAAAATTTTGGGATTAACATTCTCATCAAATTACACCTGGAAAGATCACCTATTTGCTGCAAAAAAATCAACTAATTTCTAGAGTCAACATAATTCGATACTTGGCAAATAAGAGTTTCGTCCACATTAATACACTGCCTTACCTTACTAAAACCCTAGTACTTAGCAAAATCGACTATGGACTATTCACTTATCGAACGAGCAGTAAGGGCCAATTTCACCAATCTTATTTAAATATCAATTCATATTTATATGGCAATTTTCATTAATTTTTGTATGGAAAAATTACATTTAAATATGAATAAATTGACTGACTTAACGTCATTGCAATCGGTTGTGTTTGAGTAGTGCTCCGCAAAATAAGCGAAAAACCCCCTAAAATTCGTAATTAATTTGAAAAAAATATATCAAAATATATAAAAACTTATTGAAAATCTGGTTGTGAATAAATCTTAATATATAAAAAATCCGTGTCACTGTGTATGTTTCGAATAAACTCAAAAACGAGTCAACTGATATTCATGAAAATTGGCATATATATGTAATTTGGTCCAACTTAGATGATAGGATAGTTATTATTTAAATTAATGGCCTGGGGGCAGAGGGGCGTGGCAAAATGTTTGTACCGTATACGAAGCTAGACCGCTGGACCGATCCTTCTGAAACTTTGTCAGCATGTTACTCAAACTCCAGCATAAATAATAGGAAATTTTTTTTCGTCCACGCCTACTTTAACGCCCATTTTTTAATAATATAAAAATCTAAATGTTTCCGATTTTTGCACCGTAACTCAAGAAGTACTGCACTGATTTAGACCAAACTTTATATACATGCTCTATGGGGCGTGAGGAGTGTTTCTGTGTAGTTTGAAGTTCGTCCGACAGATGGCGCAGTATTTATGATTTTTGTGTTTTTGCACCGTAACTCAAGAACTACTGCACCGATTTAGACCAAACTTTATATACATGCTCTATGGGGCGTGAGGAGTGTTAGTTTATTCGTGGGCAAAATCCAATTTTCATATTGTACCACCAATGCCATATACAACACTAATGTTTGCTTAGGGCCAGCAACGCGGACCGGGGTCAGCTAGTGTAATATAAATATTCAATATTGAATGCAATAAAAGTGTTTTTCTTTTTCTATGATATATAATCAGTTTAAAAAAATTTTAATACATATAATAAGTATTAAAAAACAAAAACAAAACGTTAAATACCGAGTGCAAGTGTACTAAGAACAGCAGCTCTTTAAAAATAAAAATAATAAAACAAACAAAAATTCTAAGAGAAAAACTATACAAAAAATAAAAAAAAAATGCTGTGCAATCAATGCAAAAATGAAATTACAACACTAAATTATGTAAAGTGCTATAATTGTAATTCAAATTATCACTTTTCAACCTGTTCCCCCTTATCAGAAAGCAGCTACGGAACTATGAGCAGTGAAAGAAAAAACTCTTGGAAATGTCATATCTGTAAGCCTCGAGTTAAATCTCCCAACACGTTATACCAATCTGTTGTTTTTTAAGAGAGTACCAACAAAAAATAACCGCGAACCGATGATGAAGAAGAAAAGGCAGAAGCTGACAATAGCAAAAAATTTAAGGAATCAGTGTCACTGACCTTAGTCAACACCATATTACACTCTGTACAATCAGATGTCACTGAATTGAAGTCGGACTTAAAAGAAATAAAGAGATCGGTACAACAACTCACAAATAGCTTGGAAGTATCCAATATGTAGATAAAAGAAGAGATTAAAAATTCACTCTCATCAATAACTACAGCAATCACAACGTTGCACAGTGTGAGTTTAGTCAATTTTTTTTTTTTTTATAGCTTTGCTATTTATCTCGCGATACAGGGGTTAGGAAATAATTTTCGTAACAAAAATAATCGACACTATTACAGTTATAAATTTATTTTTGTTTCGATTCCTTTGTACTTAAACCAGAGCACGAAAATAAACGAAACAAATTGTTTGATTTTCTTTTGTTTAATTCTTTGGAGTGAGAGAAACAAAAACAGTGAAAGCGATTGCTCAATTTGTTCAAGGAAAAAAGAAATAATTTTGTTGCTTTGCATTTGCGTATATACAGTGAATAACGACAATAAACTAAAAGACAAAGTTGTTTGTGTATTTCGTTTTGCTGGTACTGCATGTGTGCATGTGTATTTCGTATTGCTAGGACTGAGTGTGTGCTGTGAGCAGTGATGGGAAAGTTAGTACTATCTATATTTACTATACTATTTAACATGAAAAAGGACCGTAACACATTTGATACTCTCACGGACAACTTAGATATGCGCGCATGCATATATTTTTGCAAATAATTAATTTTTATAGCTTTGCTATTTATCTCGCGATACAGGGGTTAGGAAATAGTTTTCGTAACAAAAATAATCGACACTATTACAGTTATAAATTTATTTTTGTTTTGATTTCTTTGTACTTAAAAGTATAGTACGAAAATAAACCAAACAAATTGTTTGATTTTGTTTTGTTTCGTTCTTTGAAGTGAGTGAAACAAAAATCGATCGGTTGTAAGCCGGATAACACCTGTCACCAGCCACAAACAATACACTAATTTAATTGCACGCCGCTAGAAAAGAAAATAATGGGAAATAAATGGAAACGTTTTGAAATATTTGCAGAGAATTTGACCTCATCATATACATAATATAATTTTATTGCATTGTTATTTCACACATGAAAGTTGTTTTAAATAACTAAGTAGCAAAGCTATAACCGGATGTCCTAAGACAACTCTCTTCTTTTTTTTTTTAATATATGATTTTTATTTATTGTATCTTCATATATGAACTAACAATAAGTATTCCAATCTAAAATATAAAAATATAATTAGGCCCGACCAGTGTCGGACATAAACTTAGTAGTAGTTATATATAATACACTAGCTGACCCCGGTCCGCGTTGCTGGCCCTAAGCAAACATTAGTGTTGTATATGGCATTGGTGGTACAATATGAAAATTGGATTTTGCCCACGAATAAACTAACACTCCTTACGCCCCATAGAGCATGTATATAAAGTTTTGTCAACATCGGTGCAGTAGTTCTTCAGTTACGGTGCAAAAACACAAAAGAACTAAATATGGCGCCATCTGCCGGACGAACTTTAAACTGCACAAAAACACTCCTTACGCCCTATAGAGCATGTATATTAAGTTTGGTCTAAATCGGTGCAGTAGTTCTTGAGTTACGGTGCAAAAACACAAAAATAATAAATACTGCGCCATCTGTCTGACGAACTTCAAACTACACAGAAACACTCCTCACGCCCCATAGAGCATGTATATAAAGTTTGGTCTAAATCAGTGCAGTACTTCTTGAGTTACGGTGCAAAAATCGGAAACATTTAGATTTTTATATTATTAAAAAATGGGCGTTAAAGTAGGCGTGGACGAAAAAAAATTTCGTATTATTTATGCTGGAGTTTGAGTAACATGCTGACACAGTTTCAGAAGGATCGGTCCAGCGGTCTAGCTTCGTATACGGTACAAACATTTTGCCACGCCCCTCCGCCCCCATGCCATTAATTTAAATAATAGCTATCCTATCATCTAAGTTGGACCAAATTACATATATATGCCAATTTTCATGAATATCAGTTGACTCGTTTTTGAGTTTATTCGAAACATACACAGTGACACGGATTTTTTATATATAAAGATAAGTATTGATAATCAAAAGGAAAAAATATAAAAAATAAAAGAATTTTCAGGAAGTCCCATCTGGAGTGCTGTGAATAAGAGCCCTTGTATCCCTCTTTTTTAGGCGGATGTGTCCAGTAAAGTTCAAAATATTACGGGCAAGCGGATTAGGATGTGACTCGAGTTTTGTTAAATATTTGCCAACGTTTTTTGCAATTTCTTCAGTCACTAGTGGCATATTTAAGTCACGATGTATATTTGAATTTTTTATATACCATGGAGCCGATGTTATTAACCGTAAAATTTTGTTTTGCCTTCGTTGGATTCTCTCGATATTAGAAGCTGAAGCATTACCCCATAGCTGAATTCCGTAGCACCATATAGGTTTTAAGAGCGACTTGTATATTAAGGGTCGTATGCAAAAAAGTTAACAAAGCTTTGCCAAGCAATGTTAAGTAAAGTTGTATTCTAAAAAAATTATTATATCAAAATTCTAAAGTAGGCACCTACGTTTGTTAAGACTACTTTAAGTTGATATTTCCAAAATGTGTATTTTGTTCTTCAAATATTTTTGTTAATATAGCACATATTGATTCATGATACATCTAAAAATGAAGCTAGAAGTGTTAGCTCTTATCTTAAATTTATTATTTCTGTTATATCATGGAAAGCATCACCAAATTATCCAACTGATTCGAAATACATAGCAAAATCCATAAAAAAATATTAAAATAAATTCAATTATACAAAAATGTTTTAGTGATGTACATACAGTCAAAACGAATGGAAAAAATCTGGATATTCAAATACTCATTTCATTCGAATAAAATATATTGCCATAATTTTTCTTTGTTCATCATATTATTTTTACTTTTACTTCATAAAAATGTTTATCTGTTTTCCTTCTATGTCAGAAGCTCATACCAAAGACTATAAATATATAAAGATGTTCTACGTCCATACATTGTACTGTCAGTGCTTAATTTGCTGGTGGATTTACTACTAAATCCATTTGTTTCAAAGAGAGTAATTTATTTTCTCAGAGCACTTATTATTCTCAAGTCTTCGCTATTCATCTGCATACGCATGCATGTGTGTGTGCCTTTGCATGCGTAAGTATGAATGGATGTGTGTATTTAATTTAAAGCAAAGAAAAAATTTACACAAACAAAAAGAACTTGTGTTTTCGCACATATGCATAAGTGTATGGACATAAGCTACATAAAATTTAATGTTACCGATTGTCTATTTATAGGGCAAAAATATGTATTTTATTGTTGTACTTTTGCAAATACATGGATTCGCACCGAATATAAATTTACCGTTATTTGAATTTAATATATTTAGCGTTTACGTTGGAAACTACATATTTAACTTTATTTCAGTATCGCTTTCGTTGTGAGTTACAAGTGTTTGAAAATATAATCTAGTGTGAAAAAGTGAAAAATTTTGAATAATAATATAAATAAATAATATCATAATGAGTGAACGAATTGAAATTACTTCCATAGTAAAACAAAAAAAGTTATCGCTTAAAGCAGGCAATAAGTGTTGTTTGCCTCATTGTGGCAGATCCAAAAGAAGTTTTCCAAACTTAAAAATCTTTGTTAATTTAATTATTATTTTTCGAACTGTATTTGTTTCTATATTCTTATGAATTGAATAGGCTAAAGTTCGTAACGCTTTTTAAGCCAAATTACATGTGATAATTATTAATGAACAAATAACATCAAAGTTAGTTGTAAATATTCTGACAACAACACATAGTTGAACGGAACAGCCAGCCGTTTTCGAAGGCCACTAAACCTTCCTCATCAGCGTTCTTCTGTGTTTTGGTCCACTGTGTGTGGTGTCAGTTGATGTAGATGTCTGCCTTATATACGTAACTTTATTGCAAATGGAATATGTGAATTTGTTTGATTCATTGCATTTCAATTTGCCAATGTGTTTCGTAATGTATACGCAAGTTAACATCTATATATATATACCATCTTCTATATATATTACCATCTTCTATATATATTACAACAGTCTTACCATTGTCGTTTTTGTTCCTTACTAACTATACACATGTTTGTTAATTTGCTTATTTTTGTTCTACTTAAGACAAACTTTTTTGGTTTGTTACTATTAAGTATATTTTTATTTTTAATTTTTGCCACAAGCCAATGACTATTAATTAGTTAATTTAATTATTATTTTTCGAACTGTATTTGTTTCTATATTCTTATGAATTGAATAGGCTAAAGTTCGTAACGTTACGAACTTTAGCCTATTCAATTCATAAGAATATAGAAACAAATACAGTTCGAAAAATAATAATTAAATTAACTAATTAATAGTCATTGGCTTGTGGCAAAAATTAAAAATAAAAATATACTTAATAGTAACAAACCAAAAAAGTTTGTCTTAAGTAGAACAAAAATAAGCAAATTAACAAACATGTGTATAGTTAGTAAGGAACAAAAACGACAATGGTAAGACTGTTGTAATATATATAGAAGATGGTAATATATATAGAAGATGGTATATATATATAGATGTTAACTTGCGTATACATTACGAAACACATTGGCAAATTGAAATGCAATGAATCAAACAAATTCACATATTCCATTTGCAATAAAGTTACGTATATAAGGCAGACATCTACATCAACTGACACCACACACAGTGGACCAAAACACAGAAGAACGCTGATGAGGAAGGTTTAGTGGCCTTCGAAAACGGCTGGCTGTTCCGTTCAACTATGTGTTGTTGTCAGAATATTTACAACTAACTTTGATGTTATTTGTTCATTAATAATTATCACATGTAATTTGGCTTAAAAAGCGTTACGAACTTTAGCCTATTCAATTCATAAGAATAAAAATCTTTCGTTTCCCATATTCCAATGACATATTACTTAAAGCGTGGATAGAAAAGTGCAACTTTGACGAAAGCTTTTTGGAAAAATCGCGGACATTATATATATGTGAAAGACACTTTTCGTCGGAAAATGTAGGAAAGAAATACTTGAAGCGCGACGCAGTACCAACCTTAAATTTGACTGATGACTCGGGTATAGAAAAGTGTTTATTAAGTGAGGATGTTGCCTTACCCTTGTTAAGATGTCCGCCTCTTGAGCGCAAAAGATCGGAATCACCATCGTTTTGCACAAATTGTTATAAAAGTTGTAGAAATGAAGAGTTTTATAGAAAGAAATATTTTACAATGTTTAAAAAACTTAAGACTGTTTCGCAAGATAAACTTAAATTAAAGAAAAAATCCGAAAGTTTAAAAAGAAGGATAAAAACGTTAGAAAGCAAAATAATGATGAAGAAATCTATTGAAGACGAAGTTGATAATTTAAATATAAATCCAAACGAAAAAACTTTTTGCAAAATGCTCCTAAAGATAAATAGAGGGACAAATGCGCGTTGGGAAGAGCATGGGATAAGCTTTTCTCAAAGTATATTTTATAGATCAACCTCCACATACTTGTTCTTAAGAAATATATTGAAATTGAACCTTCCGAGTCCTTCATCCCTTAGTAGATGGAGTAGCATTAAAAATTTGCAGCCAGGTAACAATTCATGTATATACAATGCGCTCACAGAAACTGTTAGAAAGATGCAACCTTTTGAAAAAGAATGCATTTTACTTTTTGATGAAGTATCTATAAGAAAAAATTTTACTTATAATAAATGTGCAGATGTTATAGATGGAGTTGTCGATTTAGGATATGAACGAGTGAATCAAATGGGGTCCCAAGTTTGTGTTTTTACGATAAGAGGAGTTGTAAAAAATTGGAAGTTCGTTTTAAATTATTTTGTTACTTCCAGTTCAATAAAAGGTGATGTACTAAAAAAATTGTAGAGTCAAACTTGGACATTTTAAGAGAAATGGGACTAAATGTGCGTGGGCTTACGTGTGATCAAGGACCCAATAATAGAAAATGCTATGATATGCTAGGCGGATCTTGTGAAAAACCTTATTTTATTTATAAAAATGCAAAAATTTACCTGATGTACGACGTACCCCATATTTTCAAATCCATAAGAAATGCTTTCATCAAAGCCGATTTTAAAACACCGCATGGCGTAGCGCGATTCGACGTTGTTAGAGAAATATTCGAGTTGGAGTATGGAAAAGTAACCAAAATGACAAAATTAACAACGGTGCACATAAACCCAAATAATTTTCAGAAGATGCGTGTTGGCCTAGCTGTTCAAACTTTGAGCAATTCAGTTGCTGCTGCAATCCAATCTGTAAATGAAAATCGCCAGTTTACACGAAGTTCCGCAGCAATAGCCACTTCAACGTGCTCTTTTATAAAAAAACTCGATAGCTATTTTGATTGCTTAAACAGCATGTATTTTAACGATGCAAAGCCCCTGAAGCGTGGACTGAAGCCGAAAAGCACAACTTGGCAATTACTCGAAGAGCTAATTACCTATATGAAACAGGTTGAATACGCAGGAAATAAAATATTTTCAATCGATGGCCTAATTCAAACTACGAGAGCTATTTTATCGTTATCGTCAGAATTGTTTGCGGAAAACTCAAATTTGATATGCATTTTAACGAGCCATTTCAATCAAGATCCATTGGAAAACTTGTTTTCATATATACGTGCCAAGGGCGGACACTGCAAAAATCCTTCGGTCTATGAATTAAATGTCGCAGTAGCTAAACTGAAATCTCTTAAAATAACGCAATTTAGTACCTCTTCAAATTGTGCAAACGACGATGCGATATTTTTACCTATTGAGTTCCAAACAATTTTAGAAGATACTAAAAGAAGTGAAAGTACAGCAGAAAGTAGTCGCACACCTGACGTTAATGTAACAAACATATTCGATGAAAATGAAGACTATTTTAATGAAGATGCAGATTGTTTTAACTCTAATAATGTTCCAATAGAGTTAACATCAAGCCGATATTTTGTTGGTTATATAGCTCAACGAATTACTTGCGCTAAATGTCGTGTGGATATAATTAAACCAGCACAAGTTTTGTCATATCCTTCAGAAATGTTTGTTCACGCTAAAAATTATGATGAAGAAACAGATTTTGGAAGTTTGTGTGCTCCATCAGACTTATTTTTTGCAGTGTGTAAGATTCACATAAAAGTTTTCGAAAATGTTTTTACTAATTCTAAAGAAATAAAAAACATAAAAAACACTATTGTTGAGCAATGCGTAAATTGTACCAAAAATACAATATATTCCTTTTGGTTTGACGAGAGCTACGTATGCTTTAAGCACAGGATGGAGATGCTTAATTTATTAGTTCTTACACTGCTACGAAAACATTCGTCGTGGGAAACATATAAATTCAAATCAACAAGCACTGAAAAACTCAAAATTTTAAAGCAATAAAGAAAACCTATTCTTTTGTAAACAAAAATAAATAATCATGGTTTGCAAACTTATGTAAGTAAGCTCACGTTTTATTTATTTTATACATATTTTTATTTTATACATATTTTAAATATATATATGTACATATATATATAAGGTGTGTTTTATTCGAAACATATACCTACTTAATTTTTAAGCAGCTATAGCTATAGCTACTTAATAAGTTTATACACACTTAAATTTGTTCTGAATATTTATATAAACTTCGAATAAAACATACCTATAATTGAAATTTCTAAATAAAATAATTATAGTTCGGTGCGAATCAACTTATTTTTAATTTTACAACAATAAAACACGTATTTTTACCCTACAATAACACAATCGGTCGCATTTGATTTTCATGATTTATTTGCACATGAATGTATCAAAACAAGAAACTTCTTTTAGTTATTTCATATTTTTGCTCCTACCTGACTGCGCTTTAAACAAGAAATATAACACACACACAACTAAATTTCTCTATAAGCTTCAATTATGTGTGTGCACACATTGTATGCCATACAACATTACTACATACATATTTATATGTGTGAATGCTCAAAAATTTTGTGCTCTCTTTGTGGTTTCGTTCAAATAATAAACAATTTATTTTTCCCTTGTTACTTCCCCCACAGCATCTATAAACACAAAAAATTTTAGTTTTCATTTAATGTTCTACGTGGAACATCTTTATATATTTATAGTCTTTGCTCATACTTTTTAAATTAGGTTGCTTTACTTCAAGATAATACAAATTTATTTAATAAAATAAAAAATTATTTGAATACTCGAATTAATTTGTATTCGATGTTGTACATCATAAGCCGTGAAGTGGTTGTTGAACACGGTGGTGTTACCAGTATTTATTATTAAATTACAAAATAATTAAAGTTGTTTTTTGCATACAATTTCTTAACAAAGCAATGTTAGCCTTAAAGTGCTTGGTAACTACTATGAACTTTAAAGCTCAAGTAAAATATTTTTTTGCATACGGCCCTAAGAGTTTACAATCTAGGGTGAGGGTTGAGTTTCTACCAACCAGCCAATGTATCTGAGTTAGTTTAAGTTTCATTTGCGTTAGCTTGGAGTCAATGTGGTATTTCCATGTGAGCCTTCGATCAAGATGTATACCAAGGTATTTCACATGTACGTTTTGAGGAACAATTTGATTATTGATTGTAACGGGGGAACAACTGTCTTTTCTTAAGGTAAATGTTACCTGAGCACACTTCTGTTCGTTTACCTTTATTCTCCACATGTTTAACTATAGTTCTAGCTGAGTAATATGTTGCTGAAGATATCGGGAAGCCTCGTGTGGGTTTTCGTGCATACTTAGGCAGGCTGTATCATGACATTGTTGACAGTAAACTTATTGGCCTATATGACTCAGCTTTGGTAAGATCTTTGCCCGGCTTTGGAATCATTTTAACCTTGGCAAGCTTCCAGCTGTTTGGATAATACTCCAATCGTAAAATGGCATTAAAAATGAATAGCAGGATTCTAATAGCTATACGAGGCAACATTATCAGCATCTGGTTACTAATTTCATCAATACCCGGAGCTTTTTTCGGGTTGAGTTCTGCAATTATTTTTTGTACATCACGCGTCTTAA
Source organism: Tachina lurida (assembly GCA_944452675.1). NCBI lineage: Eukaryota > Metazoa > Arthropoda > Insecta > Diptera > Tachinidae > Tachina > Tachina lurida. Next base: position 90,081,254 of record OX101752.1, read on the forward strand.
ATTTTATTGGTCGAGGGGGTAGCGCAACTACATTTGGCAAATCAACAGCACCAGAACACGTGTTTGGGGTGAATACGGATTTTAAATGCTCACCAAATAGTTTACCTTTTTCAGTATCGCTTCTTGCCCAACATCCTGTAGATGTGCGCAGAGGTGGTTTAAACTCAACTGGTGTTTTAAGCTTTCTAGCAGCGCGCCACAAAGAGTAATTAGATGCTGGTGTGACATCAAGACCTTCCAAATAATTTTTAAGAGATGTAGTTTTTTCAAATGCAAGCAACTCTTGGAGTCGTTTAGTACACTCTTTAAATCTGGTTTTAAGTTGGGTTGATCTGTGCTGTTGCCATTCTCTTCTAGCTCTTCTTTTTTCACTTACGAGACGTTCAATATCCGTAGAATAAATTTTATTTAACCTAATCTGCGGATGGGCGGTAGTGGCATGTTCAGCAGCCTGTTTAATATTTTCATTAAGGATGGCAATGTTAGATTCAATATCATCGTGTGTTCTTAGCGTAATATTTTCCGTGCAATGACTACTAAGATATTTTTTAAATCGCAGCCAATTAACACGATTTATCAAATTCGCATATGGGTGAGGTAAGTCACTTCTTAATGGGCTACAAATTGTAACGATCGTGGGAGAGTGATCGGACGAGAGATCTAGAGAAGCTTCAATTTGAATTAAATCCCTAGAGATATTTTTCATAACGCCAAAATCTATTACATCCGGAATTTTATGCATGTCAGTAGGCCGATAAGTGGGCTCCCCACTCGAAATGACATCCAAGCCCATTTTGGAAATTGTATTGAACAACGCTCGACCTCTGGGTGTAATAAGACGCGAACCCCAGAACGTATGTTTAACAAATGATTAACAAAAATATAGAGATCAAGAACGTTACAAACCAGGAGGTCTCAGCAACAGAGGTAGTTCAGAAAATTGCATCGTCTCTTAACGTTGAATTAGGTGAAAGAGATATTAATAAAGCATACCGCCTAAAAAATAACAACAATAGCAAAATAATTGTGGAGTTCTCTACATCAAAAAAATCGGAGATAATGAGCAAAATAAAAAGACATAGAATAGACAGCAATATCATTAACAGCGATGGGCACAATGATGACAACTTTATATACTTTATATATGATGGTGGCTTTATATACGTTAATGATGAATTAACATTCAACAATCGTAAACTGCTATGGTTGGCCAAAACGAAAGCAAAAAAAGCCAACTGGAAGTTTGTCTGGGTGCGTAATGGTAATATTTTTGCACGTAAAGCCGAAAACTCTCCACTTTGTGTCATCAATAATTCCACAGACATTGAAAATATAACTAACAGAATTTAAAATACAAAAAAAAACTCTTATTTCATAAAAAAATTTTCCCTACAAATTTATTATTCTTCACTTTATATTAAAGGTATTCATTTCAGTTTTTTCTGTTGGAAAAATGGAAAAATTTAATTTTTTTTACAACAAACACAGGAAAACAAATTCACCAAAAGTTGAATTTAAAATTTCCACCTTTTGTGGAATTTATAAACTCAACTTTTGGTGTATTTTTTACCTTTATTCATTTCAGTTTTTTTTGGTTGGAAAAATGGAAAAATGTAAATTTTTTTTTATAACAAACACAGGGAAAAAAATCCACAAAAAGTTGAATTTTTATCAAACTATAACCATGTGTAAAAAAAATCAGGATAAAAAAAGAAGAGAGTTGTCTTAGGACATCCGGTTATAGCTTTGCTACTTACGTTATTTAAAATAACTTTCATGTGTGAAATAACAATGCAATAAAATTATATTATGTATATGATGATGTCATATTCTCTGCAAATATTTCAAAACGTTTCCATTTATTTCCCATTATTTTCTTTTCTAGCGGCGTGCGATTAAATTAATGTATTGTTTGTGGCTGGTGACAGGTGTTAGCCGGCTTACAACCGATCGGCGCTGTTCTCTGGGTTGTGCTCATATGCAAAAACAAAGCAAAAACAAATTGAACAATCGATCTCATTGTTCTTGTTTTGTTTTTGTTTCACTCACTTTAAAGAACGAAACAAAACAAAATCAAACAATTTGTTTGGTTTATTTTCGTACTATACTTTTAAGTACAAAGAAATCAAAACAAAAATAAATTTATAACTGTAATAGTGTCGATTATTTTTGTTACGAAAATTATTTCCTAACCCCTGTATCGCGAGATAAATAGCAAAGCGATAAAAATTAATTATTTTCAAAAATATATGCATGCGCGCGTCTTCTGACTGCATACCTAAGTTGTCCGTGAGAGTATCAAATGTGTTACGGTCCTTTTTCATGTTAAATAGTATAGTAAATATAGATAGTACTAACTTTCCCATCACTGCTCACAGCACACACTCAGTCCTAGCAATACGAAATACACATGCACACATGCAGTACCAGCAATACGAAATACACAAACAACTTTGTCTTTTAGTTTGTTGTCGTTATTCACTGTATATACGCAAATGCAAAGCAACAAAATTATTTAATTTTTCCTTGAACAAATTGAGCAATCGTTTTCACTGTTTTTGTTTCTCTCACTCCAAAGAATTAAACAAAAGAAAATCAAACAATTTGTTTCTTTATTTTCATGCTCTGGTTTAAGTACAAAGGAATCAAAACAAAAATAAATTTATAACTGTAATAGTGTCGATTATTTTTGTTACGAAAATTATTTCCTAAGCCCTGTATCGCGAGATAAATAGCAAAGCTATCAAAAATAATTTTTAAACTTTAATCTCAAAAAAATCTCAAAAAATCTAATATTTGCAAGACGAAAAAAATTTAATTTTTTTTGCGCATTATGAACAATTATTCCAAAACAACTCAAAAAAACATAAAAACAAAAAAATTTAATTTCTGTTTTCTTGGAAATCCAAAAAAAAATCAACTTTAGAAATTTTTTTACAATATACCCCACTGTGCGATTTTCAATGTTGATATGTCGTAGTAATCCTTGATTTCTTGTCTGCATGAGGTTTTTTACAAAACTCAAAAATGTTTTCTAGATCAAAAGTTACAGATTTTAGCTACGCAAACCCCAAAAAGGAACCACTGTGCGTCCCCCTCACTTAAGCGTCCCGATGTTTATCAACGAACTTGATACGTTGATAAGCAATATAAATAAAAAACAAGAAATATTACTTGTGGGAGATGTAAATATTGATATTTCCAAAAATAATGTAACAACAACAACATACTTAAATATGTTAAACAGTAATGGTCTGCAATGTTTGGCCAGTGAGAGTACACGTGAAGATTTAAAGAGAAATACTGCAACATGCATAGATCATCTCTTTTTAAAATCAATAAAAACAACAACAAATGCATGTACTGCAATTATAACAAGTACTATATCTGACCACTACTCACTTTTTTGTGCTGTTTATGAAAAAGCAAATGACCAGAGAATGGAAAACATAAATGTGACACAGGAGCCGCAACTAAACGTTCACAAAATAAATAAACTGAGGAGATTGTTAAATATTGTGACATCCGGGATAAACTTTTTAAAAAATGGCGAAACAATCGCAATAACCTTTTATATGAAAATGAATTCAAAACTTTTAGAAACTTTTTGAATAGAATAATTATTTTTGAAAAAAATAAGTAATTTAGAAATAAATTTATAGAAAACAGATATAACATGCGGGAAACGTGGCAAATAATTAACGATTTCTGATTTCTTTGATTTACTTAACGGCTTTGAATGTGAAGCCTTCGTTTTTGCCGACGAGCTAATAGATGTTTTCGAATATGATATTAACACTTTAATGTCCAATGTTTCACGTTGGATAAGTAGCAGCAAACTTAGTATAAATTCTTCTAAGACCAAAGCGATGATTTTTAAACCGTTTAGTGCTACGTTTAACCTGTCTATCATGATCGATGGCCGACCTATTGATTTTGTCGATCGAATGAAATGTCTTGGTGTTTTATTAGACAACACTCTTAGTTTCGGACACCACATTAGTGGACTATTTTCTAAAATAAACTTTACCTTAAAAAGACTATATGCAATGAATTTATACCTGCCATTACATATTAGAAAGAGCATAGCTCACTCCTTATTGATGTCTAATCTATTTTTTTTTTTTTTTTTTTTAGAAAGAGAAGTAACACTCAGGCAATTAATGCCTACTACTATTACTAGGTGTTACCTTCTTTAGGAAAGGGATAGTGATAGAGAAGACAGGTGGTGAAGGGAGAGATAGAGGAAAGCTTCATTCTTTTACAACACTGCTTTTTTTTTTGCACGTTTTTTTTTGATAATGCAGTGTTGCTGCGCCATCTGGTGTCAAATGAGGCGTATTAAATTTTTGAAGCTGTCTTTTGTAGCTATTTTATTGATTATTTTACTTCGCCGATGATTTCTGCTACACAACGAAGGAGGGCGCTCTGATGTTACATTAGGACTAATATCTGCTGAAGTCGGTATAGTTCAGTGACCAGTGACTATGCCTTCATCACTTGAACTTTCCTACAACAACTGATACAAAGGGACACTAATGCACATCAGAAAAATGCGTGGTGTTGTTATTCAATGACTGTTGGATACAGGGATTGAACCCAGGACCTTCGGTTTTGTAGTCAACGTGCTAACTACTTCAGCCAACGCCACCTGGCTGTAGCGCTGAAAATTTAAATAGGTGTGCCCTACTCTTTAACAGAATAATACGCTTTATATACCAACTAAGAATTAACGATCATGTTTCAATGTATGTTAATGATTTTTTGGGATGTAGTTTTAAAAACTTCATACAGACTAGATCATTACTTTTCTTCTATAATGTTATGCTCACAGACTGTCCAGACTATGTCCGTAGACTTTTTACATTTTTGCAAAGTGATAGAAGCCCACAGCTTCTATTCCCCATTAGAAATCGTCTTATTTATGAAAGATCATTTACTGTACGAGTCGCCAAATGTTGGAACTCATTGCCACGATCCTTAAGAGCATTCCATCTTACTCGTAATTCATTCAAAGGTAAGCTTGTTGAACACTTTTCACAATTTAACTGATCTTGATTCTGAATACATATAGTTAATTTCATGCGCAATATATCTTCCAATTTATAACTACATATTTTTTTTTTTTTTGCAAATTTTGTGTCTAGTTTATTTGTTTCCTAAATGTATTATTATTCTTATGCTATTCTTGTAGTCCACCAACTATATATGGCCCTATGGGCTCGGTTGGTTATTGTTATAAATAAATAAAAAATAAATAGATAAAATAAAATAAAAATAATTGGCAAAAAATCTAATAACATTGATAATTTCATAATGCGAAGTTTTAGAAACGAAGATCTAAGGCACCGTTTTAGATAAATTTGCATCAAATTTTAGTGCAAATGTAAAAAACCTATTACACACCTGTAATATCAGAACAATTGAAAATAATGAAACCGCGTTACAAAATACCATATAAGTTGAACAAACAAACCAGCAAGAAATTTACGGTATATTAAATTCTCTCAATGAAAGAAAAGGACCAGGCATAGACAAAATTCGACCGAAAGACATTAATATAAATGCTGCTTACCTAAAACCCTTCTTGACAAA